>JASAOG010000070.1:600000-947500 GCA_030265305.1 Biomphalaria pfeifferi
AACTCCTCTTTGTCATCTTGTTTTATATTCTTTTTAATCATAAGTATGTTTTTATATAAGTATGTTTTCTTTTTGTAGAAGTATCAACTGATGTCGGACTTTGGAGGAACCATTGGACTTTGGCTCGGCCTTTCGATTTTAAGTGCGTTTGAAATAGTTCAACTCTTTTTAGGCGCATATTGTATACTTTTAAAAAAGGCAGATAAAAGGAGAGAGAAAAAGAGAGAAAGTAAAAAGAAAGCCGTGGCAGAGACTTCAGCTTAATTGGTAAAAAACTCCATTTTTTGAAACACTAGATCGTTTCATAATAACTATAATATGATTATTTCAACACATTCAAGGCACATTGAAAAATACAAACAAATCGAAGCTATTAAGTCTGTATCATGATAATACTGTAAATAAGCTTTGTTTAGAGACCCAACCCCAGTCATCAATCTCATTATCATGCTACTTTTTATATGATAGAGACTTATAATACAATAGGTTATACATTTTTATGGAAATTACTTCATTGTTGCAATGTGTTACGGAGATGTGCAGAAAGGTAATAGGACTGCAACTCTGTGGTAAAGAGCTTAGCTTCCAAACTTCTGAGGGCTGGCATCATCAGTGAAGTTTAATAGTGCGCTCGGAGGTCTAAACATTTGTTTAAGAGAAGAGTAAAGCGATTGTGCTAGCCACAAGTCACTCTCATTACCAGTGGGACACATAAATCTTTGAGCTAGGACTTAAATGCACTCTCTAAAAGACAAAGTTGTAGTGATGTTATTGTCTGATGCCTTGCCTGACTAACATTTCTAGAACTCTTTTGTTCTCTTGGAAATGAAATCATTTAATCCAATCCAACTTTTTGACGTAAAAGTCTCATGTAATGTTGAAACTGTGGTATGTATATATATTTCATTTGCTATTGTTATAATGTTTTGCTATGTGGGATGCACAATTGTATGACATATTTCCTCAAGGACGGCACCCTGGTCTAATGGTATGCCCTCTGGGTTCTGTCAAAGCATTGATCTATTGTGTAATTTCGTATATTAATATTTAAAAAATGCTCTGACCATTTCGTAAGTTAATACAAGTTAAAAAGATGTTTATAGTTACTCATACATATGGATGTTATATACAATTACAAAAGATGTCTTTATTTATGGTTGTTGTTACTATTTCTATGTTTGTAACATAAGCATTTATACCCTATATGCATTCTTAATTTATACAAATCTGGATGTCTGTGTTATAAATTACTTATCAATAAAGTAAATAATTATAACCTACCCATTATTTTAAAATTCATGACTAGTTTCATGCATTCGCTAGAAACCGAACGTAATTTTTCACACACACAATAAATTATGAAAAAAGAATAAGTTATTTGCTGTTGTTTTTTTTCATAAATTTTTACTTTATATTTGATTTTTTCGGTAAATTACTTTTATTCTTTATTTAAATTCAAACAAATGGAATACATAAACATAACCATTTTTACGGGTTTCTGTAAGACTTCTTTAAGCCATATCAAGGGGATGATAACATAGTAACAGACTAAAACTAATGAACATAACTTTAGCATTTACTTCATACATTTACTTCATACATTTACTTCATACATTTACTTCATACATTTACTTCATACATTTACTTCATACATTTACTTCATACATTTACTTCATACACTTACTTCATACATTTACTTCATACATTTACTTCATACATTTACTTCATACATTTACTTCATACATTTACTTCATACATTTACTTCATACATTTACTTCATACACTTACTTCATACATTTACTTCATACATTTACTTCATACATTTACTTCATACATTTACTTCATACATTTACTTCATACATTTACTTCATACATTTACTTCATACACTTACTTCATACATTTACTTCATACATTTACTTCATACATTTACTTCATACATTTGGTCCAAACTTCGGGACTGGACGTTTTGTTTTTATTTAAGACAATCAAAACATAACATAACTTTTTAACAAATTAAATGGAAGAACCGAAAAAACGTCCATATCTCTCAGTACTGCACGGCTTGCTTAAAACTCCCCTTTTCTGTTTAAAATCAAAGAAATACAGTATCACCTATTGTTTAACTAATATTTTAATAGTTTGATTGATACATGTAGTGTCATCGCCTATGAATCAGCGTGTAAAATTTCAGCTTGATCCGAGAATTGGAAGTGGGAGAAAAAAAAACGTAAACAAAACTTAGTAAAAGACAGACGGAATGAGTTAATAAGAAGCTTTGTCCTAAAATTGCTACTTGGTTGATAAGTTTTGACAGATGGTAAGTAACCAGCATCCAAAACTTAGACAATTTAAGAATGCACTGAAGAAAGTGAAATCAATTGTTAAATCTAAACATTCTGTTACAGAAATTAGAAAATCAATTTATAAACAATTAAGTATATTGTGGAATCAAATAAATGTTAGTTTTGTAAAGTATGCATAATTTCTCACATTTGCTTTCTTCTAATGTCCAAATAATCCATATTTAAACTGGCGCTAGACTAGTTGAGTGGCTGTATTGTTCCAAGTTATACTATGAATAAATAGACAATCATAAAGGCCCACGAACGAGTATGTATTTGTCATAGCATTGTTTGATAGCTACTGTGACATGAGCTAGTCAAGATTCACTAGCTTATCATGTTCCACGTGGAAAGGTGAAAATCTCGCTCAAGCCTCGTTTTGAGATCAGACCACATGGTCAAACATCAGTTTTCACTTTGATTTCTAGTAGGGTTAGGACGTAATATCCATATTGTCTGTAAATTTGTTAGACACAATCCTTAAATATGTTGGATGTAATATTTTACCAGTGATTCTAATTGTTCTTCAGCATTTAAGCCTATAGATTGTGTATTTTATTCTATGTAATAAACGTGTAGAGTCTGCTATTTGAGGAGTTCAAGTTGTGAATTTTATTGTATGTTGTGTTTCACTAGTTGTAATCTACATCCGTAATATAGACGTGCAACAATTCAAGTGAAAAGAAGACAGGTTTAGTTATTACACAGCAGACACTTTCAATCAGCGGTTCCCAACCTTTTAAGCTCGGCGACCCCTTTTTACAATCCCCCACTCTGCCGCGACCCCCCCCCCAAACACACACATACAGAAATAGAAGAGTAGACAATAACAATCCATATTTTCGATGGTCTTAGGCGACCCCTGGCAAATGGTCAATCGACCCTCAAAGGGGTCGCAACCCACAGGCTGAGAACCCCTGCTTTAAATCAACACCAGAAGGGGTGTAACAGTATTATATGTGACGACTATTATCATCCAGTAAGTACGCACCGTCCACAACAGTGCAAAGACACCTTGTGGTAAAAGATGAGCCTTAAGTCTTCCGCCCGGAAGTAATAATAGAATTTTCACGAATGAAAGCGTTGGCTCCGCTTTGCCAAGCAGAAAAACGACCATAAAGAGGTGATAGACTAGTAGAGACAGGGGAACATTACGTCACTAATGTCAGGGAGATAAGCTCTGTACTGGTAGGTCGCTCCTTGTGTTGTTCTCAAATAAAACTCGTTTCTGGAAAACTGTAGAGAGGACACGGGCCAGTGATCACAGGGCAGAGGCGACACCAAAGCAAAGGGAGTGACTTTTAAAATTTAAAGTCACATTTTTTATTAAATTGTTTCAACATATAGCTTTAAAAAAAAAAAGTAAAGTTCCCTTTACAGACCTTGCGATCTATAGGGCAGGTGATGGTAAGGTCATCCGTTTCTTTGGCCAACGGTTGAGGAGCAGTGTGTCACGTGGCCAGCACAACAACCGACCAGCTTTACTTTCCCCAACTTAAGCCAGGCACCCATTAGACTCAGGGGCGCCCTAAAAATCCCAAAATTTAAAAAAATATCCCAGTTTTCACCGAGATTCGAACTCAGGACTCCAGGTTCGGAAGCTGAATGCTTAACCTCTCAGCCAATGGGCCCCCAACATATAGCTTAACAAACACTAAAAAACATGGAAGTCAGTAAAGTATTTAAATTTCAGATTCTACCGTTTATTTTCTACTAAACTTAAATTTTCATTGGCATTCAGTTCTTCAATCAGCATCCAGCAGCCTCTGAAAGTTCAACTAACTTATTCAAGTCCTCGGCCGCTTTCTTGATGGTCTTTAGTTTTTGGGACTCTTCAGTGGAACAGACTTTCTCAGTGGCATTGTCTGCATCTCGTGTTGCCAAAGGGCTCTTTAAATAAAATATACGTCATAGATGACATAAGCCTAATCCATTGTATCGGTTTAGTTGTTAGTGTCATGGGCGTAGCTGTCCGGGAGATATGAAAGGGCTCAAATTACGTGGCCTCCCGAACTCATTGATGTCTTATTTTAACGTCGCATTTCTGAAGAAAAGTGGAGATACTTATAATCCCCCATTCACAATCGTATGATAAAAAGCAGCATCGCCCCTGACACATGATCGATAACTTAAATTTTGTTTTGTTTTTGGGTCTGAAAATCTTGTAAAATGCATTTATAATGAATGTGTAGTGTAATAAGCTTATCTTAAATGGAATAGGACAGTTTGGTGAATATTTAATGAAGCAGCCTGTCAGTCTTTAAACATCGGAAATTATTATAATAAAAAATTATTAAGAGAACAGACGCACGTGAATGGTCGTGTACTAAATGCAAAGCCACACATTTGTTGTTGTGACCCACGTATAATTATTGGAATAGAGTACAATGGCCAACCTTTGTGATCGTCGAATTTGGACAATTTCTGAACAATGTTAACCTTATTTGCTGTGTAAACCGGGAACTAACGTTTTTGTCTTATGTGTTGTGGGCAATGTAATCTCCTGAAAAAAAAAAAAAAGATCCTTCCGAATAAATCCCAATAACTTCGTTCGTCTACAACATAGGACAATGGACAACCCAGTGATCGTCAAGTTTGGACAGTTTATGGTTTATGAACAATTTAACGTGAACTGTTGTGTAAATCGTAAAATGTTAGTTTTTTATGCGTTGCTGGCAACGTAATCTCTGCAGTACTAAATAACAAAAAAAACGAAGGTTTTACTATTTCGACATTGATTTTGAAAAAGTCGTTGAGTTATGTACATCGCTAATGTTTGGCTTTCCAATTTGTTGTCGCTATTTGAATAAGAATGAAACGGAGACATTTTTTTCAAAGATCAATTCTCTTAGCACCCTGCTGAAATTGTGCTACTGCGTAAGCCCCACATTCCCAAGCCACTATCCGCAGGCCTAATCCTGCAAGTCAAACATCGAAGACTCAGTTCCAATGGACAACGGTTTTCTGTGCACATTTTGCACGTGCTGTGAGACATTTATTTCAAATTTCAGAAAGATTTCATCATAGATTTTTTTAAAATATTTATTTTCGTTAAAACTCGGTTTTCCAATTATGAGATTCAGGGGAACTAACAATGGAATTGGAATTTTCTTAATACCGAGAATCAGTCATATCCCTTTTGTATGTGGTCACCGCACTGGAAAGGTTCGAGTAAAATTTACCACATTGTTTGAACATAAATTGTTTTTATAGTTGATTGACCACCGTATTCCTGTTTAGTGCGACGTAGTCATCACGTGACCAAGTGATCGTCTAAATGAAAACATATTATTAATATTATCAATCTGTAGCCTGTGCGTTGCTTTGTAAGGATGCTAGAGATGTAAAGTGTTATACAAAGAAAACGTACATAGAGCTCAGTATTTTGCTCCAACTCTCTCTTCAGTGATGACATATCAACATAATCCTGCAATAGAAAGTCAATACACATTTTATCAAAGTTTGAAATGAGCGAGTTTGACTTCCCACCCGAAAATGCAAGTTTTATAGGCAAGTGAATTAAATTCTGAAGACTCTTAGAATGAAATGTTGACTACCCTATTCTGAATTAGTGTTCATCATTGACAACTGAACATGTAGCACTATTTGTAGTATTCATATGTTTAAATAAAGTTTAATAATAATGGTCAAGGTTTTTGATTCCGAAGATTAAGGATGAGTGCAGTATATCACATGACTTCGCAGGCCCAGTTACAACCTGCAGTGAAAGCCTTGTTGTCCGCCGCCGGTCTATTCCGTCTTCTGCGCATAATCTTTTATACTGGCTTTTCTTTGGGTCTCAAATGTTTGTCCCGCAGCCTTTGTGAGAGCTCTTCAACTGTCTCTTTCAGGGGCCATCGGTTGCAGGCTACTTTCCTCTATGCAAGTGAGAGCGAAATGGCGCCTGAGTTGATCTTTGTTTGCCTTTGGCTTGCGGTCGTCTCCCATGACGGATAAATGAAAATGGAACTCGACGAATATCCAAGTCATGTTAGGTTGAAATAGAAATTGGTAAGCTCAAAAGACACAAAATGTCTGGCTCAGACTGTCATCCAGCCAGTGGCGTAGCATCCATGGCGCGAAAGGGTTGAATGAACCCGGGTCCATAACCAATAGGGGCCCAAACGGCACTTTAAAAAAATCTAAACAAAAGGTATACAATTTTATATAATTTTACTTTGCATTCAGTGTTATAAAAAGCAGTACCAGGCTACCAGCAAAGAAGTGACTCTTTCAATAACATGATGATGCATACTTGATGACTGAATTTCTTTTTCATATGCCCTTTCAGGTGAGAGGGGGGCACCATCATATTTTTGAACCCGGGCCCATGAGCAATCTTGTAACGCCACAGCTTCCAGCAGATTTTAAAATGGGAAGGGGGGGGGGTGCTGCTCTCATATAAAGATTTTTAGACTTTTTTGTGCTGGGACAATAAAGTTTACAATATTCAACTTGTTAGTTTTTAATCCAAATTGCGCTCTCTAGGAAGACCAGAAGAAGCTCAACTTAGAACTAATACCTTTTTCTTCTCATATCGTATCTTTCATCGTAACCCCCCCCCCCCCCCATTGTCTTTCCTAGACTGACAGTAAGCTACAAAGTTGTGTACAGCACAGTTTCTTTCTTGACTTACCAATGGATCATCATCCTTGTTCATCCGTTTTCCTACAGCTGTAGCAGCTTGATATACACGATACGTTTTAAGTGCCGTGTCCAGCCAGGGTTTCACTTTTCGCCAGGTTTTTTTCAACCAGCTTCTTTTTTCGACATTTTTCTCTTGGTCATGATTTGCATTCTGAAATGAACAAAAAAAATCCATGACAAATATTTGTGTCAGGTACCATTAGAGCTGGATGGACTCAGAGGAGCCCAAAGATTCCGAAAGCGAAAATCCCTGTCTTCACCAGAATTTGACCCTATGTCCGAACTCAATGACATAAAAAAATAAATATGTCTTCTTAATAAATGCGTAAGAGCTTGGAAATTTTATTGTGCAGTGATTAAAAGGGCAAAAAAAATTAATCTTTTAAATTACTTATAATTCGTCTCTCTGTGTGAATGTATCTCCAGTTAACAAATGCTTTACAGGTAACACTTACGTTGAGTTCTTCCCCATTGGTTTCTCTTTTGCCGAAGAGAATATTGGCTACTACAGTTTCTCGAGAATCTTTCTCGTCCAAATTCTGAAAATAAGCAAATAATAATGAAAATAGTGTTATTATTTGAGGTGAGGTGGCTAAGCAATAAAGCGATTGGCTTCCGAACCGGTGACCCCCGGCTACGAATTTTTTATGAAGATTGGGATTTTTTAATATCGCAATCTTTTTGGCGCCTCTGAGTCCAACCAACTCTAATGGATTCATGACATTAGTTGGGAAAAAGCGATTGGTCGTTGTCCTGGTCACATGACACCCATGTTAACCGTGGTCTACAGAAACAGATGACCTTCACATCATCTGCCTTATAGATCGCAAGGTCTGAAAGGGAAACTTTGTTATATTTTAATTTGTATTTGTGATCTATATGAGAATAAATGTCTCTCCAATGATCTAATGCAGTAATCGTGTCTACTAACAACTTTAGTTTAAACTTAGAAAAGAGGCTACATAAGATTATAGTCTACATAAGATTACAGGCTACATAAGATTACAGGCTACATAAGATTACAGGCAACCAATGTATGATATAAAAACTACTAGAACTGCATCATTCACCGATTAAAAGTCTAGAATAAGGGATTAAGCAATCCGCGTGTCTGCTCAGGCTTCTGAAATGCGATTCCGCCTTTTACGTTTCAGCCAGGTAATGAAGAAATGTGATTCCCTCTCTTGAAGAATCGTGTACTCAACTTTCAGAAACAATAACTTGTCTTGAATTTGGACTGGATGTTCAGAGTAATGAACCCTTTGACATTTGTATCGTAGAGCCAGTAATGGGATAGTTGATGTAGCATTAAATAATATTTTTAAAAAACTTTACTTTAAGAATTCACCACCTTCACTTATCTTTTAAGCTGTTGAACAGTTGGGGCACCCCACGTGCTCTGTCAACAATTTTTCTCCATTCCTCTTTATCTTTTGTCTTAGAATCTTTGTCAATGACAGGCACGTTCATTCTAAAGTCACCTTCCCTGTCTGCCTCTTCTTCTTTTCCTGTTGCTGTTCCCTAAAAGAAAGCCTTTGCGAGTCCTGATGACTAGTGATATTGCCATAAGGTTTCATTTTGCGTTTTCAGCAGTAGGTCATCTTGGGGCCCAGTTGCCGATGCCATCCCGTTTCTTCAGTAATAGAATTTAAAAATAGAATTTAAAAAAAAGGGGCGGTAACCTTGCAAATAGTGTCGACCACGTTGCTGACTTTGCTGTCAAATTTCTGGTCCAGTTTGTCTTTGTCAGTGTCAGGACTTGATGTTGTCTCTTGTGCAGCCTCTTGTGCAGGTTCTTCTTGAGCTAACAGACTAGCAGTTAACAGAGAAGCCATAAGGAAAGCAGAGAATCGCCATTTAAAACACGCCATGATAGATGTTCTGGAAGAGTCTGAGAGAAGAAAATATTATAAATATAAAGGTTTCAAATACGATGTAAGAGTCGAAATAAGGAGATAAATTCATTGTGAGGATATTATTCAATATGCAACAACATCAACTGTGTATAAGATAGGATTAAAGCTGTTCATATACGAGGACCAGATCACAAATGAAGAGATTTGAGACAGGATTAGTTCAGCCATCGAACGCCACGATGATCTGGTAACTACTGTCAAAAAACGCAAGAACGTTCCTTCAGGGAACAGTACCAGAAAAAAAAAGAGACAGACATAGAAAGCGATGGCTATACAAAATAAAAGAGTGGACTGGTCTTTTATTGAAAGAGATTCAATCAAAAGCATACAACAGAGAGGAATGGAGAAAGAAGGTCAACAGATCTTTTGTGGTGCCCCAACGGTTCAACAAAATGATAAAGGTGAAGCTGTTCACAAACTTACCTAGAAAATAATTGATGCTGAAAACACCAAATGGTCAACAGCAACAAGAATATATAGATATATACTTGGCAAAATCGTCACAGGACAATTGAACCGAGTGTAACTAATGACAGACACTAAACCGGGAAGTGTTACTTAACGTTTGACTTTTTTGTAGGGAGGACCAACGAATTATTATTTCATTATGTATCTTTCTCGTTATCTCCCTTTCTCTCTATCACTTTCTCTCTATCACTTTCTCTCTATCACTTTCTCTGTTTTTTATGTTTGTTTCTCCCAATGTTCTATCTTTCTCCCTTGTTCTTTCTATCTTTGTAATTCGTTTCACTTTTTTCAATCACTATCTCTCTCTCTCTCTTTATCAAAACAATTTTTTTTTTATTCTTGGAAATTACCATTTACTTCAAATCTAGTTATTAATTCTTTCGTCCTTTCGTGGACAAAGTATACAAATATGGAAACACTTTGCTCGAAATTTTAAATTTCTTATAAATCTAAAGCGATGGGAAAAAAATTCTTTTCGAAAAAAAAAACAGTTACTATTAGAAATGACTTCACTAAACACAAGTTTTCCTCCGAATATAGAATCGATATCATAACTGTATTGAATATTTTCATACCTTACGGAACAAACTAGACTAAAATTCAATATAGAGACATTCACTCTATGACTTAAAAACTATTAGAAAACTTTGATAACAAATGGGCAATAGTAATATAGGAGATTCGGTAAAAAAAAAAAAAAAAAAAAATGAACTGCAGCGCTTCGGGATCATCGGCTTGGCCTGGATTTTTCTCTCTCTCTCTCTCTCTTTCTTTCTTTCTTTCTTTCTTTCTTTATAGTTATATACACATAGTCCAAATGTACGTAATGCATGTTCATTTCCTACCAGTCCTTTAATTCGATGATCTTTAATGTGCTAGAATAGGTTCATTGTTTGTTTGTTGTTGGGTTTTTTTTTGAGTTACTGCAGTGACAGAAGATACCCTAGCTTGCCATTTTAAAGAGTTTGGGGGAGAGCTGTTAGGTCCCCTAGAGGAGTTCGAGGTTTAGACCCTGCATTCAGCATTATTTCTTGTATTCTGAACTTTAAAAAAAAACATTTTCTGGGGTGTCTACAGCGCGATATCCAGCTATTCATCTAGCTAAAATTTGCAGGTCAAATATCAAATCTACTAATCACTGCGCTTTATTACTAGTACTAGTACTGGCTTGAAATCTCGTAGCTTTAGTCCTGGCTTGAAATCTCGTAGCTTTAGGCCTGGCTTGAAATCTCGTAGCTTTAGTCTTGGTTTGAAATCTCGTAGCTTTAGTCTTGGTTTGAAATCTCGTAGCTTTAGTCCTGGCTTGAAATCTCGTAGCTTTAGTCTTGGTTTGAAATCTCGTAGCTTTAGTCTTGGTTTGAAATCTCGTAGCTTTAGGCCTGGCTTGAAATCTCGTAGCTTTAGTCTTGGTTTGAAATCTCGTAGCTTTAGTCTTGGCTTGAAATCTCCTAGCTTTAGTCCTGGCTTGAAATCTCGTAGCTTTACGTTTTCGTTAGACTTGAGCGACTGGTAGGAAGACTAATCAAGTTGTGCTTTAGCTTTTATTTTTGGTGGTGGGGGTGAACCTCAGAAACCCCTGGCTACGATCATGGAATTTCGGTGTTCTATTTTTTTTTCTATTTGGTTCTGAGGACGGGGGGGGGGGGGGGGGGGGGAGGAGAGAGAAGAATACAGAAATTAGAGAAAAATAAACACTAAGTTAATGTGATTTAGTGCCCTGTAACTTTGACTTACTTTTTATTCTACGAGTTTTTAACCTCAAAGCCGCTTTGTGCTACGCTTATTGAATTTGGTGAACAGTTTTACTCTGGGGTTTTTTTAAATTATTATTTCAGGGGTTTCATGCTCAAAACGTCCCTAGGCTGCAAGCATTGTATTTTGTATTTAGTCACTGTATTGTGTAGTTAGTTGTTTTTTGGGGTTTTTTTAGCGGAGGAGGGGGGGCTTAAGCTTAAATTCCCCCCTTACCTACGCACATGGAATATGGTGACTGAAGTTTTGCTTTCATTTTTTAAAAATTAATTTGTGGGAGGGGTGAGGGGGGAATTAACCCCGACCTCCTCCTTCCCCTGCTACGCCCATGATTGAGATAACTTTTTTTTAAAAAAAAATGTATAGCTCTATTTATTATTTTTTTTAGATAGTAGCAACAAGGTCCAATTGAACGTCCTTGGTGTTATTTCCAATAATTATTTAACAATAAATTTTACGTCTACAGCTGTTGTCTCTGTATAAAAAATAATGTCTTTATTATAGGCTATCAAATACGAGAGAGAACAGATGCTGGTGTGCTGTCATATTTTTATAGTTGCCATATCGTTGTATGGAGCTTACTCTTTTGTTTTATATATTCCAAAAGTTCTCTTTATTTCCACTACATCTATGCACTAAATTTGAGTATGGAAAGGGGTCAAAAAAAAAATATCCACAAACAGTATAAATATAATCAGGTGGTTCGGGTTAATGGGTACTTTAAGACGGTAATTACGTCCTACGCATGTCATGTGTCATCGTGCAATGGTGCCAAGTAAAACGTTTGTTTGACTGATAAGTCTCCTCCATTTACCTCCACTTGACTTCCCAGTTCTCCCCCCCCCCCGCTCAATAATTACAGATGAAACAGAGGTTCAGAGTCATACACTGTCTAATAATAATGTTTTACCCACGTAAGGATTTATTTGACCACAGCAAACCACATACACCCACACCCACGCACACAAAGACACGTTCTTTTGACTATCGGAATGTCGAAGTAATAAGTAAAATAAGAAAGTGTGCTATTGTTTTGTTTTATATTTTTGTTGTCTTTTTTACAAAACTTATTTCAACTCTGTCTGTCTGGTAAAAAGTTTTGACACGTTATTTCTCGCACACCCAAAATCGCGGATCAAGTTAAAATTTTGCACATTTATTTCTTGTAACTGAAAAAAACAAGAATCAATAAAACAATTAACACATAAGTTAATATGCTATTGTTAATTAATCTTTTTGTTTGGCATTGAACTAGGGAAAGAAAGGGTGCTTGACAGATGTGTTGGTATAAGTTGAATTATTCCCCTTGAGGAGGTTTGAGCACTGAGTCTGTATTACAATTGTAGAACGTTTTTTAAAAAAAAAAAGCATTTAAAAAGCGATCACGGTAACATTCATAGAGATTCCCCACCCCCACCCTCACTTTGTCCCAATTGGTGCACAAATAGAAGAAAGAATCCTTGAAAGATTAAGGGCAAGATATGGCCTACATTGTGCTGATGTGCCAATTAAAAAAAATATCAAATGCCAGATAAGTGATAGGATGACACCGCATAGAGAAAGTGATAGGACCACATCGCATTGAGAAAGTGATAGGACCACAGTGCATTGAGAAAGTGATAGGACCACAGCGCATTGAGAAAGTGTTAGGATCACAGCGCATTGAGAAAGTGTTAGGATCACAGCGCATTGAGAAAGTGATGGAATCACAGCGCATAGGAAAGTGATAGGATCACAGCGCATTGAGAATGTGTTAGGATCACAGCGCATAGAGAAAGTAATAGGATCACAGCGCATTGAGAAAGTGATAGGATTACAGCGCATTGAGAAAGTGATAGGATCATAGCGCATTAAGAAAGTGATAGGATCATAGCGCATTGAGAAAGTGTTAGGATCATAGCGCATTAAGAAAGTGATAGGATCATAGCGCATTGAGAAAGTGTTAGGATCACAGCGCATTGAGAAAGTGATAGGATCATAGCGCATTGAGAAAGTGTTAGGATCACAGCGCATAGAGAAAGTGTTAGGATCACAGCGCATTGAGAAAGTGATAGGATCATAGCGCATTAAGAAAGTGTTAGGATCACAGCGCATAGAGAAAGTGATAGGATCATAGCGCATTGAGAAAGTGTTAGGATCATAGCGCATTAAGAAAGTGATAGGATCATAGCGCATTGAGAAAGTGTTAGGATCACAGCGCATTGAGAAAGTGATAGGATCATAGCGCATTGAGAAAGTGTTAGGATCACAGCGCATAGAGAAAGTGTTAGGATCACAGCGCATTGAGAAAGTGATAGGATCATAGCGCATTAAGAAAGTGTTAGGATCACAGCGCATAGAGAAAGTGATAGGATCATAGCGCATTAAGAAAGTGATAGGATCACAGCGTATTGAGAAAGCGAAAAGTACGAAAGTTAATAAACCAAAACAATTGGTCGAAATATTTTTAATCTTATCTTCTTATTTTATATAATACAGACGTTACTTCAAAAAAGCAGATGATTACGTCCTACGCGTCAAGCATTCAGTCATGCATATTAAGCAATGACTTAAATTCTGCCAAATCACTGGTTTTCCTGGCTAGCTCAGGCAACCCATTCCATGCTCTAATAGCGCTATTGAAGAAAGAGCATTTGTACAAATTTGTCTTAGCATATGGGACGAGGAATGTGCCTTTATCTTTGTGTCTTTCAGAGTATTTTATTAAGTTTTGTTTTTGCATTTGAAGATAATGGTTCAGTGTTTTATGAGGTATAGATACTTTACTTTTGAGTCTTCTGTCCTGAAGGCTTTCTAAATTTTGTGACTTTACTAACTTTAGTCAAATGTGAATATTCGTTTGTTATGAATCGCACTGACTTATTAATGTTATTCTAGATCTATTGCAAATTTAATGACTGATCCAAGCTTAGTTCATAAATTTACTCTTAATATAAGCTTTGTTTTTGTTTAAAGTATTTTTATGTTTTGTTTTTTCTGCAATGGATTATCAACCATTATCTTTACAGTGTTTCAGCTACATTATTTAATGTCAGCCAAGCTGTAATTGTGATTAAAACTTTGGGATATTTATTCTGTAAAATTGAGTTTGAAGGCATTAAATAGAATTAGATTCAATTTTGCGTTTTTTCCCCAGTCTATACTATCAGTGAATCGGAATAAATTTAAAATTCAACCCCCCCCCCCATCCGAATCCACCTATGTCATACGATTGTGGAGACAATACAAGGCTCTCTCCAAAAATATCATTGAGAAACCAACCATCAGTAGACAACATTATGTCTGCGCTGGACATGGCAAAAATATTTCGTAGCCAGCACCGGACAGTCTCGTGAAATGCTTCATTCCTCCTTCCTTTTTATTTCTACCAAACAAGCTAAATACCTATATCAATCAATCACCCAATATTCCAATCTAATAGGTGATCGATTGAGTCAAATAGACGCTATTGCATAACAATTTTAAATATGAGTTACCTAGAGAGCTAAAGGTAGAATTAGAAAACCATGCAAATGATGGATAAAATCAAATAAGGAACCAACAGAATAAAATTTACGGCCAATTCTTACAATAAATTCATGTATCATATGAGGTTTTTATGTATTTTAATACTAAAGAAAGAAAGAACAGCTAACCAAAAACAATACATAATTTTATCAAGTAGGCTAAGTAGAGTAAATGCCGTCAAGCTTTTATTGTAAAGTGTCAATTTTGTTCAATTCTAATGCTGATGCGCCACCCAAACTTCTAATCACTTTTACACGTTTGAAATTTGATAATCTGGTGATATTTTAGCAGCCATACGTATCCTGTGAAATAGTTTCTATAAAAAAAAAACATATATGATAGTATGGTCTTTGTAGAGGAGTACACTATAGGTGAATTAAAAGAAACAATTAAACTTTACTTGCTTTATGAGTATTTCTGAATCAATTTCATTACTTCTAAATGTAATGCTTGTTACGTATGAACACTGCGAGGCAGTGTAAGCAGGTTTTTATTTTTTTTTTATTCGAATACAATACAAGCTTTATGAGTTTCACGTACTAAAATTAAATTCGCAACTCAAATCACGATTCTTAAGATTTTAATCAATCAAGACCTCTGTCGTTGCTTTATAATTTTGTATAATCTTCTGAAATGATACTCTTTGATCCATCTCTATCCATGCACATTCCTTATTCCATATGCTAGGACAAATTTGTACAAATGCTCCTTCTTCCCTAGTGCTATTAAAGCATGAGCCAGCCAGGAAAACCATTGACTTGGCAGAATTTAAGTCATTGGATAACATGCATGACCAGATGCATGACGCGTAGGACGTAATCATCTTCTTTTTTAAAGTAACGTCTGTATTACATAGAAATAAAAAATCACCCTTTGAGTCAGGATTTTTTTATTTTACCATCACAAAGAGATACAAGAAACCGATAGCAAAGACAAACTGACACAAACACTCATTTGTTCCCCTGGCAATCAAATCATTAAATAGAAACAATTTGATATAAACTTTTCACATGTAAATTATGTTGTTTTTTTCTAGTTACAATGTTTTGTTTGATGAGACAAATATCCTTCTATCATGCTTATAGCATGCTCAGAGCGCTTTGGTCAAATCTCATTTGTGGACCAGTGGGGGGAGGGCTGAGGGGGGTATCTAGGAGTTGGTTTTCCGTTTGACTTTAGGCACTCAGTAAACAACTCTGCCCGACTCGGGTGTCGAACCTCGAGCCCCTTTCAAGCGCACTTAGCCTCTCGACCACGCTTCCCACCTTCAGAGAAAGGCTATGCATTCAATTAAAAAAAAAAGAAACAAAGGTAATATCGTAGAATACTTTAAGTATAACTAAACTTTCACAATGTCTCTTAACAAAGAGATTTCGCCTTTTTTAACATCTTTTTTTTTTTTACTTTACCCTAGTGCTGATAAATGTGATCACTGTGACTATTGAATCAATAAGATGGTTGACTTTCAATACAGTTTTTCACACACTTTTCTGTGTCGGCTTTATAAAAACGTAATGGGATGAAAATATGAATGATATAATCTTTTGGGAAAAATGAAAAATGAACCGGTGCTGTTGGAGAGTTTAAGGATGCTTAGTTGTTCCAGGCACAAGATGAATAATAACATGTTACAATTGAAACATTGTTCGTCCAGCCCAAGTGGGGAGAATTTGAAATAAGTTGCGAATGAATGAATTAATGAATAAGTTGGGGCTTTTTGTGTAATATATTAAGGTTTTAAACATTTAAGTTCTTTCAGTCAAAATTTGTTTTCCTCTTATTAACCCTATTTGGACTACTATTGGTCTTGGGCCCTGAACCCTTCGCTACGCAATTCGTTTAATGAACAACAAATGTTAAACTGGTATAAGGAACAGTCCAGATCAGGGCCTGATACCGATTCTTATTTATATTTACATTTGTTAAATAGTTGACGAGGTTGTTTTTTGTTATTTTGGTTGTTGTTTTTTTAACAGAGGATGATTGTTTACATTCTGGTCTATTAGAATGTCAAATGCTCATTCGTTTTCAATTCAATTCTTTCTTTCCTAATTGACGATACCATCGTTGATATCACCTCATTCAATTAAATTTATTTTTGATTTCATATGGTTTACTTTGTCTTATATAAAAAAAACAAGTGTATAGGCCTAAATTCTCCTCTAATTCAATAATAAATAAAACATTTTCTAATTAACAAACAGCAACGTGATTAAAGCATAAAATCGCCCCTTTTAGACCTTGCAAACTAAAGGGCAGAGGATGCCAAATTCATCTTTTTCTGTGGCCTACGGTTAACGAGCAGGGTTTCAAGTGGCCAGCTCAATCACCAACCGTCTTTACTTTCTCCAACTAAAGTCAGGTACCCATTAGTGTTGCAAGGACTAAAAATCCCGGAATTCAAATCCCAGTCTTTATCGAGATTCAACCCCAGCCATGGGCGTAGCCGAGGGGGGTGTTGCACTTAAATCCCCCTCTTCTATAAAACAGAAACAAATGCAAACGACAATCCCCTAATTACAAGAAAACAGCTAAGGAAGCTAATGAATGTAATAAAGATTAATTATGTACACACACACACAAACACACATACATATATATAATACTTTTTTTCCGCGGGGGGAGGGGCGGGGGAAAATCCGCCTCAGACACTAACCCCCCCCCCCCGAAAAAAATCCTGGCTACGCCCTTGACTCCAGGACACCAGGTTCAGAAGACACTCAATCACCGCCCCCCCCCCCCCCCCCCCCAATTCATAAAAGGTAGTTAAATACTATTAAGTAAAACGAAGAATTCCATCGAAACGTGGAAAATAAATTCGGAGGGAAAGAGTTAAATAGATGTTTATTTTGGAGAAGAAAAAACATATACAAGATTTTAAAAAAATGCTTTCTGAAACCAGATTATTTAAGCTGCTAATACATCTAAATATTTAAACAAAAAAAAAAAATGTGGAGCTTATTTTACTTGTTTGACCAAAAGAAGAGGTGAAATGTATGCTCCTTGATCGAATGCAGAGATATTCCCGTTCTCCAGCCAACCAAGGCTGACGAGCCATTCTTGTCCGTAGCTTACTGGTTTGGATGCTTGTAGCTCGCCTTTTTTCCATCTCCTGTTAGTGAAAACAGTTCTGCCGGACCCGAAAACTAAGCCACACATATAGGCTTGGAGTTAACTGTAGTTGTCAGGTTTAGGATTTATTTGGGTTGTTAACTAGCTGTATACTATTAAGGTCCCGGGGTTCAACCTGACAAGAACATCACTCACACACAGTTGTACATAGAGTAACCAACTAGGTGAATAGTTTAAATAACAACAAAAATAAATGAATTTAATTGTATAACTCTGATATATGTGTATGTACAATGAGAATGATAAATAGACAATATATATATTAGATATATATATATAATAGGTATGTATAAAGATATTATTCAATAATTAATTTAAGCACCTTTGCTACGGCTATCAACTTGTCACCCTGGTTACATAGTCCACCAGACTCTGACCGACTGGCGTCACAAAACTGCCAACCTCGGTAATAGTAAAGTTAGACCTCAGATGATCGCCAATTTGACAATAACACTGAAAAAACTGTAAAATATATTTCTGAGACGGCAAGCGATGCCCACAACTCCAACACTGGCACCCTATAAACGAAATAAACACAATACTCTCAACTTCTACACTAAAAATAGAAATAGTGACAACCCCATACAACATACAATAATAGATATCACAAACGAATAACTCACCCTAAACAGGGGTCCCAAAAATCCTACTGAATAATAAGTCCGAGAAACTAGTACAGACAAAGAACGTTTTACGGGCCAACACACCGTCCGTTTCAACCAAAGGAGGTGAACTGCCTCATGACAAAAGAATGACCAATAGATGTCACCGGACTTTGTGACGTAGCAAAACAATTCAAAACAAAAAGATACAAGACACTCTCGACCCGTACAAGTACTACGACTACGACTACGACTACGACTAGAGGAAATACAAAAACAAACAGAGTTAGGAGAAAGAAAAAGACACTTGTCTGTACTACGCGACAGTTGTCAGTGGCTATTTGAAGCCTTTTAAAGATGATTAATGGTTGTGCCACTTCGAAGTATTGCAGAACCTTGAAAATAGTGAAAAAAGATAGTATTTTCATATTCAGTATCACTGCAGTATCAACTAAAGTGAGACTCAAGATAATACTTTGTAATGTTTTTACTGTGTGAGTCTAAACAAGGTTACTGTGCATAGTACATACATCTGTCAATCAACCAATGAAATAGATGGTCTACTGGGTCAAATATAACGCTACTTGATAACAATTGAATGTCCCATAGTATAGATATAATATTCAAGGCGTCGCAATTATCACGCAAAGTGTTGCTAGTATAGATGGGCAATTAAAAGTGCTAATTTACTGTCAATTCATACAATTAATTCATCTATCATATAAGGTGTTTATGTATTTTAATATTAAAGAAAGAAAGAACTGCTAACCAAAAGCAATACATAATTTTGTCTAGTAGAGTAAAGTGTGGTTAAAGCATCTGCTATTGCACTATTTGGAATCAGTTATTTGTTTCTGAAATATGGGAAATTTTGATTTTGAGACAATGACGTGACTAGTAAAAACAAGACTAGGTTTTAGGAGGAGATAGCGAAATATCAGCAGATGTAAACAGACTACTTTTAGGACGCCTAAGAAAGAGGAAGCTTGTTATGAACGTAGAGAGTTAGCTGACATTCGACAGCTCCCTTCGTTGCTATTAAACTTCGACATTCATTATCAACGTCGATTAAACTTTATTGATTGTTCGGCCTTTCGCCGGTTTTTATTGGATTTGGTGGAGTGTTACCTCCGTTTTGGTTATTTGCATTAGACACAGCGGAAGCGCCTAACACATCATTTCATGGTGTGAATATTTCTGTAAAAACAAAATTACAACAGGGTCGTAAAAATTAATTCAACTAAGTCAATAGATTGATTGGTTACATGTTCAGATTTATTTTCAGATATTTTTTATAATGATTACATCTTTCAATCAACACCCAGCAGCTTCTGAAAGAGCAACTAATTTATTCAAGTCCTCGGCTGCTTTCTTGACTGCCTTTAGTCTTTCTGACTCTTCAGAGGAGCAGACTTTTTCAGTTGTACTATCTTCTACCTGTCGTGTCACCATTAGAAGAGATTGGTCCTGTAAAAAAAAAATTAAGAAAGATTATAGCTTAAACAGAGTTAGTAAAAAGCTTGTAAAATGGAAAGATGGGGGGGGGGGGGGGTGTACGGGGGGAGAGGGGGAGGAAAGAGAGTAGGGAATCCTAGCGACAATTTTTTAGCCTCTTATTGAATAATATATCAAGAATTTCTGTGTTGAGTCATTGACAGTTAGATTTTCAGTTAAAGAAATGTGCTTTGGACAATTACGTGACTTGAAAACCACTGAAACGTTATACTTTGTTATAAAACTTATTTCACCCGTTCAAAGTTAGACCAACGCGTATACCGATTCAGAACGACAAATATAAAAGCACATTTCTTGTTTCATATGCTAGGACTAATATATACAAGCGCTCCTTTTTTTCTAAGTGCCATTACAACATGGAAAGGGTTGCCTGAACCAAACATGAAAACCAATGACTTAGCAGATTATCAAAAAAATACTACTAAATAAACATATTGATAATTATCTTCTTTGTTTAGGACCAATAAAACTTAAAATAACGTCTGTAATTTGAAAAACAAAGATAATATATGAAGAGGAAAACAGACACATGCATTCAAAAACCACTTTTTGGTTTCACTAGATGAACTGTGCTGGTCATTCTTCCAGTGATAAAAGAAATCGTTGAAGAAAAATGGACATCAATCGACATTGATGGACACCAATAAACATCAGTGGGCATCACTCGACATCAATAGATATCAATCGACATCAAGGGAAATTAATGGACATCATAGGATATCAGTGGAGATATCAATGGACATTAGTCAGCTGTAATGGACATCAATGAACTTCAATCGAGATCAATGGACATAATTGGACATCAATGGAAATCAATCAACATCAATGGACATAAATCAGCAGTAATGGACATCAATGAACTTCAATGGAGATAAATGGACATCATTGGAGAACAGTCAATATCAACGGACATCAATCAACAGAAATGGACAACAATGAACTTCAGTACAGATAAATGGACATCATTGGAAACAATGAACTTCAATGGACATCATTGGACATCAATGAACTTCAATGGACATCAATGGACATCAATGAACTTCAATGGACATCAATGAACTTCAATGGACATCAATGAACTTCAATTGACATCAATAAACTTTTATGGAGGTCGATGGACATCAATGGAGATCAATCACCATTAATGGGAATAAAAGGACATCAATGGGACTCGTTCGACATCAGTAGACATCATTGCAGGACAATGGACATCAGTGGACATATTTTTTGTTCTTCATCTCTCAGACGACCCCACCTAACGTCTTAATGGACAGAGCAACAACTTACAAGAACATCCTCATCTTCTGACATTCGCTTTCCAAGAGCATAGACGACCCTGGCAGCTGTAACCCAAGGTCTGACTCTTCTCCAAGTCTTCCTCAGCCAACTTCTCTTGACGTTACTCGTATCTACCTCTTTCTCTCCTGCTTCACCCTGCAATAGAAACACACACACATGTAAGGTAAACATGAAAACACATGTACACTTTTATAGCATCGATACCCGAGCATGCTACCCTGCCTCATAGTGGCGCCCGGGTGGAAACGATCGTAGGAGGAAACGATTAGGCTTAAGGGTAGAAAACAAGACTCCCGTAGGGGTACCTAAGGGGGTGCGAAAGCAACCTCATTGCACTGTGCGGAGTTGTAAAAAAGCTCCCACAACCTTGTCACAATCAAGGCGCGTTACTCAACGGGACGTTACATAAATGGCGTGTCCTGCACGGTTAGCCTGGTATAGAAAAGGAAAATGGCAGAGGTCCCGGTGCACGCGGTCTCTGGCCGCTAGTCAGACACCCCGCCAGACAGAACAGTGTACACTGTTCTCATTCAGGCCGGTGAAAGGGAGCTCTTGTTCACTTTTGATGGATTAGAGTTCCAAGAGCCGAAGGCTCAACTTTACCTGACAATTTCAAGAAGAAGAATAGCATCGTTAAAATTGAAACCACTTTTAAACCTTGCGATCTGTTTCTGGCCGTATGGGCAGCACAACGACCAATAGTTTTACTTTGCTCAACTAATGACAGGTACCCATAGTACAATTGGGTGGACTCGGGGGCGCATTTGAAATTCCGAAATTCAAAATCAAAGTTTTAACAGTTACTCGAACCCAAGACCCGTCAGTTCGGAGGCCTAGCGCTTTACCACTTTGACACCACGCCCCATGTATTATATAATAATGGTGTTTAATATGACGTAGAGCTTGGCTTCCCAACCCCTGGGGGGGGGGGGGCTCAACTTCAAACCCGATGAAGTCTTGGATTTCGATAAATAGGGGATTTTAAGTCCACCTGCTCTAATGGGCATTAGATATTAAGTTGGGCGAGTATTTGGTCACTGTGTTGGACACATAACTTCCTCGTCAGACATAAAAACAGATGAGCTTAGCATTATCTCCTTTCTAAATCCCATGGTCTGAAATTGAAATCATTTAATTAAGTCAACTGCTACTGAAGTTATATATTAGTTATAAATAGATGTCACATAATATAGTTATTTGAGACTTTTTCTTAAATTAAGAGACAGCTGTTTTTAAAACTCTACTGAAATTTCTTGTGAACCTAGCATCCTAGATTTAAACATCAATGTCATTAGAGTAGGTTTCAAAATAAAAAAAATAAAAATGAAAGAAGATTATATTTTTTCCGAATAAACATTTCAGTGATCTTTATTTCTGTTCCTCATTTTTTGAGTTAAAAGAAAAATCACTTGGAACCTTACATCAGTTTTGTCTCTCCTACCAAACAGTATTTTGGCTACTGCTACTGCTTTGGCTCCTTTCTTGATGCTCTTCCATAAACCTCTTTCGTGTAGTTCTCGTTCTTGGGGCTCATCCAAGTTCTAAAAGTGTATTAAGATTACATATATTAGTAGTTGTTCATACATATATTAAACATAAATAAATAGCAGCACCAGAGACCAAGTTTTTAAGAGAGAAAGTAGTGAAAATGCTACAAGAATAGAGAACTGCGCCGACCGAGGCTCGAACCGGTGACTCTGGAAAAGACACCACCGTCTAGCGATAACGCACTAAGCGAACTTAACCTCTGAGTCATAGTATAATATACACAATTAGATAGAGCCACTGTTTGTCTAATGCATACCTAATGGCTGTCTGTGTCGGCTTCTATTGAAGTTGTTGGTGAACGGATGCTGCGAGGTGGGGGGAGGGGCTAGCTAGGGCATGTAACCTTTGACCACTGGGGTGGTAATTTGCATACGGGCGAAAATGACTCTGGAGCAAAAAGAATGTTTTTATGGACGGTGGTGTCGTTTCCAGATTCATTGGTTCGAGCCTCGGTCGGCGCAGTCCCCTATTTTCGTCGCATTTAATTCACTACTTTCTCTCTTAAAAACTTGGTCTCTGGTGCTGCTATTCATTTATGTATTTATGTTTCATTTATGAATGTATCACATTTGTTTCAGCCGCTAGCTTCAATATTATGTTTATGTTTATAGATTTATAGTTGTAGTAGCTGAAAGACATCATGGTATATATGAACTTTGTCGTGTTTGTATTGTGGTTTCCATGACTAATGCTCGATTCCAAAAAATGTGGTTAAGATTTTACAGAGCTAAAAAGTGCACAAAATTATTTTATACCTACTAAATGAGCTAACTTAGCAGCCCTTCACATTTTTTACACGGAAACACCAAATTGCTGGCTGCCTAGAGTTATCCACCAGAGATATAAAGGAGAAAAAACTCCACTAATCGTAGTTTAGCGTAGTTGTATTAGGACTAGAAGACGTTTTTTTTTAAAAATACTTTGTGGATGCGGGGTCGAGAGCCTAAGTACGCTTTAAGTTGGCTTGGCTACTGTTGAAGGGGGCTCGAGGCTCGAAACCCGACCCGACTCGAGTAGAGTTGTGTTTACTGAGCGCCTAAAGGCAGCACAGAAAACCTTCTCCCAGATAACCCCTTCCCCCCTAACCAGTCCACAAATGAGTTTGGACCAAAGCGCTCTGAACATGCTATAAGCATGAAAGTAGCGCTATATGAAAGCTATATATTATTATTACTTATAATTTTGTGACAAAAGTGGCACTGGATAGATCCACATGGAGAGAGAGCATAAAGGAAGGGTCTAACATTGAAGACGCCATACACAACAGAAGCAGAAAGAAGTCTGAAAGTACAACGTAGCAAGGTGATCACAGATGCCCAAACTGTGATTGCAGCTGTATGTCAAGGATTGGCTTCTTTGGTCACACAAGAAGTTGCAAAGGGAAAAGATTCCTTGTCAAGACGTAAAATGCCACAGAGAGAGAGAGAATTTCATTTAGTTAAAACAGAAATAAATAACAAATAATACGAGACGTTTGTAACAGCCAAGTCGTGCATATTCGGACCTTACTTGGAAGTTACGCCATAAATGTATTAAAAATTAAAACATTTTTTTTAACAATACAATGATAAAGATTTGATTGATTTATTAAAAAACTATTTTTAAAAAAGGGGCGGTAACCTTGCAGATAGTGTCGACCACGTTGCTGACTTTGCTGTCAAATTTCTGGTCCAGTTTGTCTTTGTCAATTTCAGGACTTGATGTTGTGTCTTGTGCAGCCTCTTGTGCAGATTCTTCTTGAGCTAACAGACTAGCAGCTAACAGAGAAGCCACAAGGAAACCAGAGATCGGCCATTTAAAACACATCATGATGGACGTTCTGCAAAAAAAAAAAAAAAACATGTGTATGTTTTATAATTCATAGAATTGAAATGGTGAAACTGCTAAATAAAACGACAGGATAAAAATAGACAAAACAGAAAAAAAAAAAAAAACAGTATATATATAAAAAAAAAAAAAAGAGTTCGTTTACCGAAACTTACGGTGCTTTGAAAGTAAGTTAAATGTTGTTATACTATACAGTCAGAAAGAACAGAAATATATAGGATCATACGTGTGAAAATTGTGTGTTACTAAATTGTACTAAGTTTAAAAGATAGCAGGTAATAAAACTAGAGGTGTTACTATACCGTATACTTTATTGTAGGGGACTTTTGGACATATTCTATGTGTATCTCTCCATCCTTCTCTAGATAGATAGATAGATAGATAGATAGATAGATAGATAGATAGATAGATAGATAGATAGACAGATACATAGATAGATAGACAGATACATAGATAGATAGATATATACATAGATAGATACATAGATAGATAGATAGATAGATAGATACATACATAGATAGATAGATACATAGATAGATAGATACATAGATAGATAGATACATAGATAGATAGATACATAGATACATAGATAGATAGATAGATACATAGATACATAGATAGATAGAAAGATAGATAGATAGATAGATAGATAGATAGATAGATACATAGATAGATACATAGATAGATAGATACATAGATAGATAGATAGATAGATAGATAGATAGATAGATAGATAGATAGATAGATAGATAGATAGATAGATAGATAGATAGATAGATAGATAGATGGATGGATAGAAAAACAAACAATTACAAAACATTTTCCTACATAAAAGACATAAAACGGCAGCGTGTGTATGTTTACTTATGACAATTGACAATGGTCACACTTCAGCTAATAACATCATAACACTTGTTCTCACCAGTACCTACCGTGAATAGAACAGATGTCCTGTTAGAAGTCAATATTTAGTCCTAATTTATTTATCGTTTAGTGTTACAATCTAGTCTCAGGTCCCATTTTGGGATAAAACATTGATTGTATGTTCCATAAAATTCTCTTTTATTTACTCTGTATGATTTATAATGAAGCAAGTATTAGACAGAAACATATTTTACCAGTATAGTCTAGAGATATATTTACTGAGCTCCGAGCTAACATTGGACACTGATTCACAAACGATGAAATGACTTTTTTGTTTCTTTGTTCAGATAAAAGACTTTATAATACACGAAACTCTTCTTAAAGATTTAAAAGCGATAGCCGGGCCGGACAGTCGGACAGACTCACTGCACAAAAATTGTTCCGACTTTGTCTCATACGTGTTTGCTAAAAAGTGACGTCATTACAAAAAAATATTCACATTTAATGTATGTCAGGCGCGCTACAGTTGCTCCAGAGCCAACACTATTATAAAGATAAACAAAAATTTCATATTTTCATATTCATAGATAACCTAATTCAATACTCTGAAAGACACACATTTAAGGACCATTTCAATATTTAAGATGCCTTTTCCCAACTGGAGCCTTTAGTTCTTATCTATATTATAAAGTAGAATGTGAGGTGTATGTATATATGTATGTATGTTACTTATAGACATCAAAACCGCTTGACCAATCTTGATAAAACTAGGCAGGAATGTTCCTTGGGTACTAACTTAGACCGTAGTGTATGTATTGTAGCCCTAAAACAAACTGAAGACCCTAAAAAAAAAATAAAGTTGTCTGACTCTTTTACAGTTATAGTATTTTATGGATCTAGGCCATGGTTAACAATGTTGACATGAGAAAAGATCGAAAGGATTTAGACCTAGATCTAATTTTAAGAAATACACTTTGCAAACATAGTTTTTACTTTGACACATGAAAATACAAAAGAAGATCCATTGATTTCATTATGTAATAAAATTAACCTTCAATTTTGTGTTTCAAAAGCATTTTTTACATAAATTAGTTCCTGATATCTGTGACTGCAGATTTTCTGACGAGCATTCTTTCATTAGACAATACCCATAGACATAAATAAATATAGACTGGCCGATTAAAGAGTTTTATGAAACGAAAATTTGTGACTTGCAATTTTGTGTACTTTATTATACAGCATTTATGAGCAGTATAAAAGTTAAGTATTCATATCTATTTCAGCCCTAACCTATATAAGTATTACAATATTTTCACTAGTGTTTGTTTTTTAATCTCTCAGCGTGAAGATCATGCAATTTTTCATAATTCGGAAATCCGAATACAATAGACATACATGTTTTCAAGTTACATGAAGTTACTTCCTTATTCCAGTCTATATTTATTTATGTCTATGACAATACCGTAATGAATCGCGTACTAAAAATTAATTCGTTTAATTGTTTACTTTATAATCCCATCCCTAGATCTAAAACTCTAATTCAACTCTAAGATGATAAAACTTCTCTTCGTACAGATAGTTTTATACTTTAACACATAAACATATTAATTAAAGTCCATTCATTTCATATTTTGATCAAATAAACATTCAAATTTGGTTTTCTAAAGCTACATTCATTGACAAAAGCTGCGAAGCCGAGTTGAGATAGGCCTAGATTCATGAATCGCGTACTAAAAATTATTTCGTTTAATTGTTCACTTTATAATCCCATTCATTTATCGCTCTTTTCGTTTTTAATAGATATGAATGTATAGGCTTCGGGTAATCCCATTTTCGCAAGCCTAATTTTATTTTCGTAGCGAAAGAGAAAAAACTTGAAAGGATCATTAGTTAAGTTTAACATACATCTAAATGCAATCCACTAGATTAGTAAACACAAACTTAGACCCGCAGGCCGCGGGTAATGTCTGGCGAACATCCTTTCATTAGACATTACCAAATGGTTACACATTAACAGTGATTAACACATCTCTCTACTTGTTCTCACCAGTTCCTAGGCCTAGGTCTAATACTCTTATTGAACTCTACGATGATAAAACTTCTTTTCGCAAAGATAGTTTTATGCTTTAACACATAAACGTACTAATTATTATCCATTCATTTCATATTTTAATCAAATTAACATTCAAATTTGTTTTTCTAAAGCATTTTTAATACATTCGTTCGCTGTTCGCTAAATAAAGCTGCGTAGCCGTGTTGAAAAAAGGTCACGCATGCGCAACACAGAATGAACTCTATAAAAGCCAGTTTTTAACTCTAGATTAGTGTAGATTTAGATCTATGTCAACCTAAAGATCTACTTTATACTGTAACACATGAACATACAAAATTAAGTCTATTCATCTCAAATTTTAATCAAGTATATGTAGGCCTACAAGCAAATGTTTTAATTTGAACAAATGGATTTAGGCCTATTAGCTATTCTGATTTGATAGCTTCATTCACACTATTTTTACATTGACACATTCGCTTCACTTATTACATTATTATTTCGTTTAATTGTTTACAAAACACTCTCAGTGACTATATCGACAGTAATGCTCGGGTCGCGGGTAACATATGTCTAGTAACATATAAAACGACTCATATTGTCTCTAGCAAGCACGTATATATGACAACATAGATACGAATAGGACACGATTATTCATTCTTTTTTTTAAAGAATAGTATGTTAACTATAAGTTAAAATTTTTTAACTATATCCTCTATAGGGGCGCGGTAGCTGAGGCGTTAAGCGCTTGGCTTCCAAATCTGGGTCCCGGGCTCGGATCTCGGTGAAGACTTGGGGATTTTGAGTTTCGGGATTTTTAGGGCGCCGCTGAGTTCACCCAACTCTAATGGGTACCTGACTTTAGTCGGGGAGAGTAAAGGCGGTCGGTCGTTATACTGGTCACATGACACCCTGCTCGTTAACCGTTGGTCAAACAAACAGATGACCATAACATCATCTGCCCTAGAGATAGCAAGGTCTAAAAGGGGAACTATTCTTTAACCATACCCTTCATAATTTCTGTTTTAACACCACCAGTCTAACTCAACTTTATTTTTAATTCAGACTAATTAGCACTTAGTACAAATGTGCAGCCCGTACCATTGGCGTAGCCAGGGAGGGGGTTCAACCCCCCCCCCCCGAAATGAAATCCCCCCTCAGGGGGGGTCGGAATTTAGTGACAGATTTTAAGCGGCCCCCGTAAGGGGAAAAAGCCGCTATTATGTTTGTGCAAAATGTCCGTCTGTCACACTCAGATCTCGAAAACTAGAAGAGATATGAAAAATATTATTTCATCATTAAATCCGGCTTAAAAAGTTTAGGTGCAACGGCTACTTTTGGTTTTCTAAAAGCAAACCGTTTAATTTATAAAATTAATTATGCAAGTGATTTTTTCATAAAAATACACCAATTCTAAAACAATGACGTAAATGTTAGGGAAGCAATGTTACAATATGCTAACAAAAGTGAACAATGTATGTGTATTTTCAGTATCACTAAGTCAAATATATTTATAAAATGTACAGGAAATGTTTACAACAAATATAAATAATACTGAAATACGTTTTTTCTGGTTAACTAGCTGCTAAAATTAAAATAAAACATTTCTGTTTGTTTATAAAGGCTAATAATGCACTTTGTATGTAAATATCATGCACATTTTTTAAAATGGACTTTTTAAGCAGCGACTTTCGTGCAGTAGTGTAACGTCGCAACATGATGAGGCGCTAAACCTATTCCTTAAACTTTTTTTTTTTAAATTAGATTTTATTTAACATTAACTATAAAGTTGTTCCGAATATTGTTTTATAAAAAACAAATGTATGTCAAATAATTATTTTTTTTCAAAAGTATCGACAATAGGTTATTTTAAAATAAGAAAGTAATTTACTAGAAACGATTATTGAAAATAATTTTTTAGACTTATTTCACAGTTAATTTTCATGCCGAAACATAATAAAAGTTGTTTAATCGGTAAAGAATGTTCCGGATTTTGTTTCGAAAAAGAAATCGACCTACATTACCTTAATTTTCTTACAAATTGTCGCCAAAAATGATCCGAATTTTATATGAAAAATCTAATAACGCTAATAAATGTTTGAAATCCCTCTTCTAATAAATAAAACAAATAATTTTCTCATTTACGAAAATTGGTTTTTCGGATTTTTTATGAAAAATAGTTTAACTCTATTTATGTAAAATCGCACTTCTCTCTTACACTACATTTAACTTTCTATCTAAAACGTTAAAAAATCTAATTATCGTTAATATTATGTTCTGATTTTTAAGGAAAACAACTTCCTAACACCAAACCTTTTCATAACAGACCATCCCAGAAATTTAATTAACGGCATTTGATTAATCTGGAATTCTTATTTTTTTCTCACTATAAATATATAAACATCCGGAACAATCTATAATAGAAACTTAAAACTAATGCGATGTTTCGGAAGGGAAATTACTTTTAATCAGATTTTCAATAGCTTTTAGTCTTTTTTTTCTCGCTATTAACATCACGGACAGACAAACTGACAGACAAAACAAAAAAAATATATTAAGTCTAACTAGCCCATCAAATGAAATGCTAAAAGAACAAATTCGGTGCACTAATGTCTATGATCCCTCTAGAAGCTGCTCTTATAGATGACATTTTTTAGTCTAACTAGGACGTGTGACGTAATGGAACTTTTTTCCTTTGACGTCATATAGTTAGTTAATTCTTTAAATGAAATGCTAAAAGAACTCACTCGGTGCACCAATCTCTATGAACCCTCGAGAAGCTGCTCGTATAGAAGACATTTTTAGTCTAACTAGGACGTGTGACTTAATGGAATCTTTTTCCTTTGACGTTATATGGAGTTATTCTTTAAATGAAATGCTAAAAGAAATCACTCGGTGCACCAATGTCTATGAACACTCAACAAGCTGCTCGTATAGATGATATGTTTTAGTCTAACTAGACCGTGTTACGTAGTGGATTTTTTTCCTTTGACGTAATATGGAATAAATTCTTTAAATGCTAAAACAACTCGGTCTAGTAATGTTAATTAAACCTCGTAATGTAACTCGCATTTTAAAAAGACATAATAGATTTAGATCTAATCTAGATTTTTTACACTAGATCTAATTTTTTTTACACTAGAGCTAGATTTTTTACACTAGATCTAGATTTTTTTCTTACACTAGAGCTAGATATTTAAAACTAGGTTTAGATTTAAGTTCTAATTAAAATCATTATAGAATCTAGATCTACAATTTCTTGGTCTAGTTTAGAATGTTTGTTGTTTTACATGTTTCGGATGTTCCTTCAGAGTTGTAGTCCGAACCTCCCGTAGGACGACGGGGGATGGGAGCGGGCAGGGTTTGAACCTGGGACCATCGATGAATCCAAACGACAGTCCAGCGCGCAAACCGCACTACCAGACAGCCATGAATTAGACTAGATCAAGATCTATAATTTTAATTTCTAGGCTTAAAGTGTAGATTTTTTTCTAATGTCTAGTATGTCAATATGTCAATATTGCAATGTTATAAAATACTAAAACTAATCTACTATTTTAATATTTAGATTTGCAATTAGTCTATTAATTGATTATCTAGTGTTTTTTATATAAATGTTATGTAAATTACATCTACATTATCCCAAATATATTTTTTAGATCTAGATCTAGTAGATATAGATATTGAGAGTGCTAAATTAGTAGTTTAATTTAGGTAGATCTACATCCTCATTCTAGTTACATTTAGGCCTAAATGAAAATGCTCAATACCAAAAGATTATCTAAAATCGCTCTTTTTACATATTGTACATATCCGGTAGTTATCATTTCGTAATGTGTAGGTATATTATCAATAGTAGGCTATTAGTTTGTAACCAGTTTGTCATTAGATTAAGAGAAATGCCTGGTCGTGCGGTTAGCGCGCAGAACGGATTATCTCTACGGTCTCGGTTTCATACCCTGCTCGATGCCATCCTCAGTCGATCAGCGAATATGCGGATCCGACAGTGATCCGTCTCCCACGGGGGCCGCCTCTGAGTTTGTGTGACAACAGTAGTTTGTGACAACACAAACTCTCTTTGTAATCCTGTTTGCTTTGACTTTGTTTATTTTTTTGTTTTTTTGTTTAAATATGTGAGATTTTAATGCTAAACCATTACTTGCTCCAGCGCAGCCAAGGTGGTTTTGAGTTTTAGAAACCCTACCAGGGGGGTTCGCAGTTAAATCCCTTTCTTCTATAAAACATAACAAAACAAAAATAGTGCGAACGTCATAGCCCATATTTCCGGAGAGCATAGATAAGGAAGATTTTGATTTTAAAACCCTCTCCGAAATTAACGATAAACCCCATCTTCAATATAAGACTATCCATTCATCCAGTCACCAGAGTCTATGAGCGTACCCAAAAGGGGTTTTTGTATCTAAAAACCCCCTCTAGCGGGGTTTACAGCTAAAAATACCTCTTTAATGTAAAAAAAAAATGACAGACACAAAGTTCTATGAGCGTAGCGAATGGAGTTAATGCACTGTAAATACCTCATAATATGCATTGTGTTGCGCTGGGCGGCTGGGCTCCGCCCCTAACCCCGCTGGGGGAGCTCACAGCGCTGGCAAGGGCAGAAAGTCTACAGTTTTCCCACTAACTCAACTCAGTAAACGTTTTCCGAAAGAATGAAGGGTCAGAATGTAATAAAGATTAATTATGTACACACGCACAATTACACACACACACACACACACACACACACACATATATATATATATATATATATATATATATACAATGGCCTGGGGGGGGGGGGAAGAAAAATCCCCCCCCCCCCAAAAAAAAATTCCACCCCCGAAAAAAAATCCTGGCTACGCCCATGGCCCGTACCAGTGAACCTTCAAAAGGCTTTATTGATTAGATCTCAATTTAATGCAGTCATATTTACATATCTCTGGACATTGATTGGGTCTACAATGCCTGGCAACGAAACCACAAGAAACCAGTAAATAACTAGGTGCTGACAAATAGTGGATGTAATTAATCTTGGTCATGGCGCCAGGGCAACATTTGTTTTCATTTTTTTTGTGTGCTTCTGTGTATCAAACGTGACACGATCTCCTGAACTACTCATGTGTGACCACACTTTCTAAGGGCTCAACTATAATTGACACCAATGCAAATGTTGAGACTTTGCTAGATGAATTGTGTTTGATAATGTTCTGTCAATTATTGAGCTTTATACCGATTAAGTTCTTTAGTTAAAAGTTTTAAAGAGAGTTCAAAGACTTTACAAGCGCCTGTGTGCCAGGACAAGTGGAAAAGTTAAGAGTTAAAACTAAATACTTAACAATCTAACAATATATCTATCTGTCTATATCTATCTATTATTATTATCTATCTATCTATCCATCAATATATCTATCTATCTGTCTATATCTATCTATCTTTCAATCTATCTATCATCTATGAATCTATCATCTATGAATCTATCATCTATCAATCTATCATCTATCATATTTATCTATCTATCTATAAAGTGAGTTCAAAGACTTTACAGCGTTCAGAGCGCCAGGTCATGTGGAAAAGTTTAGAGTTAAAACTGAAAGTGCCTCATTACTTGTGTATATTAGAAGATCATATTATAATAATGGATTGCTTTCTTGTTCAAGTACAAGACAAAAGATTCATTGAAATAGTTATAAGATTTATAACTTAATTTATCTCACGAAAGGTTTTGAAATAGCATTCTCCTATTTGTTTTTCTTCTAATCTCCCAGTCTCCTTCATTTCTCTCTTTCTCTTTATGTTTCTTTCCCTCTCTCCCGCCCAATGTCCATCTCTTTGTCTCTTTATCTCTCTTTTTCTGTCTCTATTTCTCTCATTTAATTTTTCTATCTTTGTCTTATTATTTTGACTCTCTTCCTCCCAAAAACAAATTCACTCTTCTTTCTCTCTTTCTTCTTTTCAGGTCCGATCTATCCCCCCCCCCTTTTATGTCATTCGTGAATTAAAAGATTATTTTTAGACCATTTATCTGACTTAAAACGAAAACTTCCCAGAATGTTTATCTCACGGCTGTCATCAAATATTCACGAAGTCATTGCAACTAAATGCCTCAGTTGTACAATGATACGATCTCCGCTCTGTTAAACCATTTAATGCAAAAAGCATGTATGATCGAGATCACTCACGGTATTAAATTGCAAATACCACGTGATAGAGCGTTTGACCTTGAACTTACGTGTTAGTTTGTTGCTGTTTCGCTTTTTTTTTTTACTATAGATATTCGGTTAAAGGAGGACATGTCCGCTATTTTTAAGTCACGTCATACGTCCAACAGGCATTGTCTAAAGTCTAAAGTATGATATTGTCCGGGTTTTTTACAGGCATTGTCTAAAGTCTAAAGTATGAAAATGTCCGGGTGTCTCTCTGTTGTTTATTTCAATTAAGTTATTCAATAGAAATCTATTTTAACCCTCTGAACCTTCTGGTTTAAACACATGAATTCATAAATGATATATTGTCATGCATACAAAACTTAATTGGTGTAAATGCTGTTTAGTTGCTTGGCCAGTACAGAAACTTTATTTTAATGAATCGGTTTCGCAGCTCTATATCGAATATTTGATAGGCTCTTTGTTTCTTTTTAGCATATAAATATTCGGGATGCGTAGCCGAGAGCCTAAGTAGGCTTGGCTTGGTTACCTATGAAGGGGGCTCGAGGTTAGGATTCGAGCAGAGATGTAGAGTCAAATCCAGGGCCTACATCTAAAGATAGATGCATCATCTGCAAAAAAGTATGCACCATGAAACAGAAAGCCATTCAATGTGACACCTGCGATGAATGGTACCATGCATCATGTCTCCATATGAATACACCTGTGTATTATGCCTTAGGCAACAAAGATGCATCATGGCACTGTGTACCGTGTGGGTTACCTCAGTTTACATCAGGACTGTTTGATTCCTTTGATGCGGACACTTCTAACCCATTCAACATCCTAAACACCATCCCAAAACCAACTCACCAACCACTAGCCAGATCCACTCCTGTTAAACCTAAATCTACTAAAACAGCCTCACTAAACAAACCTACTAAAGAAGTAATACCAAAATACCCTAAAACCTTAGTAATAAATTTTCAAAGCATTAGGAACAAAACAGCAGACTTAGAAATTTTATTAGAATGTGAGAAACCAGACATAATTGCAGGAACAGAAACTTGGCTACATCCTGAAATTTATAATGCAGAAATTTTCAATAGTAATTATGAAATTTTTAGAAAAGATAGGGCTGATAATCATGGAGGAGTTCTTTTAGCAATAAAAAACACTCTTATAGCAGAAGAAATTATCTTACCTAACTCAAAAAACATAGAATCTACATTTTGTAAAATTAATACCACCTCAACATCCCTTATAATAGGCAGCATTTACAGACCACCAAATTCTAGTTTAGAATACATGCAGGAACTATGTAATCAGATTACTACACTTAAAGAGACAAATAAAAATGCAGTTTTTTGGATTATGGGTGACTTCAACCTACCTGATATAAATTGGAAAACACTAACCATAGATAAACACCAAAACCTTAAGGACATAAATGAGCTTTTCATAGAAACTTTACACAACCTAAGTTTAGATCAAATCATTAAAAAGCCAACTAGATTAAACAACACATTAGATCTCTTCTTAACCAACAGACCTGGATTAGTAGTTGATTATGATATTATCCCTGGTCTATCAGACCATGAGATCATAAAAATACACAGTCAGATAAAAGCAGTAGCCAATACAAAAACCAAAAGAAAAATCTTACTCTGGAATAAATGTAACCTAACACAACTACACCAAGCTGCATTAAACTTTCAACAAACATTCTTATTAGAAAAAGACATTAACCAACCAGTCGATGACCTCTTGAATTTCATTAAAAACCATCTTAAAAGCATTATAGAAAATCATATACCAACTAAATACAAATCAAACAAAATAAATAAATGCTGGTTTAATAATAGACTAAAGAAGCTTTGTAAACAGAAGGAAAACCTATATAGAAAATTTAAAGCAACCAAGGCAGAAAGAGTTTACAAAAAGTATTTAAAAATTAAACACCTAACCCAAAAAGTAAGCAGACAGCTGCAGAGTGAATACATAAACAATGTAATATCTAAAGATAACAACAAAAACATATGGTCATACATTAAGTCTAAGAAAATGGAAACAACAGGCATAGCGCCATTAAAAGATGAACATAACATAATACATAATGATAATGAAACTAAAGCAAACATCCTAAACAAATACTTTGCATCAGCATTCTCAGCCCCAGGAGACAAAGACATATTTCTTAATTTGAACCAAGTAGACAACATAGAAGATTTAGTAGTACAAGAAAATGGAATTATAAAACTATTAGCCAACACCAAACCAAATAAAGCGTCTGGACCTGATGGTATTCCAGCTAGATTACTCAAAGAACTAAGCAATGAGCTAGCCCCAGTGTTCAAAATACTCTTTCAAGCATCGCTTAACCAGGGCAGAGTACCAAAGGACTGGAAAGAAGCTAATGTCACCCCCCTATTTAAAAAAGGAGAAAAATCTGATCCAGGAAACTACAGACCAGTATCACTTACCAGCATCACATGTAAAATACTAGAACACATAATATGTAGCAATATCATAAACCACTTAGACAAACATAATGTCCTCACCCCATACCAACATGGCTTTAGGAAATATAGATCATGTGAAACACAACTAATAGGACTAATTGATGATTTTTCAAAAGGTTTAGATAATAGTGAACAAATAGATGCTATCTTACTAGATTTTTCCAAGGCTTTTGACAAAGTTCACCACCATAGTTTGCTTAAAAAATTAAAATATTTCGGCATTAATGGTCCACTGCATCAGTGGATTAAAGATTTTCTGATAGGGAGAGAACAAACTGTAATAATAAATGGCTCTAAATCAACACCAATAACAGTAAACTCAGGTGTACCTCAAGGAACAGTCTTGGGTCCACTACTATTTTTAATTTACATAAATGATTTACCAAATTGCATTAGTTCAAGAACAAAAGTCAGATTATTTGCAGACGATTGCATAATATATAGAACAATAAAAACAAAACAAGACACAGATATTTTACAAAGAGAATTAGATGAATTACAGAAATGGGAATCAAATTGGAGCATGTCTTTCCACCCAGAAAAATGTCAATTGTTAAGAGTAACAAAAAAACTAAAACAAATTAATTCCACTTATCTTATTCATGGCAAACCAGTAACACAGACTAAAAACTCAAAATACCTAGGTGTTATAATAAATGAAAAACTGTCATGGAATCCACATATTGATGAAACTATAAAAAAATCAAACAAAGCATTAGGATTTATTAAAAGAAATTTCTATAAATCAAATAAGAACATAAAACTAAAATGTTATTTAACCTTGGTTAGGCCAATAATAGAATATGCATCCACCGTGTGGGACCCCTCAACTCAAGAAAACATTAAGAAACTGGAACAAACACAAAATAGAGCAGTGAGATTCATAACAAACGAATATTCACATTTGACTAGGGTAACACCATTAGTAAAATCACTAAATTTAGAAAGCCTTCAGGACAGAAGACTCAAAAGTAAAGTAGCAATTATACATAAAACACTGAACCATAATCTTCAAATACAAAAACAAAATTTAATAAAATACTCTGAAAGACACAAAAATAAAGGCACATTCCTCGTCCCATATGCTAGGACAAATTTGTACAAATACTCCTTCTTCCCTAGTGCTATTAGAGCATGGAATGGGTTGCCTGAGCTAGCCAGAAAAACCAGTGACTTGGCAGAATTTAAGTCATTGGTTAATATGCATGACTAAATGCATGAGGCGTAGGACGTAATCATCTTCTTTTTTGAAGTAACGTCTGTATTATATAAGATAAGATAAGATAAGAGTTTACTGAGCGCCAACAGGCAGCACGGAAGGCCTTCTCCCAGACATCTCCCTCCCCCACTGGTCCACAAATGCTCGGAGCATACTACAAGCATGAAAGTAGCGCTATATAAAAGCAATAGTTTATTATATTGTATCTATGTTTTTCTGTTTCCTATTAAACATTAGTTTGTCAGCTTTATAATATTGTACTAGGACGAAACTGCGAAAAAAAAAACACGTCTTTTTGGGAACATTAATCGCTGCCAGTTTGATCATGAAAAGTGTTGAGTAGTTCCAAGTAAGTAATAACAGGTCAATGACCTTACTTTCTCCTCCATTCTAAGTATAAAAATTAGTGATGAGTGGTGAATGAATCAGACAATCAGCGTCTTTGTGAATATTAATATACTAAAAAAAAAAATTTTTTTTTTTTTTCAATTTGATAACAGCATAAAGGGTGGCGAGAAAAGAATCAATTAAATTTAATTTGCAATGGGAAAAGATTGTCTCTCGAGAATTTAAATGACACAGATAGTTAAATAGATAGATAGATTGATTAATTGATTAGATTGATTGATTTGATAGATTGATTAACAATAATTAACATACACATTGATTGATTTATTGATTGATTGATTGATTGTCTATGCGTTGTAAACTAAGAAGATTTATATTTGCAATACCAACTAAAAAACTAAAAAAAGTTTCCACAACAAGTCATAACCTTTTCTTTCTTGAAGCTTAGTGAAGCCACTTGGAAAACAATCGATGCAACAATTCCTTGACTTGACAAATGTCTACACAATATTATAATTTTTCTTTTAATTAGTATTTGCTTTTAGCAAATATTCTAATCTTTGTATATGCAGTGTTAGATATATATATATATAAGTTATTAGAAGAAATAGTGGAGAAACAATATCGCAACAATAATTTCTAGCCGGGGAGGGGGAACGAGGTAGGAAGGATTTAAAAATACATCTGAGATAAATGGTTCTTTACGTTCCTACTCTTATGTATTTATGTCCCTCATAGAAATCAAAACCGTTTGACCAAACTTGATAAAACTTGGCATAAATGTTCCTTGGGTAATATCTGGCTAGTGTCTGTATAAAAGTGATATTGAGTTTTACTAATATTATTTACATTCAAAACAGCAATCGAAATGTAATGATGTAGTATGTATGGTACTTTGTGTCATTTTACCATTACAATGTACATTGAATAGAATGTAATTTTTACGTTAAAAAAAGGGTCAATGTGGGCATGAATAAACTAGATGTTTTTAATCGTGTCATTATAATGGCTATTGTCCTTAAACAAAAGTCTTTTCATCTTTCAGATGCAAATAATAGGTTTTTATTGTGAGCAGGAGTGAGTCTAGGGGCGCTCTATGTTTTGTAACCATTATGTCTTTCATTGACATTAGTTGGGGAAAGCAAATGCGGTTGGTCGTTGTGCCGGCCTCATGACATCGTTAGCCGTCGGCCACAGAGACAGATGACCTTTACATCATCTGCCCTACAGATTGCAAGGTCTGAAATGGGAATTTACTTTTTTGTGTTTTTCTTGTTACTGAATCTGTTACCTAGGTTACTTTAAACGCACATTCCTCGTTCCATATGCTAGTCAAAGGCTCCTTCTTCCCAAGTCCAATGGAAATGGGTTGCCTGAGTCAGACAGGCAAACCACTGGCATGGCAGAGTTGAAGTCATCGGTTAACATGCATGACTAGACTGACCTAGGGACTGAAGGCTGCTATCGTCTTCTTTTTTCATTTTAAGTAACGTCTGTATTTTATAAGATAAGATACTTTTTGACTGAGTCTATTACCTAGGTTACTGCATTTCAATTTTGAATAAGTTAAAATAAACTGTTGTTATTGAGTTATAAAATTCAAAAGAAAATTTCTCTGTACATTAATATAATAAATGCAATGGCTCCAGTTCCTGAAAAGAACTTTTAGCTGGGGAAACAAAACAACTTTTGACATAATGCATCACCAAAATTTCATTTTTTTATATTTTTTTTTACGAATGCAAACTGAATAACAATGTTTCTATCGACATGGCTGAAAAACTTGGCTCAAAACATGATTCACACCTCGCCTGATGGTGCATGACAAAACAGGTTGATGACAAAACAGACCTTTTAAGGAAAGTGCTAGTAAGAATTGAACTAAAATATAATGTAGGACTCTCTTTAAATATTTCAGAGCTCTATTTTTTAAAAATTTCTTAACAGCAAGAAAAGTCGCTAGCTAAAAGAAAAACTAAATACGCAGTTTAGAAGAGTCTGGAAAAATATCTAAAAATACAAGAATCAATGGCTATACATAAATATAAAATAGTCTAGCTAAAAACAAAAAGTTCTAATGACTAATAAAGGAATCTGGCATCCAAATTTAGCTGTTTGTTTAAATTAGGAAATGTTATTCATTTCCGTGTCTGTTACATAAAGGTTTGAGATTTTCTAGTCAATTCAGGCGTTAAACAAGTGTTTGTCTTCGTTTATAAAACACGTGACAGTCTTGGTATATAAAATAAGTGAAAGTCTAAATTTATATAAACAGTGTTAAACTTGTTATGTAAAACCAGTGTTAGTCTTAGTATATCAAACCAGTCTTAGCATATCAAACCAGTCTTAGCATTTCAAACCAGTCTTAGTCTTAGTATATCAAACCAGTCTTAGTCTTAGTATATCAAACCAGTCTTAGTCTTAGTATATCAAACCAGTCTTAGTCTTAGTATATCAAACCAGTCTTAGTCTTAGTATATCAAACCAGTCTTAGTCTTAGTATATCAAACCAGTCTTAGTCTTAGTATCTCAAACCAGTCTTAGTCTTAGTATATCAAACCAGTCTTAGTCTTAGTATATCAAACCAGTCTTAGTCTTAGTATATCAAACCAGTCTTAGTCTTAGTATATCAAACCAGTCTTAGTCTTAGTATATCAAACCAGTCTTAGTCTTAGTATCTCAAACCAGTCTTAGTCTTAGTATATCAAACCAGTCTTAGTCTTAGTATATCAAACCAGTCTTAGCATATCAAACCAGTGTTAGTCTCAGTATATTAAACTAGTGTTAGTTTTTGGTATATAAAACCAGTGTTAGTGTGTATGTTCAAGCTTTATTGAAGTTCTAAATGAAAAAAAACAAGACACAATTTTACTTAGATTAGCTGTCTGTAGCTTTAACCCGAAAACCACCGGACCCTACAATGTCCTATAAAAGTCTTTGTGTCATGTCAAAGTAATTATGTCGGAGTACTGTTAGAGAGAGAGAGAGAGAAAGAGAAACACGGAAGATAATAGGAAAAAAAGAGAGAGAGAGAAGATAGAAGAGAACGTGTCTAAGCCTTTGTAAGAACGAAAACCCATGGTACCACTATTTTTCGATTATGGTATAATTGTAAGTGAAAAGAATAGCGATTGTAGATGGATGTGGGCAGGTTTGAGCGGATCACGTGAGCGTCTGATGACGTCCGTTGTTTTTTTCAATCATACATTTATTGACTGATTGATAAGAATCTTTCTTCTTTGCTTAATTGTCCACGTCAAACAGTATGGCTTGACACCGGCGTCGCTGCTAGATCGTGTTTCCAAGTTGCACTCATGTTCTTCACCATTTATTAGCATTAATGCTCTATTCTTCTATCGTTTGGGCAGATGATGAAAAGGACATCTGTTTCTGTGGCACACTGTAAACGAGGGAGTCATGTGGCCAGCACAACGACTCAGAGGCGCCCAAAGATTCCGAAATTAACACCAGTCTTCACCAGGATTAAAACCAGGGACCCCCGGTTCAGAAGCTTAACGCTTTCCCACTCAGCTACAACGCCTCCTGCTCTATTCTATGCTATAAAATATTCAGTTTTATATTGACAACATTTAAGAACAAAGTGCCACTAATGTATAAATTATAGTTACGTGATGCGCCTTGACCATTATGAATACCTACACTAGTTTCATGACTATTACTAAACTGGATAGGGGCGTGGACAGTTTTAAAAAAAATACTGGTAAAGCATCGATTATGAACTTGTGAAATAAACCAACAACTTAATGAATCAACATTCGGTTGAGTTTGACGTGACGAGGGGAAACCAGACACCATAGCAGCATTGGTCCCAATGGCAAATATCCTCTCTCTCTCTCTCTCTCACACACATTCACACACACACACTCTCACTCTCTCACTCTCCCACTCCCTTTTAGCCTCCCCTGCCCCTCAATGTATGCTTAGAATAGTCAACGTTCGGCATTACTCAGCCGTGACCATAGATAAGCTAGCTGCTTAACGCATGGTTCATTGACTTCCGAACTGGTATACTATAAGAATGACTTAACTGCATAGCTTCACTAGTTAATAGGGCTACTTTCTTAGTTGACATCATCTGAATAGAAATAGTAGGACACCTTTGGCAAGTCATTGGGTTGGTACTTAACACACATCTGACAGTATGATTCTTTAGACTATATAGACAAGTTTGAATTGGTAGTTTAAAAGACTTTGATTTCTAGCTTATGGTTTGGATTTGCTCTCCTTATGCACAAAGTAAGTATGTCTACTACATTTTATAGTTTACATTGCTATATGCGCTCGACATTATGTGTATGTTAATTAACATATATAGCGCTACCTTTACCTATCGCTTAATCTGTTTGACCGTTGAGGCACCACGCAAGATTTTTCAATCGTCTTTCTCCATTCCTGTCTTTTGCATTAGAACCACTTTCAATGGCAGACCCGTCCATTCTTCTCATCTCTGCCTGCCTTTTTTATTCTTTTTTTTTCCTGGTACTGTTCCATGAAAGAAGGTATTTACGAGCCCCGAAGACCTTGCAATATTATAGTATCTAGACACTAGATCTAGATCTAAATAAATGTAGGCATATATGCACATGGTTTTATTTTTTAAAATGGGTTTAGGTCGATAAGCTATTTTTATATCTCAATTCATACTATTTTTACATTCACGCATTCACTTTACGTATATATAAAATTATTATTTCGGTTAATAATTTCAAAAACACTCTCAGTGACCATATCGACAGTGATACGCAAATTAATATATGTAATAGTATGGCAATAGATTTTTAGCATGCGTTTTTTACGATGGTTAGCAGGTTAGCGTGGGATAAAATAAAATAAATGCCAGAAAGAAAATCACCACTTTAATATGTATTAATACAAGTGCTTGATTGCTTAAATAGTGATTCCAGTTACCGTTAACGATTCGTTATATCTGTTTCAATTACTCTAGTTGTGTAATTTTGTTCGAGTTGTCCTTTAAGGCTTGTTTATTTAAAGGATAGTTAGATTTACTAACTAAGCTATGTGGCTAAAAGCTTACGAGGGTCATTTTGTGGTCAGCGCAAGAACTGGTCGTAGTAACTTTCCTCCTGCGTTCAATAGATGATCTTTTCGTACTTGGCAGAAACTTTTGTTGAGATCTGAATCTACAGTTCCGAGTGAATTTTTAAGCTGCTCCCAGGTTTCAAACTTTAGTTGTTCAGATTTGAAAGTTAATGTTCATCTACCAAAACACAGGGAGCTTTTTTTTTTATTATTCGAAAGTATTTTTCCAATTCTAATTATTTTTTTCTCACAATTTTCATTTCATACCTTACCAATACAAAGTGCTTGTAGGACTATGTCTTAAGTGTGATCTTAATGTTCAACCATACAAGGTGCTTTTAGGACTAATTTTTAAGTATGATTCTTAAGTGAAGTACAAAGATTTAGTTCAAAAAAACTAAGGTCCACAAACATGAAGTGTTCTACATACACAAGTCAGTTGTTCATTTGTTTGACAGCTACATGTCACCAGTTCTGCTCTACTGATCAGAAACTGATTTCATACGATATGTATGCTCCTGGATGAGGCTCCATATCATTTAAATGGCGCTATTTTCATATGGAGTTAGGGTAGAGCTCTTCTAGCATTGAGATGGTGAAGTAGAGATACAACCTTAACTTCTCCCTGGATTTGAACCTCAGATCTTCATATTTGTTAATCTCTGTTGAGCTGTTCAAAACACGTAGAGAGGTTTAATAGTAAGGTAAAAACAATAATACAACGTTATATAAAACGAATTAAATTTGGAAACCAAAAAGTATCACGATAATAGGAATCAATTATCTGCCTATTTGATCACTGATTTAATTGCCTTTATACACTCTTGAGTTTTTTCCTTATGTTAAAAAAACAAAGTGATAATGGCAAAGGAGTACATTTGTAGTATATGGATAAGAACTTAAAGGGTTTGACCCTATTTCGTCAATATTTTATGTTTAAAAAATGGTGCGAAGCTATTTGTTTAAACGCAGGAATATTAGATGTAACTGCATAAATCAATTATAAAATTAATTTGCATGTTTCGATTTGCTGATACCAATATTTTTTTTAAAAAAGATTTTACTAATTTTATAAAGATGGTGACAAGTTCATTGTAATTTAGATGACATAAAATTCAAAATGGAAGCATACAATTTTTTTTATAGCCAATTTGTGTCTTAATTTTTCTATTTTCCAATTACAGATAAAAGATTTAGAAAATGGCAGGCAGTGTGGTTGACGTCATTTCAAGCAGTAGCAATAAGAGAGCAAAATTATGGGATATCTTCACATTTTACACAGAGCGTGCCTCAATGAACGGCATAGTGTTTGTGGTGGACTCACTTCACATTAATAAAAGAATCTTCTGGTTGATACTTTTGTTATCAGCTACTGGAGCTATGACGTTTCACCTGTACAGGTACGCATGACATTAGGTTACAGAGTTGACGTTTTTGTGAATCAACCTTTCCAACACCCCCTGTTGTTCCTTCTGGGACAAAGACCAGCTTCCTCAAGGCTTTTCGACTCTGGGCAAGTCACTCCAACTGGTCCCATGTCTTTTCTTTTTGCTGGACATCTGCAGCCAAATCCTGGCCACGTTTATTTCTTGGCCGTCCCCTCTTTCCTTGTGGGGTTCCGGTGAGGGGTTTTTCTTGTAATGTTTGCATGCAGGCTTGCGAAGGGTGTTGCATATCCATTTTTAGCGTTTCTAATAGATAGCAACTTTAATGGGCTGCGGCTTTGTTCTTTGTTACAGTTCTTCACAGAGGCCTAGCTAGGAATTTTCCATCGTTTTGTAGGCCAGGGGGCTTGACCTCTTTGGGGGTCCCTGCATTTTGCGTAATATTTAATTTTTAATATAAAAACACTCATTTGCCCCCCCCCCCCCCTCAAATGGGGTCCAGGGGTGATTTTAAAATTCCCCCCTCCTCCCCCATCCTAGCCACTGGTTTTTCAGTAATCATCTTGTCGTCTAATACAACGCACACACTCGCGGATTATTTAAAGAAGAATAGACGCAATAAATGCTGGTTTGGCAGAAGTTAAACATCATAGGCCTGGAAGTAAAGCATGCCATACAAAAATTGGCCGGATCCTCTACCACCAAAGCGAAATGTCACCTTAACCTTCGATATATGTGGACGGAAGGGCCTCTCCAAAATAAGGCTCCACAGTCACATGAAAATTTTGGAGATGAACCATAGTCGTTACGACTGAAGGAGGCCAACAAAAAAAATATGTATCAAACACAACTCAGCAGGAGTTCATCTCCAATTTAAAATTCCTAGTCTACGTTGAGATTCAAAGCCCCTCAAGTCGTTTAGGCCACTCAACCACAGATGTTACATAGAGACAAATATTTTATGGTTTTTGCTTCTTTAATACAGCGCGTCTTCCCTGCTAAAGCAAAGCTCAGTGCGCTGTTTCAAACTCTTGTGTGGACTTGTTAAGTTTCAAGCAGTATTATGTTTGCTTAGAGCAGCGGTTCTCAGCCTTTTATGCTCGGCGACCCTTTTTACAATCCCCCACTCTGCCTCGACCCCCCTACCCACACACACACATACAGCAATAGAAGAATAGACAATAACAGTCCATATTTTCGATGGTCTTAGGCGACCCCTGGCAAATCGTCAATCGACCCCCAAGGGGGAGAACTCCTGGCTTAGAGGCTAACGACGCAGCACTGAAACCTTCTCCCAGATACCTCCTCCCCTGCTGGTCCACCAAAGAGATTTTTGTTAGTTTATGAAAAGTTTTCCATGTTTCGGATGTTCCTTTAGAATTGAAGATAATTTACTTTGAAGATAATTTACTTTGAAGATAATTTACTTTGAAGATAATTTACTTTGAACCTGGACCATCGAAAAGTCCGAACGACAGTCCAGCGCGCAAACCGCACGACTAGGCAGCCACTGGAATCAAAGCACACTGAGCTTGCTATAAGCTTGACAGATGCACTATTTAGAAGAAATTATTAAAATAATAATAATAATAATATCAAATATAAAATTTTCAGTTTGATATTAAAGTATTTGGATTACGCTAAGCATTCGGACATCAATATCGGATTTAGTAGCCTAGAGTTCCCAGCAGTGACCATTTGTAATGTGAACATCATGAGAGTGTCAAAAGTAAGATTTCATTTTTTTAATTCTATTTTTTACGGAACAATTAATGATTAGACAGTTCAATTTCGCACATGTGTTTGCTGTATGCACCAATGTGAATAGTACAAGCTGTTATCTTTCTTTTAATCTGATCTTATCTTATATATTACTGACGTTACTTTAAAATAGAAGATAATTAGGTCCTACGCATTACCTGTGTCAATCTAGTCATGCATGTTAATCAATGACTTAAACTCTGCCAAGTCGTTGGTTTTCCTTGCTTATTCAGGCAACCCATTCCATCCTCTAATGGCACTAGGGAAGAAGGAGCACTTCTACGAATTTGTTCTAGCGTATGGAATAAGAAATGTGCCTTTATCTTTATGTCTTTCTGAGTATTTCATTAGGTTTTGTTTTTCTATTTGTAAGTTATGGTTTAGTGTTATGATGTTTTAGCTCTGGTTTTAAAGTTTATCGGCAATTGAGCGATTATTATTTCAATGTATATTTTTAATAAGACCGGTGTGGACAATATAGAAGCACTACATATACCATTCGACTGATGCAGTGGGTCGGACATCTCTCTCGCAAGGGGATTAACCACACGCCCAAGGCAATCTTTTCTTTTGTGAGCTTAAAGAAGAATGGCTTTACAGTGGTGCCGGAAGAGCTATAAATATCAACTCAGCACCATTCCGCACTTAAAGGCATAGAAGAAAGTCGCTGGCAGCATATGTCATTTGAAAGAGACAACTGGAAAGCTCTCAAGAAGGAATGTACTAAGACATACCCTTGCCGAAGATACAAATATAAAAAGAATACAAAAAGAAAATTTGAATAGATCCCCGGATGTCAACCGCTTTGCCTGCATCAACTGCTGCAAAATAAGCAAGTCGCAAATGTGTACACATAGAATACAGCACTCCTCTTTAATCTTAAGAATCGAAGACAATGCTCTATTTATAAGAATGCGTAGATTTGAATAAGTTTTAACTCTTCTAAAAAAATAATTGTAAACTTAAAACCTAAAGAAAATACTGAATAAAAAGTTTAATTACCTCATTCGATGAAGTCATTTCGATACAAAAGTGGAATCAGTTGTTCTTTTTTATTCTTAGGTTGAGAACGCTTCTGATGCAATGCAGGACTTTATGATTAGATTGAGCCAAAACAACTTAGAGACTAAAGTAGGTCAGAACAGTCCAGGAAATGACGTCATTGTTACTGGCGACGAGAGTGATACAGAGTAGATCTATTCTCCGTTTCTTTGTCTGTTCTTTTTTTTTCATTTCTCACTCTATAAATACAATTCTTTCTTTGTAAGTCGAGGCTTGGTTGATAATTAGCGAAGCTCTTGGCTTCAGAACTGAAGGGTCTCGGGTTGAATGTCGGTGAAAACTGGGATTTCTAGTTTCGCGATTTTTAGGACGCCCCTGAGTACTCCAGTGGGTACCTGACATTAGTTTTTGGAAAGTAAATGAGTTTGGTCTTGTGCTGGCCACATGCCAATCTTGTTTATCTTGGTCCACAGAAACACATGACCATTACATCCTCTGCCCTGTAGATCGCAAGGTCTAAAAGTGATATTAATATTACTACTAATTTATTTGTAACAAAAAATTCAAAAGTTTCGGATGAGAAAAAAAAATTGCACATTGAAAGATAAGCCAATTGGCTAGTATTATTATTATGCTAAACTTTTAGCTTTTGTTTTAGTTGCAAACAATTTGACTTTATTAGATAAAGTCTACAGAATTGTTTCAAACTAAAACAAAAGCTAGACAAGATAATCAAGAGATTTAAACGCAAGCAGTGCCCCAATGAATCTGTCGTACTTACTGGCTTAAAATTTAAAAGAGGAATTACGTTGAAAATTAAGTCTTTTAATATATAATTTGCGTGTTTATTGGAATCCACGCAAGTCTGAGACAATGCGTCACAGAAAAGAGCTCACATCTTGAATTTGTTATTTTATTAGAAACGAACGAGTATTCATTCTCTGGCGCTGCCAGGGTCGAGTTTCGTTAAAGAGAAATAAAATCATCGTAGTCCTTTAATCAGTTTCCACTGAGGAATTTTCTGGTGATGTTGCAGGTCTGCAGCAGTACCGCCCTCTGACAGGGAACGAGGACCTTCTTAAGAATGTTAACGAACTTGAAGGTATCTTTGAGGTCAGTTGTTATTATCCCCTTCGGTTGATATAGGTTCCCATATTTTCATCGTTTTTCCATCTCAGTTTTTCTTAACTTATGAGACAGTGGTATGGCGATGTCAATAATGGTAGCGGCTTTTATTCTTTTTTATCGATGAACAGCGATCAGGTCGATTTAAACCTACCGTTTTGTCGGTCAAAGTAGGCCTATCCCAGTACAGTAGATGATCCGTAGACTCGAGACCTTCTAGTGGCTAGTATTTGTAATAAGGAGAAGTATCCTTACCGATCAAATTATGTGTCAAAGCCAAGTGCCGGTGTATTAACTATGATTATTATTATTATTATTACTATCTTTATTATAAAACATTCTTGTTATATTTTGTAACTTGTCTACAGTGAAAAGGTCAGCATGGCTGACTTCTTGGACACTTTTGATGACAACTTTAATTTTGATCAAGATAATGTTGAAGATTTATTTTACGACACGGTAAATACACTTACGTTGTTTTCACTGCCCTGTTCTCATGTATGTATTAATTACTTTGATATTAGGTTACAGCTGAAGTTAATTGGGTTATAGTATTTTAGAAGATATATCTGATGACCCAATTTTAAAATGTATGCCGGAGATCCATGAGGAAAAAAATCGAATTCCTTTTTACGAAAAAAAATTTTTTTTTAATCCTTCATTTAGAAATTATAAGGATGTTGAATACACATTGAAATCCAAATAAAATAATAAATTCACAGTGACATGGATACTATAAAGCTTGACACTTAAAGACTGCATATTTACATATCTATCTAGAACAGGGGTCTCAAACACGTGGTGTGGCCCGCGAAACAATTTTGTGTGGCCCGCGGCCACGTCCGCGAATTCGAAAAAAAAATTAGATAAAATTTACAATGACCACATATAAGCCGTGAAATGATTTACAACTGCACAAATCAGTAAATGAGGTGTCTGTCTACTGCAAGCGAAGATTCTATGAAAGCAAGCTTTGTTGTTAGCGAGATGATAGCAAAGGCATCACGACCATTCACTGAAGGCCAGTTTGTAAAAAAGTGTATGCTACAGGCGTGTGAAATTATCTGCCCCGAGAAAAAGAAACTCTTCGAAGGCATAAGTTTGTCTGCGAACACAGTTGCAAGCAGGATCACCGAGTAAGCGACAAATGTTCAACAGCTACTGATTGCCGCAGCAAAAGACTTTGTATGTACCATATTCCATTGCACTGGACGAGTCTACTGGTGTAACAGACACCGCATACTGTGCCGTATTTATTCGTGGGGTCGACGAAAATCTTGAACATTGTTGAAGAGCTATTGGACTTACTCCCCATGAAAGGATCGACGACTGGACGCGACGTGTTTCAAGAACAGGAAGCTTGTATTGACAGGTGTGTGGGAAAAACTTTTTCAGTGGCTACGGACTGTGCACTAGCAATGTGTTTAGAGAAGGTTGGTGTTGTTGGAATAATGGTAGAGAAACGGTATTAGCTCAGCTTGGCGGGACCTTTTGCAGCCATACACTGCATTCTGCACCAAAGAAGCACTCTGTGGCAAAAGTCTACTAATGAAGAAGGTCAAGGATGTTGTTGTGAAGACGGTGAACTTCATACGTGCATGGGGTCTCAACCACAGACAGTTTGTGTCATTTCTAGTTGATTTAGAAAAGGAAAGTCAGATGGTTGAATCGTGGAAAAGTGCTGCAGAGATTTTTCGAACTGAGACAGGAAATAGCATTGTTCATGGCAATGAAAGACGGAGACATACCTCAGCTCAGTGACCCAATGTTTTGTGGGATCTTGCTTTTCTTACTGACATCACGCAACATCTCAATGCACTCAATTCACAACTACAGGGCACAAATCAGCTGTTTACCGTGATGTTTGACTGCATCAAATCATTCAGATGCAAGCTGACTTTGTGGGCCACTCAGTTGGCATATGGAAACCTGGCTCATTGATCTTTTCTACAGAGCATTTTCGGTTGAACCACAGCGCCTGAAAGACTACGTAGACATCCTCTCCAGACTATTTGGAAGATTTTGAACACCACTTTCAGCAAGTCACTGCTCTCGAACCACAGTTTTTCCTTGTTGCCACTCCGTTCGCAGTTGACATGAAAAACGTTCCAGAGCAAGTTCTGCAGTGTGACACTGTTCTGAAGAAAAAATACGCTGAAGTTGGTATTCCAGATTTCTACCAGTTTCTTCCCAGAGAGAAGCTTCCAAATTTATTTTGCGCAGCTTCTAGAATTCTAGCGATGTTTAGGAGTACTTAGGTTTGTGAACAGTTGTTTTCTCCAGAATGAAGACCAACAGAACAGCATTACGATCAAGACTGACTGATGAGCATCTGAGAGAAACCTTACGGCTTGCCACTACACGCGACTTCAGGCCTCACGTCGTTGGTCTGGTCTCTGCTCTCGGCTGAGTGGACAGAAACATGAGTGACGAGCCATCTGCAGTTGGCCTAGTAATTATATAGTTGTCTTTTTTTTTTTTTGGTAACAACAGTTTCTGCTTTTTTATTAGTGACAAATTCAACGTCAACTTATTTTAGAAAACTAAACTGCCTGTGCATGAAATAAACTACACTAAATGTAATTAATAATTATAAAAATTTTATTAGCATTTTACTGCAGTGACAGTAGTGTTCGTAAAAAAAAAAATTCTCTTTTTTGTGGTGTGGCCCGCTGAGTGGTTGTTACTTTCCACTGTGACCCACATGCTGATATGAGTTTGAGACCCCTGATCTAGAAACTGAAAGTTACAGGAAGATGAATTCCTGTTTACACTTCGCTTGGCGGGTATACTACGTGACAGAATACGTCCTGATCAAGAAGTCGAAATACGACATCTCCAACGTTAACCGCAAGGATTGTATTAGACGAAATGGCTTTTTCCTCTCGTTGACAGACAGACAGACAGACAGACAGAAAGACAGATAGATAGATAGATAGATAAATAGATAGATAGATAGATAGATAGATAGATAGATAAAAGGTTATTTGTAAGCCTGTTAATTCTCTTATCAGAATAGCCCACAGAGCTGGGAAGCCGTGGCCAACAGGTCAACGATCACCACATTGGTTGAGAATTTTAAAGATTTATACAGTTTTATGAACATGTAAGTAGGTCTGGTCCTAAATTGTGGTCAATGTGAATATATTATATAATAAGTTTAACTTTTTTGCCTGGTTCGCCTTAAAAAAAAACATCAATATTGCGAATTAGCGATCCAAACAGGCAATTATTCTTGAGGGAACTGTTCCATTAAAATGTTTAAAATTTCTATTAGAGCATTTGTTTTCCGTGCCTTATATGTTGCAGAGTGTGTTGGTTTAATGCTCAATGCGGTGTCCAGGATGACAGATTTATTGGGATCGTTTCACGGATCCATACTTAGCAATATTTGAGGCATTTCACTCTTTTTAAATAGTGTTTTCTCTTTTCATTTCTCATGGGACTAAAGGGCCCAATACTTTATACACATCTGCGGTCAGGGGTAATGTAACTTCTATTTTGCGATGTCACCGTAGTTTCTAGATTGCGTATAGTTCTGGCCTGTAGCAATGTGATTGGATTCTCACGTGAATTTCAGATTACTTATATTGAGCAGAGCAACGAGATCGATATCTAAAATGCACTGAGTTGAGATATAGTTTAGCGAGGGATCAAGTCACAACTGACACAACTACGTTACCAATGAATACTGTATCTTACCCACGTCCGCTTTCTAACGAGCTCAAGTAATTACTGTCTAATTCGGTGTTTCCCCCAAACTTTTTTTCTTAACGGAACACTTCGCTCATTATGAGTATTTAGTGGGTTAATTGGGATATATATTTAGAGAGATTAAGTCACGTGTTTAAAGCTTTTTCTAAATTTTACTCTTATTACCTTTTAAAAACTAAATGTTTTTTTTTTACAAATTTCACGAGTAATCACAAACTTTATGAGTCATTACAAACTTGTCTATTTCATCAACAGAACCGACCAGAAATCTGTGGGTCATCAACTCGGCGACATGCTCAGGCAATGCTCGTTTGCTACAAGAAAATGCGAAAGGTAACTTTGTTTTTGAAGAACTTTTTGCACTTGTACAAAGTCTGTGCAGAGATTTTTATAAACGGAGTCATATTTCCAAAGAGCAAGCTTTTGGATGTACCTGGTATACGGAATGATAGATAAACTATATATAATGCTTGTTGTGATTGTTTAGCGCAATAGAATTCAAAAAAATAATCGACATGTTGAAAAAGAGTAGTTTCGTGTGAATAGTTTTTATATTGATATCTCCAAGTGTTTTAATCTAGTGGGTCAATGACATTGATTCCTCCATTCTTTTATATTTATTTTAAGACGTTTTTGTTTTTTGGGAACTTAATTTCTTTTTTCTTTATACTCTAGAAATTTCTCACAGTCAACTAATTCCGATTATGGAAATTGCTACACGATACAGGACGCCCGCTATGTTTCAAAGAAAAGTGGCCCATCAGGGGGTTAGTCATTGCTTGAAATATGTATACCGTTCAACGTTATTGTTTAAGAAATGATAGTGTCAGAACTGACGCTGTGAATACATTTCATGCTGAGTTTAATCTTGTTTCGTAACAATGCCAGGGCTGGAACTGATCCTCTACCTGGAGATCGATGAATACCTGCCTTTGATAACAAGCGGTAAAGGAGCCCATATCGTGATCCACGATAAAAACACTGTTCCACTTCCAGAAGAGGAGGGAATTGCTGTGTCAGCTGGTCAGCAGACCATGATTGGTCTTAAACAGGTTTATGTTTCTCCTCTCTACTTTAAATTCAAATATTTACGTCAACATAAGACTTTGACCACATAGGGGGCCTATAGTCTTCCTCGTATAGTTATGTATTGGCAGTTGCACTATTTTAAACTAGATCACTCCAGATCCTTCAAATTCATTTCGAATGGCCAAATTTTTTTTCTTAATATCTGTATTTTTTTGTGTTTTTTTTTACGCCATTGTCAGTTAAGACATCCCTTCAGGAAGTGATATTATACAGTTCTAAATTATAACTCCATGCAGGACAGCTGGACTTAGATCCATTGTGACGAAGGTTGAAAGTGCATACCTTTAAGTACATGCCAACAACGTTGTAATTGTGCAATTATAATTTTTCGGAAAGTGGTCAATTTTCATTTAATCCTAGCCGTGTAGAGTAAATTACTCCTTTCAGACCATTCGATATTTAGCCTTTAGGGCCCACGGTTAACGAGGGTGTCATTTGGCAAGCTCAACGACCAACCACCATTACTTTCCTCAACTAATCGCCCGCTAGAGTTGGGTGAATTCCACCGAGATTCAAACCAAGCGCTTTACCACTCAGCCACCCCACTCCACCACTGATTATAACTCTGTAATTAGTATGAATTTTTGTTTTATTAAATAAGCTGAAAAATATGCCCTAACTATAACTGTTGTTTTTAATAACTGATATCAACAAACTCTGTCTGTCTGGTACACATTTTGAACATGCTATTTGTCCTATTTTACATTCTCGGATCGTTGAAACTTTAAACATTCATTGTTCCTAACAAACCATAATTGAACAATTTATTAACTCTTTCTCTCCGTAATTATTTACCACATTCTGGTGGAATCAACGCTGGTATTCTCAGTTAGGAAAGAAGGAGTTAATTAATAAGTGATTATTAAATCATTTTGTGTGATATCGAAAAAGAGGAAATAAATCTTGCAGTATTGAGATATATGTATGTAAATTGGAGTTATTTTCATAAGATAACCTTTTTTAAAAAGTTTTTTTTTTAGATTTTATTTGTTTTCAATAAATAGATTCTGTCTATAAGCAAAAAATTTGTCAATACTATAACCTAACACTTCTTTAAAACTTGTCTGTAAATATTTCACTTGTATGTAAATAATCCACTTGTCTGTAAATATTTTTATCCGTAAATATTTCACTTGTCTGTAAATATTTCACTTGTATGTAAATAATCCACTTGTCTGTAAATATTTTTTTCCGTAAATATTTCACTTGTCTGTAAATATTTCACTTGTCTGTAAATATTTCACTTGTCTGTAAATATTTCACTTGTGTGTTGCAGATTAAAATCACTCGCCTCGGAAATCCTTATGTTGCTTGCAAGAATGTTGACGACTTCTACCGCCAGTACAAAGTAAACTACACCAGGAATGTAAGCTCAACTACTAGTTTAAAGTTACATCCATACTTTCTCCTTTATAACCAGTGACCTAAGTGAGGGGCGCCAGGCGCCCGGTCCCCCTTATTTCCCAATATTGAACGTCAAACATTGCGGTACCATAAAGCAGGACGTCTTGGCGCAGGGGACGTTTTGACGCGAAATGTTTTGATCACATTGGTTATATTCATTGTATTATTTCTTTAAAGATGAATGATACATACTTATGTTTTACATGTGTGTTTGCGTCTAATGTATTATTCGTATATTGAACAAAAGATATTTGTATCCATTAATTTGGTCTTTAATTTTTTGTTTTGTAAATATTGTTAAATCATATTATACCATGAATGTGGGTTTTAATATTGTCCAAATCAAACGAAAACAAGGATACAAAAATTGATGCAGTTTTTAAGTGGAAACGAAAAGGATTTTTTTTTAATTGATAGTCCTTTCAATAACAAAAAAGGAGAGAAAAGGTATAGGTTGTGGGGGTGGGGAAATTCATATTAATATCATGGTCCCAGGTAAAAATCTAATAATTTACTACTTTATATATTTAGGATTACAACATCCAAGCAAAACCTACCAAGGGATTGCGGAGGATTGCTGCGGGAAGGGTTTGTACTCGGGACTTTTGAGAATACATATCGCTTGAAAATACCACACGACCAGGCAGCCATCTATAATTTCATAGTTCACATGTAGAATAGCAAAAGCTTTGATATATCATTCATTGCATGTATATGCGTGTTTGTGTTTCACATAGTTGTTCACACATTACGAGCTGTGAAGTGCAACATTTCTATTTCCAAAAATTATTGTTTAAGTGATTACGCTAATTTACAGACAAAAATCAGTTTAAAACAATGGTAGGTAGAATATCAATGCAATTTTTCGTTTGCACAAAAGGGGTTTAATTTAATTTAATTAATCTGTGGTATATCCAGCTATATATTTCAACTATGTTTGGTGAGGTATTGTCTTCAGTTGTTCCCCTTTATCTGTGCCAAGAGAAAATCTATCACCCTTAACCAAAATAATTTTATCAATTCAAATCTATATTTTAAATTTTCCTGTTGAAATGTAAATATCAAGTGTACTTTCCGAAAATGCCTTGGGAAATAGAAATCAATGGATGTAATCATGTACGATTGGAAGAGCTAGCATATATTTAGGTGGAAAGGGAAGCATATTATTACCATGGTCTCGGGTAAGAATCTGACTTATTATATATTCATGAAATCAAAACCTTTAAAAGCTAAGTGCTTCTTAAATTACAATCAGAATATCTCGCGCCAAAACGTACCCTGCGCCAAAAACGGATCGCGCCTAGACGGCTGCGCCAAAACGTCACTTACTGGCTGTACCACTATCACAGACACATCACTTGCCTATATCGCTTTCCCTTCTTTTCGTCTCTAACTGTATTTTTCTTAAAGGACGTAAACTGGAAATTCAAAAATCAAAATGTGAGCAAACAGCAAATGACTGTTATTTAATTTAGAATGAAAACAAATCCTCCCATCGCCTTAACGCCTCTATTCATTTTTTCATTACTTTACAGCTGTGTCAGAAAATGTGTTTCCTGAAGCAAATCTATAACGAGTGCAAGTGTCTGGACACAAGCTACTATTTCATCAATGTCCTACTCAAGATTAATGGAACAAAGACTTGCCTCACGTCTGATGGTAAAAGTACACATTTTGTACACAGAAGGACATATTAGTACATAGTATTAAACAAAACGTACACAGAAGTAGGCCTACAGATAAGTGCACAGTTATGCATACTAGAGCACAGAAGTAAACAGTGCACATATGTACACAGTAGTACCCATTAGTGAGAAGTAGTATGCCTATACATTTCAAAACAGTAGTGCACAGAATAATTTATTAGTGCACAGTAGTCCTCAGAAGTACACAGTAATATACAATTTTGCGGAGTAGTACACACTAGAACACAGAAGTACATATTAGTGCACAGTAGTCCTCAGAAGTACACAATAGTACACATTATTGCAGTGTATAGTACACACTAGAACACAGAACTACATATTAATGCACAGTAGTACATAACAGTACTCATTAGTGCAAAGCAGCAAACATTTTTAACAACGTAGCCAATATTATTAGGAGGCGCGGTGGCTGAGCGGTAAAGCGCTTGGCTTCTGAACCGGGGGTCCCGGGTACGATTCCTGGTGAAGACTGGGATCTTTATTTCGGGATCATTGGGCGCCTCTGAGTCCAACCATTACTAATGGGTACCTGACATTAGTTGGGTAAAAGTAAAGACGTTTGGTCGTTGTTCTGGCCACATGACATCCTCGTTAACCGTAGGCCACAGGAACTGATGACCTTTACATCATCTGCCCTATAGACCACAAGGTTTGAAAGGGGATCTATACTTCTTTACTTTACTTTAGCACATATTATTAGTTCAAAAATAGTTCACAGAGGTACACACCTGTACATATACGTGCTCATAAGTACACATTTGGAGAGATTAGCAGTCATTTAGGAATTTAGGACCCATATTGCCAGATTGTATAGTATTGAATGACTAAAGCTGAAGTGTCTAGAGCTAATCTTTATGTATTGAGAAGATATCATACAATTAATTAATAATAATCTTTATCGTCCGTATGGCAATTTGTCTTACAATTTGTGCATTACACCAAACAAAAAACATTATAACTATAAGAAACCAAAGTGTAGATTCACACCAGACTCACTCATAATTTACATGTGACAAAGTTTATATCAGATTGTTCCTATTTATTGATTTGATTGCCAGGGGAACAAAAGAGTGTTTGTGTCTGTTTGTCTTTGCTATCGGTGTCAAAATCCTGACACTAAGGGTGATTCTTTATTTCGAGGATCTTGTTAACTTTTTATAGATGTTTGTCTCAAACTATTGCCCAAATGGAGTTTGTTTTTTGCCAGCAGCATTTAGGATTCTATAAAGTTCATTTTTATTTTTAAATATGTTGCTTAACTCGGATATGCAAAATATCTAGGTCATTAATGGGTCTGCGATTCTACGTAGCTATTCAAAATACTTCCACTTGATTCATGTTGGAACTTTGAACTCATTCTTATCCTATTGTTATGTAGAACCATTTATGGCTTGTTTGCTTAACCAGTTATACAAAGCTTATATCAACTCACTAAGATATGTCTTGGACACATTTTGTACACGTTAGATCTCCCACTTTCCAGTCTCGCATCAACTTTTGACCATTATTTAGTGTCCCGAATAACAAATGAATTTATAAAACAAAATGACCAGTTTTTAAAATTATTTCTTTGTTAGTCAAACCTTATTAGTTTACTGTGTGTTATATATAGATATTTTATTTTCATAAGCACTTGTCTTCCTCAGTGGCTAGAGTGGCGGTTTTCCATCAAGGAGGCTTGAGCCCTCGAGTTTGAATTCAAGACGAGAAATTTTTTAAAATCGCTTTGGGGAGCCTGGCGTCCTTTTTTTTTTTTTTTTTTTAGCTATTTCTCCCCTTTCCGAGACATTTCTCCCTTTCAGTTCTCGGATCAAGTTTAGAACTCCCTAATTCTTCCTTGTTCCTAGGATGAATCAATCATAAAATTAACCAATTCATTGATTAATATTGGTAATTAATCATTTTTGATATAGAAAAGGGAAATAAATCTTACAGCGTTGAGATATGCGGCTGTAAATGTGCACTTTTGCTTCTTTAACATCCCCAGAAGTGAAGTGTGTAACGCGCATCAAAGTGTCGTTCAGGGGAGATAATGAGACGTGTGGCTGTTACAGCCCTTGTAGGTAGGAACTGTTATTTTGTTAAATTAATGTCTGGAATGTCAACTCCATATTGCATACTTTTTTCAGTTTTATCATCTTCACCCATTCTTCTCTATCTCTTTTTAAGTTTTCCTACTTTATATAAAATTTCTAAAGGTCAGATTTGTCTCTCGATAACAAGGTGCATTTACCTTGTTTTAAATTTAAAATGGCTAAAGCCTTATATATACGCTCTGTACGCAATTTCCACTGTCGTTGTAGTATTGTAATGGTTTATCTGAACGATATTCCATTAGCGGTAATTAAAATCTTCCACAGGCCGACGTTTATAAAACATTGCCTTTCTATTTGTTTTCAGTGAAAGAATATTTGATACGTATGTGTCGTCCAGAGCTTGGCCAAATAATGACTTGCTGGTAGGTATAACAGAATCTGTGTTAAAACTTATACACGCATTTAGAGTTGGTTTATTTCTTTTATTGAGACCAATGGCGTAGCTAGAAATTTCCCATCATTTGGGGGCCCGGGGGGGCTTGACCTTTTGGGGGCCCGTAATATTTAATTTTTAATGTAAAAAACACTCATTTGGGGGCCCTCCTCAAGTGTGCCCGGGGGGGATTTTCCAATTCTCCCCCTCCTCCCCCCACCCTGGCTACGCCACTGGTTGAGACTAACTTATCAATATTAGATTGGTTATGATAAATTATTATCACTGTGTTATCCTATGTCTAGTCCCGCTGTACTTTTCTTTTTCTTTTTTACAGTCTGTGTTAGTTAAAGATGTGTGCACTACAAATGTAGACATTTGCCAGAAACTGAAAAATCAATCGGAACTTGAAATTAGGTAAGCCTTTCAATAGATTTTCTATTACATTAGACACGATATTACATTATATGCAATGAGACATTATACACAATACAGAAAATACGAAAAACATGCATAAATGTAACCCTGCCGGACCAAGTAAAACAAAGGACGTTTGGGCCACGAGGCCTTCATCAGTTACAAAACAAACAAACAAAAAATAAAAAACAATTAACACAAAATAGTCTTAAGTTAACTTATCTGTCCGATGTTGTTCTCTATCGAGGCAGAAAAGAAATGAGCTGCGCTGGTGTAAAAGCGCGAGAAAACGGAAGGGGGCGGACATGCCAGGCAAAGATGAATGGGAAAAGGGGGTAGGGTAGTGTTAGTGCCCATCGCGATGGGTCCCCTTTTCCCATTCATCTTTGCCTGCCATCTCAATATCACAATATCAAATATCCATGACCCCCATCACCCCATTTCTGGAAAACTACCTGAGCATTGTACAAGTATATGAAAATCAAACTAGATAATTCTCTACCCTAAAATCTATTTTTCTAAATGTCAATTCTAAGTGATTAGGATGAAAAACCTTATTATTATGTAGATCTTTGAGCCAGCTAGCCCAAACAAGGTTCCTGTATTCGGAAACAATAATTAAGTTAAAGTTATGAATCATTTTATTTTTTAGTTTTTGCAGCTTGTTTAATACAATTGACAAGTTAACATTTACATAGTTGCCACAGTTTGCTTCTAATAAGTCCCTTACAGTACTTCTAACTTGAAGGAATAATGGACATTCCAAATACATATGTTTCTCATTGTCAGCATTTTCAAGATGGCATAATATACAGGCACGGTCATTTGCTCGTCTTCTAACCATAGGGGTCATCCCAAAGATAAGGCTATAACTTATCTCTCTAGCTTTTGGTGGGATATGTTTGCTGTGTAGGTTTATGAATGTGTCCTTGAATCCTGTCACCCCAAGAACTCTCCCCCACTTAATCCTATTCACTAGACTTTCATGTAACAGCTTTTTAAGTGTTGTGTATAATTCTTTGGTTTTGTTGTGTATTAAATGTTCATTACCAGGTAAAATTCTGGAAATAGACCTGTAAAATGGATGAGTGACTGTACCAAAATAGTGAGGAGTATCATTGTGTATTGGAAGAAGACTACTTAATCTTAAACCATAATAGTAAATTGTCAAGGGAAAGTTTGTTGGGTTTCTAACTACTTGACCTACAAATTTTAGCCTTAGCGAATGTATTTTTGTCTTGACATCTTGTAAGTTTATCCCCCCATCCTCTTTGTTTTGAATGAGTGTAGTGTGCTTAATTCTCCTAATAGTGTTTTTAAATATAAAGCTTCTAATTAACTTGTTCAGCTTGTTTATGAATTTAGGAGGTGGCTCTGTAATGTTAGCTAAATAGACAATCTTTGGAATGACCAAACTATTTATCAATACAGCTCTACCAAATATTGTAGAACCTGTGTGCTTATAACGTTTTAGCAAGTTTGAGGCTTTGACAAAAATATTCTCCCACTGGTCTTTACAATAGAATAAAGGATTACAGGTATAGACAATACCACAAATCTTGATTTTATCTACAATTTTGAAAGCGCAATTCTCTTTGAATTTCCATTTCCCTAGTCCCATTACAGAGGATTTATTTACATTTATTTTTGAACCACTAGCTTCTCCGAAGAGTGTAAATTTCTTTAGTATATTCTCAATATCTTGCTCTGAAGATGGAAAAAAAGTTGTATCATCCGCATAGGCTTTGACTTTGATGGTTGAGAAGGAGCGACCCGGTATATTAATCCCAATAATAGAGGGGTCAGATCTTATAGATTCCAAGAAGGGTTCCAAGCAAAGAATATACAAGAAGGGGGATAAGGGACAGCCCTGTCTGACAGAACTTTGTATGAGGATACTCCTACTGAGACAATGGTTAATTATCAATCTACTTGTTGCATTTGTATAGACAAGCTTTATATATCTGATTAACAGGGAACTTATTTTACATTTCTCAAGAACATTGAACAAGAAGCTATGGCTTACTCGGTCAAAGGCTTTTTCTTGATCTACAGATAAAAGAGACACATTGAGGTTTTTATCCTTACTGTACATGATAAAATCCCGTAAAAAATGCGTCATGCCGTCTGTGTTTCTGTCAGGGATACAACAGTACTGGTCATATCCTACAAGTTGGTTTATGAGAGGTTTCATTCTTAGGAAAATCATTTTTGTGAGAAGTTTATAGTCTGTATTGAGAAGTGAAATGGGCCTAAAGTCGCTAGGTGAAGTGTTATTTTCAGATTTCTTGGGTAAAAGCGTGACGTATGCTTCGTTAAAATTTGAGGGACATTGTCCCAGTCGAATGGCGTCGCTATATAGTCGCAGTAAGAGAGGACCCAGCGCGGGGAAGAAGGTTTTATAGAGTTCAAAGGTTGAGCCATCTGGACCGGGTGATTTATTGTTCTTAGTCGAGTCCAGGGCAGTCCTGAATTCGTCTAGCGTAAATGCACTCCCTAAAAGATCTTCATCTGTCTTGTCCAGCTGTTTGCAAAATTTTAGAAAATTATCTTGAGCATCAGTATATACTGGCTCTTCACTGTATATAGTAGTGAAGTGTTTTGTAAAAATATTCTTAATATCCTCATAATTATCTACTTTATTCCCCTCACTATCTATGATGTTGTTTATTATTTTACTTGATTGCACATTCTGTTCAAACGATAGGAATAGTTTACTAGGACCTTCATTACTTAAGTAATTTTTACACCTAATCTCATCACCCCTATAAGTATACTTGTTTAATTCTTCTAGTTTTAAAAGAGTTTCTGTTTTAACGATTTCATCATCCGTGTGTAATAATGTGGATTTGAGTTGTTCATATTCTTGCCTCCTACGTCCCTGAACTAATGTAGATATTAACTGGCTTTGCTGCTTGATAGAACTTTTTAGGAGTGGCCATGTCTGTGTTAAATCGAAATGTGGATCATGTATATCTTGTAAGTATGAATTTAGATTAGCAGAAACTAACTCCACGAAAAGGGAAATTTTCAACAGCGAATTGTTAAATTTCCAGTGGGATGACTTTCTTTTAATTTCTTTGTTTTTTATGTCCAAAGTAACAAACACCGCTTTGTGGTCTGTGTATTCTAATGTTTCTTCCAAATGCGACACCCGACTTATATAGAAATGATTAGGAGCATACACTCTATCTAAGCATGTCGAGACGGGGTATGACCTATGCACCATGGTAGTGTCACGACCCATAGGTTCTAGTGTCCTGTAAGCGTCAACTAAATGAAAATTCCTCTCTATCTCCTCTAAGAAATTAAGATTCGGAAAGGTTTTATGAGAGGCAGGGCCCACTGCCAAAGTATTCTGTTTATCTAATGCAGAAGTTATGTAGTTGAAATCCCCCCCAATGATTAGCGTATCCTCTCTATAATTGTTATTTAGTATATCGATCAAATTTTCATAAAAATCCTGTTTTTCCGCGCTCTTTGCTGGTGCGTAGATATTTGCAAGTGTAAATGTTTGATTTCCTGATTCTACTCTAATGATCACTATTCTTCCCCTGGTGTCCTTAAATGCATGCACTACTTTAAACCTATCTGAGACTAGAAAAATAGCTACCCCTCTACACTCGTTACCTAAGCTAAACCAGCCCTCTTTCAGCCCTATGTCGGATGTGTATTTGCGTGATTTATAATGTGTGTCTATATTTGTTTCTTGAATGAATATAAAGTCTTGCCTGTATTTTCTTGATAGGTGAACAATGTATTTTTGCTTATTCCTAAGACTACGTATATTTAATGATAAAATTGTAATGTCTGTCATGACTGGGTGTAAAAGTAAATTTAACCAGTTTTAGTGGTGGTTTTGGGTGTTCCCCCCTCATCTATAACCAATGTGGGTGGAGTCTCAGGAATGTCCAACACACTAATATCAAGACTCGTGTTAGGTGGGCTTACAACTTCTCTTGTAATACGCGGGCTCGCGAAAAGATCCTCACACGAGGAGACAGATAAGCATCTCTTCCTTTTCGATTTTGTCGGAGACCCAGGAGCGGACTTCACATGCTCTCTAGAGCGGAACCGCTTTTTTAGTTTGAAATCTTCACCACTCTGGGGGGTCCCAACCTCCGCATCCACAGCTATCTCTGGTGTACTGGCAACATCCGATGAAGTAGCTGCATCCGCCATCATCGATGTAGCCGCGACATCCGACACTTTAGATATCTTATTTGGCGAAACTTTGAAAACTCCTTTTTTACCCTTCTCTACCATCGTGAAGCCATCCTTCTGCAACCATTTTTCGATTTCCTTCTCCTTGGGATTACCTTCTTTGACCGCCTGTGCATAGCTCAGAGGGCCAGGTTTGTCCTTGGGAGGCACAGTTCGAGCGGGCCGGCCTTTCGGGTGGGGCACTGATTTGACCAATGCTGGTCTAGTCCACAATGTAAGCATTGTTGCCTACGACCTGGTATCGTGACTAGAACTTTATAAATCTTGGGGTCCCCTTCATACCGTAGCTGGATGTAGTGTGGGATGGGTGCATCTTTTTTTGCTTTGATGAAGGAAACCCACTTGTCACCTCCACCTTGGATCCTTGCTCTACAAATGTTTCCATGATTTCAACAATTCTGGTTTTCGCAATTGAAGGCGATACCCTTTAAAGTGCACTATGTTGTATTCATGGCATATACCGTTACAGCCCTAGGAGATCAATTTTGTAATATATACGCCAAAACAAATACGTATTGAAAAAGGTTTAACAACGCATCCATAAATTTGAATTTTAATTCGTAACTTTGTATAGAAATGCATAACATTTTGGAAAATATTGAATTTTGGATGAACTCCTAAATGTAGCAGGGTAGGAAAGCATGGGCCTCGGGTAGTCCTCTGCTAAGAAATGTTGTTAAACGTAGTACCTCAGAACTCCCCCATTAAGTTCAAGTGACCCTTCAGTTGTCTCCCCGCAGCTCATGGACACTCTCGTAAGACATAAACCAGTTTCCTCTGCCTCCCCATTAGTTTAAGCAGGAATTGAAAAACTCCAGTATGTCATTTGTAGTATTTGTAGCGAAGTCTATTTAGTCGAATGTATAATGCCGAAAGAACTGTTATGTCATTTTGATAACTAGCAACCGAACTTTGTCGACATGGATACCCAGTCGTCTAAAGGAATGGTTATGCATATAAATGTTAGAGATTTAAAGATGAGTTTTTCTTCTGCAATCCACTTCAAACGACCACGACAGTGTGTACATATGTACAAGAAATTTGGTTCATTTTTGGGAAAAGTCTAAAATATCTTTGAAAAAATATCAGAGTGGTGTCTGCACAGATGGTGCTCCTAGTAGGGTAGTATGTTGATCTGGTACATAATGAGTCACCAAAAGTTTTCGGTACTCAGTTTGTAATTCATCGTCGAATATTAATATCAAAGACAATGCTACTAAAATAACACAAAGCAATGAAAAGCGTCAGTGCAAGGATCAATTGCAATTTACCTCTCGCGTCTGAAAAAAAAAGTCCAATCCTTCCAAATGAAATTTTTAATTGGCAAACAAGATTAGAGAAAAATAATAGTATATGTTCCCAATCTTATCTCTTTGAGGAAAATGACATTGAACCTGACAAACGAATAGAATGACAGTTTTGTGAAAGAACACTTGCTAAAGCTTGCGACAAAATTTCATCCAACTTTCCACATGTACATAACGTTCCATATCCACTTGCCAGAACTCCAATGAAAGTCAAAAGTGGAAGATGTTTAGGAGACAGAAATAGTTGATGGAACTCATTCATAGAGATGCAACAAAGCATGTCTCTATAATTTCACAAATCTGGATCAAGCGTTTGCAGTCATGTCCCAATTTGTCTGTGTTGCACCTCCTTCTTCAATTGGTAGAAATACATTAATTTGCATAACAGCTTGTACTGAAACTCGTCACATGTGTATGAAATGTGAATAATGTGACTAAGAAATAGAAAGGTCAATAAATGCATGATATAAAGATATTATTTCATTTATTTGCGATTTGAGGATAAGGAGAAAAATATATTTCAAGAATGTAATTGCATATTGTTTCATTATTAAACATAAAGCTTTGGTTATGCAAATCATTTTTAAATTAGGCCTACAATTATAATTTTGTTACGAAAATAATTTACTGTTGGGGGTCGCGGCATAGGGAGGAATTGTAAAAAGGGTCGCCCAAGTAATAAAGGTTGAGAACCGCTGCAATACACAAAATAAACAAAAATACTCAATGAGTCGATTAATTATTCATAATTAATTATTTTGTTTATTTTGGAATAAGGGAAATAGCCTGTACATTATTGGTATATATATATATATATATAGTTTTAAGGATGAAGCTCTTCCCCTTTAGATAAGCTTTGTTTTGTTTATTTTTTTAGAATGGATTTTAAAACTTTTGCTTGTTTTGAATTGAAATAAACGGCCACAATTTCTACGATCAACCTAACACTTTCTTTTAGTTGTATACTTCTTCAGCACTGCACAATCAAACTTTTAATTAATATGCTTATAAAATAATTATTTTAAATTAAATTACAAAGTGGTCCAAAACTATAATAGAATAATTGTTCTCATGTTAACGTTGTCGAAATGTTTGCCTTCTACAGTGGGATGAGCTCACTAACTTCTCATTCACATTTCTTTAGGTTCTCTTCTATCGCTCCTACATTTGCCCATATCGCTTTCCCTTTTTATTTTAACACAAACTGTATTCTATTGCTTAAAGAATGTAAACAAGATTTTTATAAAAAAAAAAAAAACAATGAACAGAAAACTTTTTTTTAATTAGTATAAATATCCCAAATAAAAGGTAACTAAAAAAATAGTGTGATATTTTTTTATTGTTTTACAATGATCACTAACCAAAATTAAATCTTAAAATTTGTTGTTGTTTTTTACTAACCCACTCAGTCTGTCTGTCTGTCTGTCTGTCTGCAACAAATCTTGTACACGTTATTTCCCCCACATCTCAATCTTGGATCAAGTTCAAACTTTACATAATTGTTCTTGGGCGAAAACAATACACGAATAAATTTTTAAAAAATTATTTAATTACTTGGTGGTAATTAATTAACTTTGTTTTACATAGCAAAAGGAAAATAGATCTTTAAATATTGAGATATATGACAGCAATTGTGCAGTTTTTCCCTTATATAAGTTTTTACTTTCAATGTAATTTTATATTTCGCTTGATTATTTATTCATTGATTTCAGAGAGAATTTCCTGAAGCTCAATCTATTTTATAGAGATTTAAATTACGAAGAGCTTGCTGAGCAACCCAATTACGAAGTAAGTCGTTGAGATTTTTTAAGCGCTTGTACTTGTATAGATTCTAATTGTAAAATAAGACTATAGCATAGCTGTAGACTTGGAGCTTTGAGTTAAAATTTGATTATTAATACATTCACTTCCTCTTCGCTTCTAATGGAGAAAGAAAAAAATGCAGCTGCCAGATTCCATCAAACTTTCATCTAATGGACGACCTACGCCGTTTCATGCATGTTTATAATTTTAGCCTGGCGGTTCAAAACCCTACTGTCGATTCATCACGCCCCTGTGATTCGGCACGCCACTGGTGATATAGCACTCCCAAGGTGAATTAGCACCCTCTAGGTGAATAAGCGTTCCCCTCACTATTCAGCACCCTCCTGGCGATTCAGCACAATCCTGGTGATTCAGCACGCCCCTTGTGATTTAGCGCCATCCTAGCGAATAAGCACTGCCTGGACTATTCAGCTCCCTCCAGACGAATAAGCCCCCCCCCACACACACACACTTCCACCAGTTGATGTAGCAGGCCTCTGGTGATCTTCACCTTATACAAATCCCATCCAGTGTAATAGTTTAAGGACATGGTAAATGTTTAACAACTCCTTCATAAATTCTGCATGCAAAATTAAACATTTCTCTCCACATATATGAGTGTCACAGTGTGTCTGTTTAGTTATAGGATTCACATGTATGAGTGTCACAGTGTGTCTGTTTGTTTATAGGATTCACATGTATGAGTGTCACAGTGTGTCTGTTTAGTTATAGGATTCACATGTATGAGTGTCACAGTGTGTCTGTTTGTTTATAGGATTCACATGTATGAGTGTCACAGTGTGTCTGTTTAGTTATAGGATTCACATGTATGAGTGTCACAGTGTGTCTGTTTAGTTATAGGATTCACATGTATGAGTGTCACAGTGTGTCTGTTTAGTTATAGGATTCACATGTATGAGTGTCACAGTGTGTCTGTTTAGTTATAGTATTCACATGTATGAGTGTCACAGTGTGTCTGTTTAGTTATAGGATTCACAAGTATGAGTGTCACAGTGTGTCTGTTTAGTTATAGGATTCACATGTATGAGTGTCACAGTGTGTCTGTTTAGTTATAGGATTCACATGTATGAGTGTCACAGTGTGTCTGTTTAGTTATAGGATTCACATGTATGAGTGTCACAGTGTGTCTGTTTAGTTATAGGATTCACATGTATGAGTGTCACAGTGTGTCTGTTTAGTTATAGGATTCACATGTATGAGTGTCACAGTGTGTCTGTTTGGTTATAGGATTCACATGTATGAGTGTCACAGTGTGTCTGTTTAGTTATAGGATTCACATGTATGAGTGTCACAGTGTGTCTGTTTAGTTATAGGATTCACATGTATTAGTGTCACAGTGTGTCTGTTTAGTTATAGTATTCACATGTATGAGTGTCACAGTGTGTCTGTTTAGTTATAGGATTCACAAGTATGAGTGTCACAGTGTGTCTGTTTAGTTATAGGATTCACATGTATGAGTGTCACAGTGTGTCTGTTTAGTTATAGGATTCACATGTATGAGTGTCACAGTGTGTCTGTTTAGTTACAGGATTCACAAGTATGAGTGTCACAGTGTGTCTGTTTAGTTATAGGATTCACATGTATGAGTGTCACAGTGTGTCTGTTTAGTTATAGGATTCACATGTATGAGTGTCACAGTGTGTCTGTTTAGTTATAGGATTCACATGTATGAGTGTCACAGTGTGTCTGTTTAGTTATAGGATTCACATGTATGAGTGTCACAGTGTGTCTGTTTGGTTATAGGATTCACATGTATGAGTGTCACAGTGTGTCTGTTTAGTTATAGGATTCACATGTATGAGTGTCACAGTGTGTCTGTTTAGTTATAGGATTCACATGTATTAGTGTCACAGTGTGTCTGTTTAGTTATAGTATTCACATGTATGAGTGTCACAGTGTGTCTGTTTAGTTATAGGATTCACAAGTATGAGTGTCACAGTGTGTCTGTTTAGTTATAGGATTCACATGTATGAGTGTCACAGTGTGTCTGTTTAGTTATAGGATTCACATGTATGAGTGTCACAGTGTGTCTGTTTAGTTATAGGATTCACATGTATGAGTGTCACAGTGTGTCTGTTTAGTTATAGGATTCACATGTATGAGTGTCACAGTGTGTCTGTTTAGCTATAGGGGAAGTTGGGATTCTCTCTTACTTCAAAGAATAAGCTCGAGTTATCTATTTTTACTGCGATGACTGGACTGTCCTTCCATAATTTACTTAATATGTACCCTAAATCACCAAAACTAAATGGCTGTATAGAAGTCAATATTTATGAAATAGAAAAAGAATCCAAATGTCAAACTTTTTAAAACTATGTGTCAATCATTTTTGGTCAATTTAGTGAATTTCTTTAAAGCATCCAAATAATATTTTTATATGTTCGTGTTTTTTTTCTAAATAGATTTTTCAACTGCTGTCAGACTTTGGTGGAACTCTGGGATTGTGGATTGGTCTTTCAGTATTAAGCTTGTTTGAAATTATAAATGTGATTGCGGAACTCTTGTATTGTTTGATCTGCAACAGAAGACACAAACGTAATTAGACACATTAATTAGCGCCAAGATTGGGGGAAATACCCACAGCCACCTGACATAAGTGGTTGTCACTAATATCTTAATGGACGAACTACATAAACCTTTTGACCAAACTTCTTTCAAGGAAAGACTGTGTTTCTAACAACCAACAAGACATGAAATTGTGGCAGTGCATATCTCCAAGTCCTTTCAGTGTTTACATTACGTTGTATTTCTTTGCCATCTAATTCTAAACATAACATTGGATTTTACAGTCGGATATATATATAACGGTTTTTAATTTACACTCATTTCCATTAACAATGAAGTCCAAACAGTATATCTTTCTTCTGCGCATGAGGTGACAACTTAGTGAGGTTAGGAGCAAGCGTCGCGCGGGGTTTGAGGACCGTGTTCTTCAACAGAATGAATCACGTGCCCTAAAAATAGCAATACCATTGAGGCCGATGCGAGGAAAAAGCAAACAGGGACGTCTTTAGTATAACCTGCCAACGCAACTTCGTGGAGGATCTCAGGATAGTGAACATCAGCTGGAAAGAGGATGCAAACATTGCTGGAGATTTCTATGGAGACAGCTTGCCGCCCACTAAGCCGAAAGGCGAGGAAGGATCTAAGCCTAAGTTTCACGTGACTAGTTACTGCTCCATTATAATCTTTTTGCAGAACTGAAAGTCATGCTATACTCATTTTATAATAATAATATTAATAATAGTAATAAGAATAGAGAGATGTGAACAATAGTTTTACTAGGAAAGAGGAGAGCTGGCAGAAAACTGGCCTCCATGGGGAACTCTATTTCAGGCCTAGCATCATTTCAGTCAGATTTGTTTTCTTCCTTTCCCTGAAATTAACTGATATCCTTGACCCTCACTGACCAGATTCAAATTGAGGATTGAAGGGCTCATTTTGACAAATACTGACCAATAAAAAGCCGGCGGATATTGAAGATCTCTTTTCAGTAACTTCCACGGGCAGACGTATTGATTCATTGAGCCGAGCCGTTGAGCTGGAGTATTATGTGACGAGTTTAAGGGATGCCTTGAGATTGAAACAATTAGTTACTTGGGCTCATTAAATTTAAGTACAAGTTCGAAATGGTGGACATTTCAACATATTGATAAGTTCAGCGTTCCTTCAGGACTTGAACTTGTGACCCATGACTTGATCACAACAAATGCTCGGGATTGCCGAAGTGGAAAAAAATATTTTAGATAAGAAATAGTTTCTGTTGATTTTGTATACCGGTTGTGGTATTGGCATTTATTACTGTATGATTATTATAGTGTGATAAAGAATTATTACTGTTTAATAAATAGATCGATTTGATTCTATGATTAAGAAAATGTAGCAATATAAAATGTATGTGTGTGTGTGTGTTGTGAGTGTAGAGAGTGATCGTGCTGAGCACGAGATTATTTATCGCATTAATGGTTTTGCATTACCGCCAGCGCACAACGGCTTTGTCTGCAGGAAATGCGGGAAAATATGCAGGTCGCAACTGGGTTTGGGTTGTCATGTAAAACACTGCACTCATCCTTAATCTTCGGAATCAAAGACATTGATATTGCAGTCAACTATTTACAGCAACTGATGCTATGTTAATTCACTTGATAATTGGTTACAAATGACTCTTAACTTAAAACTCAAATAGATCGCTGACTATTGAATAGTGGAACTAATGGTTTGGCTTGTGTAGCTATGGTAACTTAAATGCATCAAGCACGAAGGTTTATTTACAGGTACACATTGTTGGCTTTGATGGTGTACGGATTGCAAACAACTTTACCATCGAGATCCTTTTAATTGTTAACTATTCATTGCTTTAAGTCCATGCAAGTCCATTCAATTTTGTAAACGAATCTACACCAATTTGCGATTATAGAAAGAATAGTGAAACGCTTTGATCTCTGATGGTTTCTACCAAACATTGTTTAATGTAATCATTTTATTTGTTGCTTGCTTGTAATGGACCTCATTCACCAAAACGAACTGTCACGTGATGATATTTATACAACAACGGAAAAAAAAAAGGTCACGTGATAAGCAGTGTTTGATTAAAATTAGTTCGTAATTTGTATAGAAGAGACAGAGAAGCACGTGACTCAATGTTGTTTGTTTACGATTGGTGAATGAGGTCCATTGTTGTTTCAATGATTTTTTTCTGTAAATACTGTGCCCTGAGTCAACACAACATTTAGACGACAACATGGATCATGAGGTCGCAGGTCAGGTAATTCAAGGGTCAGTGGTTTAGTACTAGTCGGCCTGGGTTCAATAATGTCATGTTAAGCCCTCCTCCAGTAAGCTCAAAATTGGAACCAGTGAAATTTGCCCATGTGGAGTAAGATTGCTGACCATGTCCTTCAAAACTGCATTCTTTACCAATAGGCCCGAACAAGATACTGGCCCCAAAACACCCCAATAGAAAGAAAACTCTATGGAGGGCTGTCCACTGTTCATCTCATGTATTGGTCTAGTCGTCTGAACGCTCCAGTATAAAAATGAGAACGAGGAAGAAGAAGGCCCCCTCCGGTGAGTGTGACAGAACTCAAAATGAGCCAACTGTATGTAATGTGGGAGTGTGCATGTCCAAGAAAACAAAACAATACTTAGAACGATGTCCTCAAACCTTGGATAATTTGAAAGGTCCATGTTATTGGTCAACCGTGTACCTTGGTAGGGTTCAGAGTCACGTGCAGGGTCTTCTTCCAGTATTCTGAACGTGTTTTGTTCATCATAAGTATAGGGTCAAATAGAACAGGTCTCATGACAGTTAAAACAAAGTCCTGGATACCTCCGACAGCGCTATTGTCCTAGGCAATGCATTACAGCCTCATAGACAATTAAGTTTTTTTGAAGCACTCACTAGGAAGTAAATTATGATCTCGAAGTCAGTTCACAATACCAAATTGAGTATACATCGAAGTGTTAGTGCATTATCAGGACTTTGGATTTTTTTTATGACTTATGATTAATATATTTGTGGTGTTACGCTATAATCCAATGTCATATCACTTAAATTATGTTAATTCATTGTCAAACTCATACAATGAATTCGTGAATATTTAGAAGTAATATTTAAAAAAAAAAAGAAAAATTAAATAAAAATAAACATGATTTTACCTAGTAGAGTACCTTTACATTGTTTACATATTTATTATCATTATTATTTTTTCTATTATTAATATTATAAAAATATAAAATTATAGAATTTAATTGAATGCTGTAAAGACAATTTCATAGTTACTTCCCTTTAATAGATTTCATACTATGTGCCATGGCCTCCTTCAGTCATAATAACCAATGATCACCACATAGAAATGAGATGAAAACCTAAGCATTTGCTATGGTCAGAAGGATGTTCAGGGAACCTCCTCTCTACACAGCTGATGTGTCCGAAGGAACGGCAAGTGCCGCTACAGTTTGGGAAAAAGCTGGCTATGCCAAAGTGTAACACTGTGTGCTGCAAGCTGCCTACGGGTCGTCGGTTCCTGATTTTTTTTTCCTCAGGGTAAACTCCCGAAGCCTTTCCCATGTTTAGGTATAGATGCAAACAGCTAGAAGAGATTTAATTTCAGAATTTCTTCTCCTAGGTGGTAAGCCAGCCAAGGCTAACGAACCTCTCCAGCCGAAAGGGGCAAATCTAACAGAAATTTAATTTAAGAACGCTAACTAAACTATACATAAACTACAAATACCACGTAACAGTCGACTTTTGAGCCAAATAGAATAATTTGGGTATTTGAAGAAACAGAAAAAACAGAAATAATTTTAACTAATTAATATATATGTGAGTTAGATCTGTGCTGAAATGTAGTTGGCTTCAGTTTTGTGTAAATAAACTATCACTGAACAACGCAATCCTTACAAAATTTAAATTTGTAAAAATTTAAAAGATTTAAATTCTTACTGTTAACACAGTAAAAAAAAATCCCTTTGAAGAGCCTCTTTGGTACCTATTAGTTGTGGGCCCTTCGCGCCATGATTGCTACGCCACAGTCTAATGTAAGCAAGAACATAAAAGGGCCATGAAATATCACAAATACATTTACATTTATTTTATATATCAAGTACGTCACACATTTTTTCTAAAATAAATAAAAAATTAAATCGCTAATCTTCTTCTCTCTCTCTCTCTCTCTCTACTCATCTAATTATCTCACGCAAACACACTCACTCTCTCTCTCTCTCTCTCTCTCTGTCTCTCTCTACTCATCTAATTATCTCACGCAAACACACTCACACACTCTCTCTCTCTCTCTACTTATCGAATTATCTCACGCAAACACACTCACACTCTCTCTCTCTCTCTACTTATCTAATTATCTCACGCAAACAAACTCACACTCTCTCTCTCTCTACTTATCTAATTATCTCACGCAAACACACTCACACTCACACACTCTCCTTCTCTCTACTTATCTAATTATCTCACGCAAACACACTCACACTCACACTCTCTCTCTCTCTCTACTTATTTAATTATCTCACGCAAACACACTCACACTCACACACTCTCTCTCTCTCTACTTATCTAATTATCTCACGCAAACACACTCACACTAACACTCTCTCTCTCTCTACTTATCTAATTATCTCACGCAAACACACTCACACTCACACTCTCTCTCTCTCTCTCTATTTATCTAATTATCTCACGCAAACACACTCACACTCTCTCTCTCTCTCTCTACTTATCTAATTATCTAACGCATACACACTCACACTCACACACTCTCTCTCTCTCTACTTATCTAATTATGTCACGCAAACACACTCACACTCACACTCTCTCTCTCTTCTTATCTAATTATCTCACGCAAACACACTCACACTAACACTCTCTCTCTCTCTCTACTTATCTAATTATCTCACGCAAACACACTCACTCTCTCTCTCTCTCTCTCTCTCTACTTATCTAATTATGTCACGCAAACACACTCACACTCACACTCTCTCTATCTCTCTTTACTATTACTTAGTAACTTAAATTGACCATAGACTGGTCAGGCTCTTCATGTAATAATTAAACACAAATAGCCATTAAAACGTTTGTTTAACATGGATTATTTGCACAGTAAATAAAGACTTCATTGCCAGCCTTACTCGCCAAGTAAACAGGGAATCATTTTATTAATTCAATTGTTTGGAATAAAATTCAAAGTGTCTGACCTATCCTTTTATTGATCCACTAGTAGATCTAGAATGTATTCAAAATTTTGCTTGGCTGGCCAGATATATTTTAATGAAAAAAGCCTAACCCTAATGAAAACATTTTGTGGTGTAAAGAAAACATCAGACAGCTAATGAAAACATCAGACAGCTAAAAGTAACATCAGACAGCTGATGGAAACATCAGACAGCTGATGGAAACACCAGAATGCTAATGGAGACATCAGACAGCTGATGGAAACACCAGACAGCTAATGGAAACATCAGACAGCTAATGGAAACATCAGACAGCTAAAAGAAACATCAGACAGCTGATAGAAACACCATAATGCTAATGGAAACATCAGACAGCTAATGGAAACATCAGACAGCTAATGGAAACATCAGACAGCTAAAAGAAACATCAGACAGCTGATGGAAACACCAGAATGCTAATGGAAACATCAGACAGCTGATGGAAACACCAGACAGCTAATGGAAACATCAGACAGCTGATGGAAACACCAGACAGCTAATGAAAACATCAGACAGCTGATGGAAACACCAGACAGGTAATGGAAACATCAGACAGTTGATGGAAACACCAGACAGCTGATGGAAGCACCACACAGCTGATGGAAACACCAGACAGCTAATGGAAACACCAGACGCTATTAAAAAAAAACATCGGACAGATAATGAATATATCACGTGACGAAATTTTAAAGCGAATCGCCTCCGTTTTTCGGCTAATACTGCGATATCGCATCGAGATCGTATAAATAATTTCCTTTTTCCCAAAACACAGTATTTTCCTGTGCAAATAAGGCATCGAGGAGATCGATACTAGTAATCTGAGCTTAGATTTAGATCGATACTGTAACTGCGTGTTCAGATTACATTATATTCACACTTTTTGTCTTTATATGACGTGTCATGCAACAACATACCAACAACATGAAAACAGTTTGTTGACAGGCAACTAGACACAGTTTTCTTTGAGACTTATAAACTCCTTTCATTTTTATGCCTCCGGGGGTCTCTGGTGATGCCTATCTCATGTTAAGGTAGCACCAAACTGCTGGACTAGTAGACATCTAAACCGTTGTAGGCGTATTATATTTTAACTTGTGACACTTGAAATAACTTCTTTAATTTCTTTGTGAACTAAATATAACTTATAAAATAGACATTTTTTAACTTGAGATGAAACAAATAAATGTCATAGACTTCAGTAATAATATAAAAATAGTATTTTGAAGAAAATCTAACTCACTACAAAAAACCAGTGACGTAGCTAGGAATTTGGGGGCCCTGGGAGTGGGCTTTACCTCTTAAAGGCCCCCTGCATTTTGAGATTCGACATCGTGACATGAAATAATGGCGTAATATTTAATAAAAAAACAAATTTCGGACACTCATTTGTAGCCCCCCCCCCCCTTTTTCAAGTGAGGCCCGGAGAGATTTTCAAATTTGAACCCCCTCTCCCCCACCCTAGGTACGCCACTGACAAAACACGTCTTTTCACTCTGGCAATCTGGAGTCCTCTGTCGAATCCAAGACAGCTAACGACAGTGCCGCTTATCTTGCTTCATTCTCACGGCATAGGCACCAACTAACTTCTCAGCGTCGCCATAGAAACGCACACTTGGTAGGTTATTGTAGCTCCAGCCTGAATGAATTGTTTGACTCCATTTCTCTCTATAACTAGCAGCAGGTGTAAAATAAGGTTAACGAGAAGTTCTAATAATTTACAAGTGAGTGATAGTGGTCTGTATTTCCAAAGACAAGATTTTTCTCAATAGATAGATAGATAGATAGATAGATAGATAGATAGATAGATAGATAGATAGATAGATAGATAGATAGATAGATAGATAGATAGATAGATAGATAGATAGATAGATAGATAGCATTTTTCGCTGGAAATTTCTTCAGTAAGTCACCTCTATAAACGACAACTCATACAATATTTGTCAATGAAATTAATGTGTGTTTGCATCCCTTTGCTCGGGATACGCCGTGACCTCCATGTATGTCGAAGGCGCCGGATACGCCCACTATCATTTCTAGTAATACACTAAATAGGCCTACTTAGTAGGTAGAAAAACAAAAGTAAAGGTACCCCAGACTTTCCGATCTATGAGGGCAGAGGTTGTCAAGATCATCTGTTTCTATAGGCGACGGTTAAGCCTTTCCCCCTGCCAGCTAGCCACTCTCAAATAATATAAATTAAATGTAATATGAGTAATTTATTTAAAACGTAATGACAATAACATTGGGCACAAGTTTCGCTATTTCTTCTGTAAAAAAATAGAAAATATTTTGAGCCATGTGGCGGCTGCCTTTTTTTTTTTTTTTTGCCTATGCCTAAGGTCGGTCTGATTTGAGGGTGGCTAACTGGCAGTTGGAGAGCGTTAGCAGGTGGCAATAGAAATAGATGATAATAATAGCTAAAGATGCAAAATTTACTTCAAAAGCACTACAATGATAGTTTTGAGCTTTGTAGTTCTTCGATCAACTAGAAAACTGGCTGCTGTTCTTCAAATTTGTGTAGAATGTGAACCTTAAGTCCAATATTTGGAAGTCGCCTTGCATTGCTTGATACAGAAACAACCTTAGTTTGCGTTCTTAAGTGGAGAAAATATTGAAACCCAACTTTTTCAAAAAAATCTTGTCTGGTATTATTTGAGTCTGGATACGTTCCAGACTGCAACGCCTGACGTTATAAAAACACACAGTTTTACTATCAGCCATTAATAGAGTAAGTATTGTGATGTTGTATCTTACCATAGAAGAGTTGTCTGGGCGTGTGATACAATCGATTAAGCTTTAAATAGATATTTCTACCATTCCTTCTTTGTCTTCAGGCTTGCTCCCGTGACTGTGCTGATAAAATCAAACGGCACATTACATTTTTTTTTATGTTTTGTTGTTGTTGTTGTTGTTGTTGTTTGTTTGTTTGTTATCAGACTGAGACTTTTTTTTCTCTCAATACAAACTAAAGTTGAACTTACTTTGTTACCCATTAAAAAAAAACTTAGTGCGAGATAACAGAAGTTCACAGCGACCTGTAAATTAGGTGTTTCTCTACCATAGCGTTTCTCAAACTGGTGTTCATGTAACCATGCAGACAAACAAAATTTCGTTAGTGGTGCATGTAGAAAAAAAAAAAGAAAACTGGTGTATGTTTCTGTATCGGCAGGGGCGGCTTTGCCTTAGCAGTAGTCGGAGCTTTGTGCGTGTGTCTTAATGGGCTTAGCTTTACCCTAACCCGAAATAACATGCTTTCACGGTAATCGTAATTAACATATTTTAACTGTAATTGTAATTGATACTGGAAATGCTTCAACTATATTGACCACCAAGACCTTTTTTAGAATAATATAATTCTAATACACTGTTTTTAGTTTATAGCGTACTGGTTTGCTTGCCCCACGTATTTGTATGCTAAGCTGATGGTGACAATACAATCTCGATATTGTGGGGCCCACTCAGGGGCTTGGCTTTGCGTGGTAACCGATGTTCTCTGCTTTCGGTGGTACTGATGGAAGTGTTTTTATGTTCAAAAGTAAATCTCCTTAGTTTTACATGTTTCGGATGTTCCTTAAGAATAAAAGATTATTACATCCTAGCCCAAACCAGCCGAAGAAAAACGGGGAGTGAACAGAGCAGGGTTCTTCTTCTTCTTCTAGCCAGCTTTTGGCTGCTGAGCTGTCAGCTCTTTTGCAGACTGTGCCAAGGAAAAATAGTGTGTTGTTTTCTTCAGTTGTTCGGCACTGCCGTACAGGGTGTTGGTTATGTTGTGGAGTAGTGGCAGTAGGGTCTGCCTATGGTGCATTAGGAAGGGTTCCAAAGGACTGTCAATGCCAAGGGAGAAAGTGGGGATAAGCTCCAGTCAAATCCAGCTCCTGGCCTTCACGTGTGATTTTCCCTAAAGTCCGGCGGAACCTGTTCTTACAAACTGACAGGAGAAGGGATGAAAGGCGGAACACTGGCGCCTCAAAACCAGTTTAGCTTCGTGTTGATGGGGCATGTCAGCCTGAATAATGTAACCCCTCTAGGAGAAGGAAAACTTTGACTCCAAACCTCCACTTTGTGGTGATACTACTAAGTGTGGGTATCGGGGCTTGGAAATGACCAAGAGTAATAAACAACCCCACTGCCTTTCCACTTGCATTTCACTAAGTGAATAATAGTGAACCTTCCCCCCCCCTTTCTATGTGCTTTTTGAAGGAGCTCTGGATTGCTTTACTCCAGACGGAGGTCTTTGTCTCACTACATTCTAATACTAGATATAAACCCATCACGAAGTCTTTTCTGGAACTGGTGAATGTGATAGCTTGAAGGGGTCTGGATCAAGGATGTGACGATTCCACAGGGCATACCCAGGACACAGTCCACCTTAAGCTTTACTACTGCAAAATAGTTACATTTGGAGAGCTCTGTGGATGGTGGAGAATGGACCATTGGCCAACCCCCACCTTGTCCCATGGATATTCCAGTTGCAGTTTCAGGCCCAGATACTCTTTAATTCAGTGTTGGAGCAAATTGCCAAGACCGAAAACTTCCTTAAAATGCGGTGATTATACTAATACTATATATATATATATATATATATATATATATATATATATATATATATATATATATATATATATATATATATATATATATATATATATATATATATATATTAAAAGCCTGAGGAAACACCCAGCCTACACTAAATGCCAAGAAAAATTAAGACAGAGCAGGGTTTAAACCCGGGACCATCGAGACGACAGTCCAGAGCGCATACCACACGCCCCAGTACATTGGAAGATATATTGAGAAGCCCTGAGCTGTGGTCGTGAAATATCGGACCGAAGTTCTTTCTAAGTCCCACATTCTATGCTAATGAGTGAGCCATTCGTTCTTCGGTCAACTTCTAACGTGCTGGCTCTGTGCTTTAAAATCGATAGCTGGGTCACGTGGGTGGGTGGTGGCTTCCGGATTTCAAAACAAATCCTTTGGCTATATCATCCCATATTAGGCAATGTTTAAGTTTGATTCTCCACCACACCTGACTTTAATACTCTTATTTTTAACCACAGCTAGTCATTCGGCGAGTGGCAGGTCTCTTATAAATTAAAAGGTTCTAACTAGATTTAGCACTAATGTCTGCTCACAAAGTTATTGAGTGTGTGCTCCACCTGAACGTTGAGCCGTGAAGTCTTGAACGTGAGTATATATCAATAAAGTCTGTGTGTTGGAACTCTCTTGCGCGATAAGATAGTTGTATACCATCAGTATTGCTTGTTGTAGGCATACTTAACAGATTTGTTTGTAAACAAAGAGAATCCTGGGATTATGTCACATTTTCAAAACGAGGGCAAGCTAAGCAAAGTAGTTTATAGCCGAGGAATACTAAGCATCGCTATGTCGAGTTTTACTTTCAGACCCCAAAAAAATCTTTAGACAGTAAATAAATCCAGTTGGTTTTGCACTATCAAATAGTTACCTACACTCATCACTGCATGAGGTCCCGTCTGAGTATATCCTATTGTTTTTTTTCCGTATAGTAATTGCAATTTCAATTTTTAAATAATTAAATTATTTTTTGTTTTAGTTTCTTCTAAGTTGACTAAAAGGATTAATTAAAGATGCCGAAATATTGAGAGCGTAAAACTACACACAACAGCACAAGAGAATCAAAGTTATTCATAAACTCTTAAATGCTGCTCCGAACTTGAAATTTTTTCATTAGTTTCTTTTTAAATACAAATACAAAATCAATAACAATCTAATAATGTTCGAATCAGTTTGTGCCTTCACTTATATAATGATATGATTTTTTTTAAATCTGAGTCATTCGTTCTTAGGTCAGCTCGTCATGTGCTGGCTCTGCGTGAGAATGTCATTATGTTTTTTATTTAAAAATCAGAGTTTCAAGTTACTTAGTAAACGAATTAAGCTCTGAAACATGTTGTTGTTTTTTTTTTTTGTTTTTTTGTGTTTTAATATAGTGAACCATTTACTTTTACCGTTTACTTTTGATATCATTTTACGGTTTATCTGAAATTCTCGTTTCAAAATTTTCATTTCTTAAGATAGTAACAGCAAGGGAGAATATTTTATTTATCATTACTAAAGAAACTTCCTACAATTAATAAATGATTTTAATTATATTATCACAGATAAGCATATCTCTAAAGAGCAGAAATGTTTACACTGATCATAGTCGGCACCACTTTGGTCCTATCGGTGGGGGCTCTATACAAGTATATGACTGCCAACCAAGGCGTATTTAAAAAGTTAGGAATCGATCATCCGCCAACATCCTTGTTTTTTGGAAACATGAGTTTGGCCTTCCAGCACGGAGTTTTTGATATTCAGAAAGTTCTCTATAAGCAATACAAAGATCACAAGGTAATATCCACTTTAAAGTAATGTAAGTTAGTTCAATATAGATCTATTGCTCGTTTCATTTGAGATTTGTAAGTTAAATTTTAAACACGGTAGTCTCCCCTTTGTTGATCCATTGGAAAGATTCGGTGGAGACTATTTGATCAATAAAATACAGAAACAGTCCAAAAAAATAATGGAGCGATAGAAGGACAATAAAACGAAGAAGAAGACGTATGAGAAGTGAACGATTTGGAGAATTACAAAATGACATAGCAGAACTAAACAATGTCAAGGACTTTAGAGGGAAAGACAACCGTTGTCATCTGAATAATAAAAAATTGCTTAATAAAAGTTCCCTTTTTCAGATCAGGAGACCTACAGGGCAAATGATGTAAACGTCATCTGTTTCTGCGGCCCACGATTAGCGAGGGTGTCATGTGGCCAGCACAACGACCAAACGCTTTTACTTTTCCCCATTAGAGCTGAGGCGCCCAAAGATCACGAAATTAAAAATCCCAGTCTTTACCAGGATTTGACCCTGAAATCTCTGGTTCGCTTTATCGCTCAGCCACCGCGCCTCCTTCAACAATCGTACAAATCCCCTTAATGGCACGCTGAAAAAAAATAAAAATTTTAAGAAATTACGCACCAAGAAATGGAATCTTGGTTCCTGTGTACAGTTTTAAGTTCCTTTGTAATCATCCTAATCCATACCCTCAAATTAGAAATAGAAATTTTTTTATATTATTGTTTCGGGGGCCTATTTTTCTTTTAAAATATAACAAAACTGGATATATTTAACATCTTTTTTTATTTGTGACGACTTACGTTTGGTCAATGATTATCGATTGTCTTTCAAGACGTATTGTAAGCAAACTGTAGATGCCTGTTTTTAGTTGTGTGTCGGCTTATTCAGGTGTTTTGTTTCCAACACCAAAGTTGTTGTTTTGTAATATTTTATCCTTAATTTTTTTTTAAGGTTTATGGATGGTATGATATCAGAAGGCCATTAATGGTCATCAAGGACTTGGACATGGCCAAAGACATCTTCATCAAAAACTTCAACAACTTCGTGGATCGCTACCAAATCTTCGATGCCGACCCACCTTTCAAAGACAATTTACTCAGTTTGTCAGGCAACCACTGGAAACACGTCCGTGCGGCCATCAGCCCAGTTTTCAGTGCCTCTAAAATAAAGAAAATGTCTGGGCACATTGAGCGCAACAGCAAAATCTTGTTGGAAAATTTGAGACAATGTCAAGAAACTGGTCAAGAAGTTGAGCTCAAAGACATCTGTTCCAACTTCGCTCTTGACGTCATTGCCAGCACTGGATTCGGCTTGGAGATTAACACTCAGAGAGATCCCAAGAATAAATTCGCCATTGAAGCCAAAAAAGTCATGAACCCAAACGCGGCTATAATTACTTTAATCTATTTCTTCCCAGTGGTGAAGACTTTGTTGACAGCATTGGGAATACCCGTGCTGTCTCAGAGATCATTAGAGTACTTTGCTGAGTTGATTGATCAGGTGATTGAAGACAGAAAAAAGGAAGAGCGAATGGGCACTGTCAATGACTTTGTAGATCTTGTTATGAGAGCAGAAGCCGAGTCTGAACAACCAGGAGTGAAAAAATTGACACGATCGGAAATTCACGTAAGTCTAAATATAAGTTTCTCTTGTGAAATTTACAAATCTTTCAGAACAAAGACAAGTCTGCCTTTTATTTCTTGCTGATACTTTTAAATTAAGTAACTTTATTGTATAATTAAACAGATAAATCGTTTGTCAGATGTGACTGATCGATGTAGATTCTCTTTCAATATTTCGTTATACAAGGCTTGTTTTGGCGGCATTTTTGAACTTGTCATTATCTGATTTAAAAGACAACTTGCCTTTTTCGCCTCGAACACATTAAACTGGCTGCTGATAAAGTTTTTTTCCTATCCAATAACCTTCTCTGATCCAAAGCCCGGAAGAATGTCCTTTTTCAGGCGTCCAAATCAAGAGTGTCTTGACTAGAGCTCATTTTAGGTTCAGCTTTTAAAAAACAATATCATCGTTTCTGTGTTGAGTTCAGGGGCGAATTTAAAGGGAGGGCTGCCGGGGGCTACAGCCCAGGTGTCTCCACGTGAATGGGCCCTCCACAAAAATCCAGGGGCCTTCACATACTTACATCCGGTCCTGGTTAAGCGTAACATAAAATGTCTAACACAATGACTTTTTAAAGGTCGATCGTTGAAATCTTCGACAGCATCCTGCGTTCAAAGAGTTTAATTTCATGCATTTGAATGATTTTAAAGACATTGTATAATTGTATTGATAAAACTTCTGAATTGAGTTTTCTGTCCTGAAGTGTCTCTAAGCGCAGTGATTTTACTAACGACGTTACTTTAATCATATGTGAATATTAATTTGTTATAAATCTCACCGCCTACCGCTCACACCAGTATTTATTAACTACGACATACCATTTTGTTATTTCAACTGAATCTATCCAGCCTACAGGGGGCTCGGTAGCTGAGTATTTACGCGCTTAGCTTCCAAACCTGGGGTCCTGGGTTCAAATCTCGGTGACGACTAGGCTTTTGAATTTTGGGATTTAACTGTGTAAGGTTGTTTGCAATATTTTTGCTTGTAGTAACACATCTAATTAATAAAATAAAACGACAAATTCTAGATATATAAAAAATGTAATAGTGTTATATATTTAATTTTCCTCATCAGGGACAAGCTTTGCTCTTTATACTGGCAGGGTTTGAAACTGTGTCAACTGTGTTGTCCTTTACCTTGTTCTATCTGGCCATGAACCCAGAATGTTGTCAAAAAGTTCAGGAAGAGGTGGACGACAAATGTGGCGACAAATTTCCTGATTACGACGTGGTCCAGTCGCTGACCTACTTAGACATGTGCATCAACGAGTGCATCCGGTTGGCGCCGCCCGGCTTTTTTAATAACCGGAAATGTGTCGAGGATACAGTGATACACGGGATACAAATCCCTAAGGATATGGTCGTAGGCGTGCCGGTGTACGCCATTCACCACGATCCGGAAATTTATCCGGAACCTGAGAAGTTTGATCCAGAACGTTTCAACTCTGAGAACAAGGCGTCCCGGCATCCAATGGCTCACCTGCCTTTTGGTCACGGTCCACGCAATTGTGTTGGCATGAGACTGGCTCTTTTAGAGCTTAAGATGGTCATGGTGACTATACTACAACAACTGACCCCTGTCCCGTGTACCAAATCAGTATATCCAATCAAACTCAGTAAAATGCAACTAAAAGCTGAAAATGGATTGTGGGTAAAATTTATACAGCGTCGATAATGGCCACATATTGTCATTAGCCTGTGAACTATTTGTTAATAGTAGTTTCAAGTCACTTCAAAATTACATTTCAAAATTACATTTTGATTATTACATTTAAATATTACATTTCAATTGTACATTTCAATATTACATTTTTCATAAATCAGTTAATCAAGAAGTACAACCAAAATGCAGTTTACGAATAAGTAGATTATCCTAAAAGAGATAGATATGGCCATAACACCAAGTGGCATGTAAAGAGTGGAACAAGCGATCTACAGTGAACAGAACTGAGATATTTCGAACGAATAATTATAAACTGATCTTTTAACATATCTCTGTCCATTATCACCTTTTATATTAAACGAAGATTCTTGTTAATGTTTGATTTTTTTTTTGAATCATAATTGACATGAATAAAATGTTCAAAATACGGTGTAATATGATTGTAATGCTCACACTGTTCAGAAATATATGAAAAAATGTAATCTGTTAACTTGGTTTGATCTACTTGGAAAGGCTGTTCTCATGTTTTCATCTGCTGAATGCATGACTCTGGACTAACCATTGAAATTATTCTCAATGTGAAATATCTGCTCAACTATTCAGATACTGGCATATCTTGTGTTGCTTTATATTCTAGAAGCTAGCTAATAATACTAAAACTTCTCTTCAAGTTTTAAAGATTAACGAGTGCAGCATGTCCCATGGTTACACAAACCTTGTTGTAGCCTACATGTTTTACCACATGCAACGCAGACAAAGCAATTGTCTGCCGGTGGGCTATTAAGGTTTTCTTTAACCTTCTGCCTGTGTCTTCGACAGAGCTTTATTTACATTCTCAATTGTATATCCCGCCTGCTTTGCACCAGATATCCAGCAAATAATTAATTAGCAGATAACAAGCATATAATTGAAGTGTTGATCGCATCCTCATCGACCTTCATTTGAATTTGACCTGTTTATATCCTCCAAATTAAAAGCATTGAATAAAAGAAACGCACTCGCGCTTACTGCGGGGATGATACATTACTGATTCAGAGCTAATCATTTCTCTAGCAGGTCACGATGGACTAAGACCTTTGACTCTAAATGAATCAAATCTTTCAATGCATGACGTCATTTTTTGTTGTTGTATTCTTGGTATGACCAACATGACTATCATTAAACTCCTGGGATTCTCGGCTTAAGTAGCTAAAGTCCACTCTTCCAAAAGCCCTGGACAGATACCCTGCGATTATTCGTGATGCATGTCAAAAGCATGTGGCTTTCCAGACTCGTCGAAACGGAATCCAGCAATCTTGGATAGTCTTCCCACGCGAATCAGGGGCGCCGTAAGTTGAAGTTTGACCTGAACTATGTAAAATATGAACCAATCGGACAAACGTCCCATTCTGCACTGTGCTATAATATCTTGTTCATGATTAGGCAGCCTCCACCACGGTGACTCTCAATCGTGTGCATCTCATGTGCTCCTAAACTACGAGAGACTTCGGGAAATAGTCCCAGCACTGAAACTTTTTCTATTGTTTAGATGTCGCTAGAGAAACTCGCGGGCTGCTAACTGGGTGGTGTTAGACCTTTCTGGCGATCAAAAGAGCCTGCAACGGTATCGCCAATAACACCTTTCTAATGCTTCGTTTAGAACTTTACTAACCTTTACTTATAATCTAATAAATGTATAACAGGCGTTGCTTTCCCTTTTCAGTATTTCGAATTCATTTTGTTTCTTAAGTTTCTCTTCTATGGTGGCATTCACACAAAACGTTAAAAATATGAAAGCCACCAAAAAAATGTGCGGCTTAGTTTTTGCTGAACCAATCAGATCCAGAAAGCACATCAATTAGCATACAAATCTGTTTCTATAACTCTAAAACGTTTCTGTTGATCGCTCTCCAAGTAATGTGCTTAAAGACTGTAAATGTCATTTGTATAGTAAAGCGAGACGTCATGCGGCCAGCACAACGGCCAGCCGCCTTTACTTTCTCAAACAAATGTCTTGAGACATTAGAGTTGAGTGTCCTCAGGGACGTTCACAAATTTCCGAAATTCAGACTCCCAGCCTTCAACGATATTTTAACCTGAGATCTTTTGGTGCGATGGCCTAACACTTTACCACCTAGTACAATATTTTCTTGAGTTTTACCTTTGGTTGTATGCTTTTATTTTACGAAGCTTTGTGCTGAATTAGTAATGATAATGATAATAATAATATGAAAGAAATATGATAATAGAGGATTTTTTTTCCACAATAAACAGCTTTAAAATGAATGCATAATGTATACGTTGATACGTTGAGTTATGTTGTGTTTTATTTTTTTGTTTCAACTTTGATGCAAAAGTTCATTGCGTTTCAACCATACAAAGACAAATACAAATATATGCAAAATTTAAGAAACCAAATTTTTGTTTTGTGTTGCTCATATATATTGTTTGTTGTTTCAAAGCACTAATATTTAGCCCAACGTGGGATGCATTAGGAGTACTAACTGTATGTACATATACTATAATTGGAACGATACAGAGAAGATTAGCATGGCCCCTGCGCAAGGATGACACGCAAATTCGTGAAGCGTTCCATATTTTTCTACATAATTGAAATGAATTAAATTCCGAATTAAAAAAAGAAAAAAACTGTATGTTTTATCTGCCCTTAATTTAATTTTTACAAACGTGCATTGTTCAGTCAGTACATCGGATGCGAAGACCACATTGTCTAGTGCTAGAGGTGAACAAATCGAAGGCATTAAAAATGTAACAAGGACTGCCCCTATAGTGCTTGGGTCAAGGCATTGTGAGAATATTTCACTAAACCAAAATCTGGCTTTGAGAAACATTGCTAGGGACCTTGTTTTTTTTTTTCGTTAACTACACCAAATGTTGCAAAATCTCTAGATGACAGGGTAAAGCATGGATAGTGTAACAAAGTAAAATATCACACTTTGCCCCTAATTGACTTTCACATGTTGCCTTAGAATTCCAAAGAAGGTTTTCATCCACTTTTGTTTTCGTACATAAAATAAGCAGCAAATAAGTCTAAATATAAATGTGAAATAAGATATATTTTAACGTGTGAATAAACTATTACACGACATAATTAGTCTATGTTAATTATGAAAAACCAACTAAACTAGGATTGTAATCTGTGGCTGAGAAAAAATTTCGCACTTTTTATGGTGGAGTCAGATATTAGGGTACCAAGTCGTCACAGGGCCTATTCTGATGTTCGTTGTCTGGGTCCTGGTTGAAACCAGTTTACATTTCTTTTCTTTCTTTACCTTTTTCTACTTAATTACTATGGTACAATTGTGTTACTTTTACACGCACCAAATTGTTATGTATTCATACTTGTTAAAAGTCTATTTAAAACTGAATTAAAAATCTTTAAACATCTTTTACGCTGATCGGTAGTAGTGCTCCATAACTGCGCGAGCTCTAAATAGACAATACTACTCACATTCTACAGACACTATACATGCGCATACATTCACACTAGTCACATCTCTATAGCTTTGCAATGAGCTTAATTTAACTCTTGTCTCTTAGCCACTTCAACTCTCTTGATTCAACTATGATTTCAAAGTCAACCATTTTTAAATATATCAACACTGCTGGGCGAGAACTGAAACTAATTTTGTCTAGGCCTGGATCTATGACTATGTAACGGTGACTCGGTGACGGGACACAAAAACTACCCAAGCAAAATGTTCCACGCCATCACAAGTCGCGAGACATGCCAGTGTATCTGGCTGTGTGCTGTGCTACCCCAATCATCTCTCAATCCAGTTCAAACAGCAGACGATACGGAACGTCAGACACCTTTGTTGTTGTTTTCTAAAGATCTATAGTCAACTTTAATTCATGTGTTCGGTTCTTTGAGGGACATTTGCTGAACGTTTCATTCAACTGTAGGTAAATTTATTTAATTAAATAAAGAGAGCTTACGAATCTAGCTTTAGCTCTATAGATTCATCTCAATAGATTAGCTCTATACACTAAGCTCTATAAATCTAGCTTTATAGATTTAGCTCTATGGATTCTTTAAATTTTTCAAAGCGCAAATGCCAATACACCTTTCTGTTTGTTTAAATGTTTCACAAGTTTCGGAGGCTCATTCAGTATTGAACATTATTGCATTATTACATCTCGCAGAATGGGTCACGTTTTGAACCTGGGACTTTCGATGCGACAGTCCAAAGTGCATACCACACGACCAGGCAGCCATCTACTGCTATGAATACACCAAATTATAAGGGCTACTTTAAAAGGTATAGTTGGCATAAATCGTCACTATCCTGTAAACAAAATGTTCCTTCTTAAAGCTAAAACACTTGCTCCATCCATGATTTTGTAAGGAAAGTGACAAGAACACGTAAGAGCCTAATTATCTATTTAACTGCACTGTCATTTCGAACAAAAGTGTTTAATATTTTAATAAAATATCTGATTTCAACAACCGAATGAACTTTCTGCCCTCCTACTGTCCTTACAGTCTAAGCACTCTGCGTAGAAGCCTGTACGTTTGTTTATGTTTGGCTCATAAGGGAACTCCGGCCTTCACCTTTAGAAAAGCCTCGACCTCATTTTATCAAATTATGACATCAGACTAAGGGGAAGTAACTGTATGTAGTTTTTGTGTTAAATGGGTCACATTTGATCAAAGGGGTCTTCAACTATGCTAGTAGCACCAAGAGGGTAGCTCGAAAACGCTTATCTGTTCTTTTATACCCCTGGTTCGGTTTTTTATTTGAAGAACAAATATATATATATATATATATATATACAAATGAATTTAAACCAAATAAAAAAAAAAGGGGGAGGGGAATGCCAGACTAATATATAAAAAAATCACTAAGAAAAACTTAATTTCCACAGGGATCATAGGAAATAAAAATTTTAAAAAAGGTTTACAGGTCTACAAAGGGTTAATGAGGAGGAAAAGCAGAGGCATTAATTTAAAGTCGCAGCAAGAGCCTACCATTTGCAACTGTTGGATAGAGTTGAGCCGAGAGCTCTTGAAACTCTAGGTCAGCGAAATAAGAAGAAAGAGCTTCCTTTCATCTACCTGAATTTAATATATCGTTCTGTTTGGAAGAGATCGGTGTGTATGTACGAAATCGCTATTTCCAGTGATCCGGAAGCTCTGGGCGCACGGACTAGAAGCCTGAACGAAGGCCGAGCACAGCGGGGATCCCGCCATCTTCCTTGATTGTATCACACTAACCTTGCGGGCCTCGCAGCTTTTTAAAACGGCCCCTTGAGGAACGGCGAGTGGATTGTTCACAAGGCTGCAGGGGGATCTCTTAGCAACCAGGGCAAAGAAACCATCCTCGTGTAGTGGCGCCAGCCATTTTTCGTTTATCGTTTGGCACGCTTTCTTCTGAGGCCAATGATTTTTTCGTTGTCCATTGCTTTATTTTTTTGTTGTCACCATTTCATCTCTCTCCACATAGTGCAATCTAGGGGCTATGTCCTGCCAATCGTCAGCATCGATGTCCGTTGCTCTGAGGTAACGCTTGACTCCATGCACATGTCGGAGGTGTGGACGACCAGTTTGTCTTGTGGCCATCGCGAGTTATCCATTAGGATATTTTTCGAAATACCTTCACCCTGCATCCGGCGGACATGACCAAGCCAGCGCATGTCGCATTTGGAGGAAAATACAATCACTTTTGTAAATCTATTTGAAACACAAAACAACACCAAAAAAAAAAAAAAACAAGAAAAGAAACTGAAACCATTTTAACTACTTTATTTCTGTCTTCCTCACTAACCTACAGGTTAGACAATGAAAAGCTTAACAAGTTTTAATTATTTGTTTGTTTTATTGTTCTTTTTCAGTGCTAAGAAAATCACCACTCTGAACATGTTGGCATTAGTTTTAGCAGGACTAGCTGTTGTTGTTTGTACCGTTGCCATGGTGAGGTACATGTCTGCCAGCTATGACGTGCTTAGAAAGATGGGCATCGAACATCCGCCAACCAAATGGTTTATGGGAAACTTCGAACTGTCTGTGAAACACGGACTGTTTGAGATGCAGCGAGTTTTCTACAATAAATATAAAGATAAGAAAGTGAGTGACCTCTAAAATATATGCTTTAATTTTAATAGCAAATCAAAGTTATCTCAAGTTTATAATAGTTATAACTCAACCTTACAAGATGCCTAAACATTTGTACATAACTTAGGTCTAGCATCGTCTTAGTTACATTAACTGAATATGGTTGTGTTTTTTTTAGTTCTAGTGTCATCTATCTTACTCCTCCTTTCAGACCTTGCGATCTATAGGACAAATGATGTTAGTTTCTTTGGCCAATGTAGCCAATTGAACGACCAGCTTCCTACACTTTCTCCAACTAAAGCCAGTTTCCTATTAGAGTTGGGTGGACTCAGGGATGCCTTAAAAATCCCGAAATTCAAAATGCCAGTCTTCACACAAAACACCAGGTTCTGCAGCCAATCGCTTGACCACTCAACCACAACCCTTTCATCTATCTTAGTTATATTAATTAATATGATTCTGTTATGGAGTGTATGTGTTTGTTTCCTGGGTTAGGAAGAGAAAAAGGGGAGTGTTCGTTTTTGGCGGTGAAGAATGATGAAACCATAGGCCGGTCTGTTATAATTATGTTAATAAGTCTTGTGGGTGTTAGTGGAAGTAAGAGACCCTAGCAAGAAAGGACGTGTTTTTTTGTAGTCATTTAGGTTTTGTTTAACTATCCTTTCATATTATTATTATTACATTTATATGGCATTTCAAATTGTGTATATTTTTAATAAAAGTTATATCAAGTTTGTTGAAAAACAAGGTCTGTTCAAATTATTGTAAGTATTTTAAAGCATTATATTTAAGATTTAATACGCCGATATTAGTTTAGTTGTACTAGCTGTCTGGAGCTGCAAACCAATGACCAATCAACATAAGGTTGAAATAGTTTGCATTTGATAATGACTGCAGATTTTCTGAACACTGCTGACATCTGTCAGCCATCTCCATTTTTTTTCTTGTAAAAAATATATTGATATACATATGTATGGGTGTATGCATGCAAGTATGGAAAGTCAGATAGATGGATGGATGGATACTAATGTATATTAAAATAAGTATGTAGAAATTCAAAATATCCTTTCTTTTTAGGTCTATGGTTGGTATAACGGCAGACGACCTGTGATGATTGTCAGAGACCTTGACCTTGTCAAAGACATTTGTGTCAAAAACTTTAACAGTTTCATTGACCGTCACATAATTTTCGAAGGCGAGCCCCCAGTACATGACAACCTCCTCAACTTAAAAGGTGACCAATGGAGACACGTCCGTACTACCGTCAGCCCAACTTTCACGTCCGGGATGATCAAGCGAATGGCGTCGCATATTGAAAGAAACGCCAAAATTTTGTTAGAAAATTTGGAGGATTTCAAAGAAGCTGAAAAAGAAGTCGAACTGAAAGAGATCAGTTCCTGCTTCACTCTTGACGTCATCGCCAGCACCGGGTTTGGCCTTGACATCAACACTCTCAAAGATCCCAAGAACAAATTCGCCGTGGAAGCTCGCAAAGTTCTGAGTCCCAACCCGATCTTGTTCATTTTGGTCTTCTTCATTCCAGAGCTCATGAAACTTTTCTCCAAACTAGGGCTGTCCATCATGTCTCGGAAATCTCTGGAGTACTTAACCCGCGTTGTTGATCAGCTGATAGAAGAAAGAACAAAGGATGGTTTGAAAGGCAAGGTCAATGATTTCCTAGATCTCTTGATGAATGCGGAAACAGAAGAAGGTCAGACAAGTGGAAAAGATTTAACAAGATCAGAAATACACGTACGCCATTTTGTCTTCATTTTAAACAAACCTTTAGATGCTAGTCTTTGGAAAACATTATTAAGCAATTCATATGTAAAATATAAATTTTAGTGTAATTTTAGTTACTTAAAAGAGGTTCGATTGAATGGGGTGGGATCATAGTTTATAATACAGTCTAAATTAAATTTAAATTTAAACGTACGTTAAGAGAACTCTATTTTCTCTATATAATAACAGTATGAGATATATTCACGTTTTATTAAGTCATTTTATTACCAACAAAAAAACATATGTAACATTCGGCTTTAATACTAATCGTATGGAGCGTATGTGCCTTTAAATCTGAGTGTAGCTGATTTTACTATATCATCAGCTATAAAACTATTTCACACTTCTTGCTGCACAAGAAAAACCATAAATTTGGAGTCATTCAGCATACAATTTATTGAGGAAATGGCTGGTGGGGGGGGGGGGGGGGGGCGCAATAATTTTTTATTTGTGTGTGTGTGTGTGTGCGATATTCTCTATCCGCAGTCTATTAAAACTTTATTAGATCAAGTAAATATTCGATATACATTTTTTACTCAATTCCTACTTAACATTCAAATAATATTGTCTACTAAATATTCGTATTTTATAGCCATATGAAAATAAAGAGAAAAGCAGTTTGAGGGTCGATCCGTGACCTTTGTCGAAGGTGCTGGTCGATCCGACGCATTGTCGTTATTAGCGCAACACTCTTATCAATTTTGGGAGGCACGGTAGCTGAGTGGCAAATCGCTTGGCTTCCGAACCGGGGGTCCCTGGTGAAGACTGTGTAGAAGGTGTGCGCTAATGTATGAATAGAAATATCTGAAAAAAAAAAAAAAATTTGCTTACAAAAATCAGTTCAGTCAAAAAATTATTTTGTTTATTCCTCCAGGGGCAAGCACTCGCCTTCATTTTAGCCGGATACGACACTGTGTCCACGGTCATGTCCTTCACCTTGTTCTTCTTGGCCATGCATCCTGAATGTGGCCAGAATGCCCAAGCAGAGGTGGATGCAAAATGTGGCAAGGAGTTCCCAGACTACGACAAAGTGCAGTCACTGACCTACCTGGACATGTGCCTTAACGAGGCCATGCGATTAGTTCCACCGGGCATCTTGATCAACAGGGTCTGTGTTCAGGACACGGACATTCAGGGCGTTCATTTCCCAAAAGACATGATTGTCATCATTCCAGTTTATGCTTTTTACACTGACCCAGATATTTTCCCAGAACCCGAGAAGTTTGACCCTGAACGTTTTAGTCCTGAGAACAAGTCAGCCAGGCACCCGTACGCTCACTTACCATTCGGTCAAGGTCCACGGAAATGCATAGGCATGAGACTTGCGCTTTTAGAACTGAAGATAGTCATGGCGGCCATTCTGCAAAGGTTCACTCCTGTTCCTTGTAGCAAGTCTGTCTATCCAATCAAGCTCAGCAAAATGCAGCCCAAAGCGCAGGACGGACTTTGGGTTAAATTTCAATCAAGAAAAACCTGAAGTTTAAATCTTATGTTTTGTTTTTCACTGTTATTTAGATATCTTATTCAATATACTCATGTGATAAGCGCAACATATACCTTTTATTTTAACGCTAATTACTTGAAACTAATTAAGTTGTTTTAATCAAATCATGATGAATATTGTTGAGAGCTGTTGTTTTTTTTTTTTTTGGGGGGGGGGGGGGGTGGGGGGAGCCTTTACATTTGTAAGATATTTTTAACCTTTTACTTTTCCAGAAAAATTTAATTTATGGAGAGAGAGACACATATAAGCATATAAGATTTGAATATTTAGCCCATCTCTTCCAAATCTCGGCGCTATGTCGTACCCTCTTTCTCTTTCCTTGGGGGTTCCAGGCTTCCTGATGGGGGCTTGCTTTTCAATCTAGCCCAAACTATTTAGATCTATTAATTACACCTCCAGTAAGAATTTGTGTTATTTTGCTTTTTACTGCAACCAACAAAGGTTTAGCTTGTGATTTTAAGTTCAGTGATGCCATACAAATTTTTAAAAAAACGTATATTATATTCTGTGCAATCATGAGCCTATGTTTAATTAGAATACGCTCGTGTGGGTATGTGCATAAAATATCTCAATCATTGGATATCACTAACACCCTAACATTTCTACAGTGGAAGTGTATTTAAAATACAAAGGAAATAAAACGTGTTTTCTTGGGGGGGTTTTTTGTTGTTTTTTTCTTTGGACTGTAAATTTAAAAATGTATATGGCCACCTTCAGTCGCGAATTGACAATAGGTCATCTCATGGAAATGAGATGAATGCCTGGGGATTAGCAGTTCCCCCTCTCCAGGCAGCCGATGTATCCAAAGAAACGGCAAGTGCAGAAAACGTTTGGAGTCAGCGGCGTAGCAGGCTTTGCAAGGATTTAGCACTGAGTGCTGCAAAGTGCCTAAGGATCGCTTGCTCCTGATTTTTCCTCAGGGTTAACTCCCGAAACCTTTCCCATGATTGGGTCTAGCTGCAAGCAGCAGAAGTTGAGTATTCCTTCTCCTAGGCGGGTAGCCAGCCATGGCTAACGAGCACTTGCTGGTTTAGGCGTCACTACTGCAAGTAAATAAGTAATCGTCTCGAAATCAATATCAATAATAACCGTAAACTCTGGTGTGTATCAAGGAGTTTTCTGAAGTCCATAACTGTTATCTGTTCAAATTTGCATAAATACATGTAATTGATTCTTGTGTTGTCGGGTAAAAGAAATAATTGTCAAAACTTTCAACTTCATCCGAGAGTGGGTATGGGAGAAATAACGTGTACAAACCTTTTACCAGACAGACAGACAGAATGAGTTAATATAAGCTTTGTAAAATACAAATGTTATTTCAAAAAAGAAAAGTTAACCAAAGAAGACTATCATAGTCGTAGAACATATATATATATATATATAGAGAGAGAGAGAGAGATGAGATGAGAATGTGGCTAGAGCGATGAAAATATAATAAAGTGAGGGAGATTTGCACTTCATCAGTCTCACTCTCTCGCCCCTTGCCAGCTGAATCCAGTGGCAGAACAGAGTCCAGACAATTGGGGCTGGTTTGGGGTGCAGTGGATGACCAGTGTGCTCTACATGTCCCACCGTGCTCCAAAACGTTTCACGGCGTTTGCTAGGTGACGCCTGATGGCTCTGGTAGTCCAATTCGACTTGAGCGCCATGCAGCTGCAACTAGACTTCACATGCTCTTGGTGGACAGAGACCATAGTTTCACCAGATACTAGCTCTGGCTAACCCTCACCTGGTTTAGCCCGTCATTCGAGACGGTTTGCTGGGGTGAGGCCGTTGCCGCGTGAAGACAACTACTTAGAACCACAGGTGAGAGTTGGGCTCTGAGTGGAGACCAAGGTCAATGAGTTGCTCAGAGAGCCCGATTGCCCAGTTGACAGAGGTACTACTCCTCCTACAGAATCCCATACACCCCTGACCTCAGAGTCTGCTGGACCTCTCCTTTGGCATTAGTGTAGCGTTCCCTGCTTTGTGGGCAAGCTGGATTATAGTGAAATTCAGAAATGGGAAAGACATTAATTTTTTTTTCAATGCGACATGGATATTTCTACAATAACTCAAACAAGGTTACAAAGGCAGTTTGTGTGGAAACACAAACTCAAAATCGGCCCCCTAAGTGTAATAAGGTAGGGAGGTAAAAACACAGGTTTCAACTATTTTCAGAAAGAACATCAGAATGAAATTCTATCAAAGACAAATGTTTCAGCAGACCAAAGATAGGTGAAAGTGAATGAGAAGTTAGATGTGAACCTGGCCTAACTGATGTCTTATAATGAATATCTAATTGTTTTGTAAAGGGTCAATCTTTTATTCAAATCCTTAAGAAGAAAATATTTCTTTAAAAAAAAATTCCTTTAGTTAAGTGTCCTATGTCAATGTTATAACGCTGCGGTTCACGCAATAATATGAAAAACTACTTTTTTGTTGTTTTAAATTATGTCCAACTTTTATGCATGCTTAACAAATTTGTTCTCTTAAAAAAAAGTAAACATTTTGGTGTGTAAATGTAGTAGTTAGTATGACAGAACTTATCTAGCTTAGGAATCAAATGTAGAAAAAAAATTGACCATAAATCTAAAACAATTTGCATAAATATGTTAAAAATATGGTAAAAAGATACCTTTCCTACTAAAGAACCTCCCGTGTTTGTTACTGTTAATAGTGAATAGTTGTAAAAGTGGTGTATTTTTATGAAGGAAAAAATGCTTGCATGAGTGATTTTAAAAAATTAGTTATTTCGCTTTCAGAAAAGAAAAAAAATAGCCGTTGCATCAGAACTTTGAATGGTCTAAAATATTATGATGTCGGATTTTCACTATCTTTTCTAGTTTACGAGATCTAAACGGGACAGACGGACGGACGGACAGACATTCCACACAAAACTAATAGTGTCTTTTCCCCTTTCAGGGGCCGCTAACAAATAAAACTAATTATATTATTCATGGTAAATCGTTTGCACAGTATTAAAACTCAAAATACCTAGTGTACGGGTTGCCTGAATCAGCCAGAAAAAAAAACAATGTTTAATTTTCTAATTAACAAGCACGAATAGATCAACACATGAATACAAGTAGGACGTAATTATCATTTGGTCAGTAATAAGATAAGATAACATAAGATAAGGTGGTAGTGCCGGAATAAGGAATAGCCAAAGGTTCTTAGAGACGCAAACTCTTTTCAATGGTAGAACCACTGGGAAAATAAAATGTTGAGAATCCCTGATCTACGGTCATGAAATAGACCGAAGTTCTCACAGAGTTCCACATTTTATGCTAATGAGTGAGACACCCGTACTACGGATAACTTCACGTATCTTCACGTATCTTGATTCTGTGTGTTGAATCGGTAGCTGGGTCACAATGGTGGGTAGTGCCTTCTGGCTATCTCATTCCATTTTAGGTAATATGCGAGTTAATACCTCCCCCTGGACTTGGATGTATTACTCTTATTTTAAACCCTAGTTAGACATTCTCCGATTGCGGGTAACTGGTATAATATAAAATGGGCTACTAACTAGATCTCAAGCCAGTGTGTTTTCAATGTTATAAAGACCGAGTTGTGTCTAAAAGTTGTGACTTGGAGTCTGTAACGTGAGTATATTAATAACTCTGATGTGTTTTGAAGTTAAAACTTGCAAACTCTCGATAATTTAGATTGTTTTATATAGTGTATAGCTGGTTAGGTCTGCGCTGGTGTAGCAAAATATGTAGGTCACAGCTGGGGCTTGGTATTTACCGGAAATACTGCATTTCTCATTAATCTTCTGGTTATAATAAATAGATTTCTTTGCAAAAAAAAAAGGGAGTCTGGGAATAAGGTTAATCAAGCCCTCGCGTCCAACAAGTGCAATGAAATCAAGGTTATTTTATAACTTAGAAATAGAAACAATTGCTGCGTTCAGACAAAGGAAAAGTAATTACCCTTTTTAGCGTCGACATTTACACCTTCTTCTAGATTTTTGTTCTTAACTAGACTTTGGATCAGAAAGCCAATCTGGCAATAAGCCGGCCATTAATGCTGAAAATACGTACAAGAAATGTGTTGAATATACCTAGACCTAGTTGTTGTTTATTGTGCACTTTGAAGGTGGTAGCTACACTGCTTCATTCATATTACCAGAAACTTTTCATCATCGAGAAAAGATACTAATTACTTGCCGAACCAGAAACCCCATTATTAGACTATATTAGTTTTTAATAATTACTTACCAAAATACTTTAATTAGTTTGCACCCCTTGTGCACTGGTGTTCTATATAACTAGTGTTTAACATATAAATTGTCCATCGTGGTACGGTGATTACCAGTTTTGTCATCCAGGGGGCTAAGAGCTTTGCAATTACACTGGGGTTTTGTGCCTTAGATGAGAAATATGTGAGCCCGGAATGTTCGGCTGCACACTGGGCATGTTATTGCAGCTGGAGCTAGTGCCATTGGCCTTCCATTGGCTCTTTTTCTTCTGCCAGCGCTGTTCTCTTGTCCTCGGCAATTTGAGCACCAATTTTCACAGCGCTTAGCCATGATGCTCTGTCATGTGATTCCATCTTCCAGGTGGCAGAGTCCATGTTGGAAGTTTTCAGAGACCACTGTTACCTAATAAATAGATATAGCTGTAAAACAATAGTTCTGTTACTGTTCCATCAGTGAGATATATTAGTGTATGTTTATATGAAATCTTATAAGTGAATTTAGCGTTTCCTAAAGATAGCTCTAAAAAGGGTTAATATTTTTTAGCTTTTAATTAATAATTTCATTTAATTAATAGATGCTTTCATTTTATTCTGATAGATAATCATATTTCTAAACACCAGAGATGTTTACACTGATCATAGTCGGCACCACTTTAGTCCTATCAGTGGGGGCTCTATACAAGTACATGACTGCCAACCAAGGCGTATTCAAAAAGTTGGGAATCGATCATCCGCCAACGTCCTGGTTTTTCGGAAACGCTGGTCTGGCCTTCCAGCATGGGAATTTCGATCTACAAAAACTGATGTATAAGCAATACAAAGATCACAAGGTAAACATGAACTTAAACATGTCCAGTGATAACGTTTTAATATTTTTCTTTTTGTATATATGAAGGTTGGGAATGGCATTTCAGTACGAGTTTGTTAATTATGAGTTTCATCCTTGCGTCTTTTAGACAAATTTTGCTTACACGACAGTGATGAATCCGGTCGCCAATTTTTTTTCCTAGTGAATATTTTTAATAATCGCAGGCGCGGTGGCTGAGTGGTAAAGCGTTTGACATTCCGAGCCGAGTGATCTGGGTTCGAATCCTGGTGAAGAGCGGGAATTTTTAATTTCGGGATTTAATGGTGCTTCTAAGCCTGCTCAGCTCTAATGCGTACTTGACATTAGTTGTGGAAAAGTTTAGCGGTTGGTCATTGTGCTGGTTACATGACACCCTTGTTAACGTTGGGCAACAGAAACAGATGACCTTTACATCATCTGCCTCGTAGATCACAAGATCTGAAAGGGAAACCTTAATTTTTTTTTAAAATAATCTCTTTTTTTTTTTAACTAGTCTTTCTTTCAGTTTATAACCTTGTCATGAAGAAAAGGCAAAAAATTAGAAGCTGGTCAAAGTGCACAATATAAAATGTGGAATGGTGTGAATGCGAATTTACACACAAAAAAAAAACAAAGAAAAAAAGATAAAATATGAAGTCGACATATTATTTGGACAGAAATGTGAGAATTCTTTTTTGTTTTTATATTATGTCAGTTGTTTTTGTTTTCAATGAAATGCACACGTTCTTTGGTCTATTTCGATGTCTGTTAGTCTGTGGGTAAAAGAGGGTTGTCACTTTTCAGTCTTTGAACAACTAGAGTTAATTTTGTAGACAAAGTAGATCAAAGATTTGGGCCTTGAATGTCATGAGATTAACACGAGAGATTGTGTTGTTATTTTTGTTTATCACTGACTGACTTTTTTTTTTTTGTGTGTGTAAGCAAATAGTCAATAATAGTGCTAAGTTAAAGCTGTGTTTAAGATGTATTTTCTATGTATAATTTCTTTAAGGTTTATGGATGGTACGACATGAGAAGGCCAGTGATGATCATCAAGGACTTGGACATGGCCAAAGACATCTTCATCAAAAACTTCAACAACTTCGTGGATCGCTACCAAATCTTCGATGCCGACCCACCTTTCAAAGACAATTTACTCAGTTTGTCAGGCAACCACTGGAAACACGTCCGTGCGGCCATCAGCCCAGTTTTCAGTGCCTCTAAAATAAAGAAAATGTCTGGGCACATTGAGCGCAACAGCAAAATCTTGTTGGAAAATTTGAGACAATGTCAAGAAACTGGTCAAGAAGTTGAGCTCAAAGACATCTGTTCCAACTTCGCTCTTGACGTCATTGCCAGCACTGGATTCGGCTTGGAGATTAACACTCAGAGAGATCCCAAGAATAAATTCGCCATTGAAGCCAAAAAAGTCATGAACCCAAACGCGGCTATAATTACTTTAATCTATTTCTTCCCAGTGGTGAAGACTTTGTTGACAGCATTGGGAATACCCGTGCTGTCTCAGAGATCTTTAGAGTACTTTGCTGAGTTGATTGATCAGGTGATTGAAGACAGAAAAAAGGAAGAGCGAATGGGCACTGTCAATGACTTTGTAGATCTTGTTATGAGAGCAGAAGCCGAGTCTGAACAACCAAGTGTGAAAAAATTGACACGTTCGGAAATTCACGTAAGTCTAAATATAAATTGGTAACTTTCGTCTGTTTTAAGAGTTGAAAGTTCCTTCAGAATTGAAGATTATTAGATCCTTGATCAAAACTACCGCAGTACGGAGAAGGGTGACTGCGGCCAGAGCCCGAACTCGGTACTATTGAGACAACAGCCAAAGCATATACCACACGACCAGGCAGCCATCCTGTGATGAAGAATTTCTCTATAACAAACTCATACTAGACTTTTTATTTCTTGGTGATAATAAAACTTATGTAATTATGTGATTTCTAAATAATAATTTAGCGATGTATAAGGCTGGATGTTCGATTTTAATATTTCACGGACAGATTTTTTCATTGTTCGTATGCTTGAACTTTGTTTTTTAATTTGAGAATTCACTTTCCAATTTTATGTAAAAACACTGTTGTTTAATGCCCTGGAACACTCTAAAGAAGATATTGGCTTTTTCAAATAATGTGTTTTTTGCATAATTATTAGAATTGTTTTTCAATACATACCTTATGTATGTTATAAAAATAGTCAAACCCTAAGTAGGCTAATAAATTTTATTAATTTTAAAAACAAATGTGCGTTAACATTTTGTTTATTCATACTGTTATAAACCTGGTGGTGGCACAAAGAGGGGTAGTGGTGTGTGTGTAGTCAGCCGACACAAATCGCCCCAGGCCAGCGCTAGACGAGCGGTCAACCGTGACGAGTTACAACTGTCAGCCGAGTCGAGTGTCAACAGGGCGGTTCGGGAAGGATCGACGTCGTGAACAAAGCTCAATAGCGTCACGAGAGTTGTAGTCATCTGACCACCTAGAAACGTCGAGCGGCGTTCTGTCCGGTTCGAGAAGGCCAGTAGGGACCCTATATAAGAGCAGAGGTGTTGCAGTCAGGTCGGTCGAGAAAAGGGGCTCAATACAGCAAGGTTCAGAGCCCGGTTCACTACGGTCCGGTCGATTACAACACAGTTCAGCGGTGTGGTTCTGTACGGAGCATTACGACGGTTCAGTGCGGAGTACTGTCAAGTACAGTTGAGACGACTGGCGTCTTGATCTTGGTCTGCGATCGAGTCCGACACAACGAACCTAGTGTGTAAAGTCAGTCCTGAACTGTTGAACCCAGTGCAAGCCCCGAACGAGACGGAGAGGCCAGTGCAAGAGCTATTACGGCGGAACGGTGTTATCGGAGAGATATTTGTACAGTGTACGTGTTGCCAATTGTACAGTATTGGCTGTTATTTATTCAACTATTAAAGTGTTACGTTATTTTGGAGCCCGGAGTTGTCAAGTTCTTTAAGTTGGTGGTGTATGGTGCAGTTTGCAGAGAGCCTGGATAGTGAGATCCGTAACAATACTAAAAGTAACCAATACTTAAACAACATAGAAAAAGTATTAGAGATTTTCATACAAACGGGGTCTTTTGTTTACAAAAAATTCTACATACACAAATGAAGTGCGCACAAATTTTATAATTTACAAATTCTTCTGTATTTTCTATTCGGGATACTGAAAAGGTTGTCATGTATGGTTTAGCCTTCTTTTGAAAATCTTCTGTATTGAAGTTTGAGATAAAATTATAACGGAATATAGAAAAGTCTGAAAATCATTTAACATTTGGTACAATATTTCTCAATTATTTTTAATGTATGTATCTGATCAATCAATAATTAAATATCTAAAAATGTTACTGATGTTTGTATACATTCTATCCCCAGGGACAAGCTTTAGCCTTTATACTGGCAGGGTTTGAAACTGTGTCAACTGTGTTGTCCTTCACCTTGTTCTATCTGGCCATGAACCCAGAATGTTGTCAAAAAGCTCAGGAAGAGGTGGACGACAACTGTGGCGACAAATTTCCTGATTACGACGAGGTCCAGTCACTGACCTACATCGATATGTGCATTAACGAGTCCATGCGGTTAGCGCCGCCCGGCTTTTTCAACACCCGGATATGTGTCGAGGATACGGTGATACACGGGGTACAAATCCCTAAGGATATGGTCGTAGGAGTGCCGGTGTACGCCATTCACCACGATCCGGATATTTATCCGGAACCTGAGAAGTTTGATCCAGAACGCTTTAACTCAGAGAACAAGGCGTCCAGACATCCAATGGCTCACCTGCCATTTGGTCACGGTCCACGCAGCTGCATAGGAATGAGACTGGCACTTTTAGAGTTAAAGATGGTCTTGGTGACCATACTACAGCAACTGACCCCTGTCCCGTGTAGTAATTCAGTTTTTCCAATTCAGCTCAGTAGAATGCACCTAAAAGCTACTAATGGATTGTGGGTAAAATTTATACGAAGACGATAAATAACCACACAGTATCAATAATATTTAATCTTTTTTTAATTTCTTCGTTCTAATTTTTTTACTCTCAGAATGGAATAAATCAATAAGTCAAGAATATAGCTTTTAAATAAAGGCTGTATATTTAGTAAAGAGATCAATCAATTATATCACTGAACACAGGTCACATAAAAAAAGGACTAATGAATAATACTGAATAGGAATAGAACATGGATCAACAATGTACATAAAAAAAGAACTTTAAAGAAATATTGAGATGATTGAGTTACATCACGTGCCCAGACCTTGCGATCTATAGGGAAGATGATGGTAAGGTTTCTTTGGCCAAAGAGCAGGGTGTCGTGTGGCCAGCTCAACGACCGACCGCATTTAATTTCCGCAACTATAGTCAGTTACCCATTAGAGTTGGGTGGACTCAGGGACGTTCTAAAAATCCCGAAATTCAAAAAGTCTTCATCGAGATTCAAACCCAGTTCCCCAGGTTCTCCGAAGCCAAACGTTTAACTACTCTACCACCGCGCCTATGATTTAGCTATAAATGTTGGAGTAGATATTGTGTATACAGGTGTTTCTTTTGCAGAGAAGCATTTTATTTATATTTTTTTGGAACATACATGCCTCAATTGTATAGCTTTCATTTCTAAATAATTCTTCTGCTATGATTAAAAATTCTACAATTATCTGTGTACATTATCAATTTCCTATAATGAAACATTTTTTGTTCCAAAATTTAAAATTTTTAATTGTGTTACAAGATGGAATTTGTGTATAATCTTATTCCAGCAGTTAACTTGTTAGCATATTATGAACTAGTAGTTCGGCTGACTGACTATAAGTAGCGGATAGACTGAATAATAAATAAAGAGTTGGCAGTCTATTAGGTATTTATATTAGATTTTAAGTACTATCAAATAGACGAAGAGATCGCTTGATTTCAGAGAACTGGCTTGCAGATAATTACCTAGCTGACAGACTGACCCTCACATAGCTGGTGTGATGTGGGCATTAAACTCTGAACATGAACATCCTTTGAACAATTCAATTCCTTCTCTCCAGACTTATTTTCCTCGTTCTGATAGTAGTATTCATTTTCCTCATTTGTATTTCACCATCCTGCTCTGATGAAACGCCAACAACGTTTTTGTTTGTTATAAGTAAATGTAATATTTTAGTATAGAATTACAGGACAATTTATTCTCTTTTTACACAACACAAATGACAGTTTATAGATCCAAAAATCCATTCAGTTTAACGTTTGGCATCGTCAGTTAGGAAAGAGTTAAATATATACTCGTTTTGGTTTGTTCTGTTCAACTCATTGTTTGGACGACATAGAATCTAATAGATACAAACTTTTACATTCATTTCGATTTTCGCAATTTCATAGGAATTTAGTCTTTGTTTCTCTTCAATGGTGACTTAAAAATTTAAAGTCAAAATGAAAAGAAACGAAAACAGATTTATGAAGTGAGTTATAGTTTTATAATGAAACACCCCCTCCCCCCCCCCCCCCCAAAAAAAAAAAAAAAAAAAAAAAAAAAAAAAAAGGTCTTCTAAACATACTGCATTGTTTTTACGAGCAGCTGCAAGATTATTTGTAAGACTCACCTTGTCGAATAAACTGTTTCAACGTTATTTACAAAAGCCATTTGTGTACAACACTTCTATCAACTCACTGTGTGTCTGGTACACATTTTGTACACGTTATTTCTCCCACTTCCCAGTCTCGGATCAAGTTGACACTTTGCCACAATGAGTCATTTGTTCCTGACAAAACATGAATCACTAACAAAAAATTAACTTGTTAAATAATGAAAACGTACTTAATTATTTTTGTTTGGTATGTTGTTGTTTTTTAAGTAGTTTTTTTTTTATGATTATCTTGTTGTTAAAAGAGTTACGAGAGTACACCTTCAGCTCATATCGTTGTCAATAGGAAAACTGAACAACTGAATGCTGCAATTTCTGAAGAGATATTTGTCTTGGTCCGTGGGACTGCCACTGTAGAGCTACATAAACACTAAGCTAAAGAGAGCACTGAATTATCTAAATATGTCTGATCATAATAGGATTTGCGATACAGAAAAGAAAACAGGGTTAAACGGAAAAACTTAAAGTTGTACTTTTTTGTAATGAATCATTAAGATATGAATGTGTAGCGAAGGAAAGAGAAGCGGGTAAACAGGAAAAAAGTCAGATAGAGAGATAGAAAGATGTTATTTTCGTATGCTTAAAAGAAATCAAAATAAACTTTTCTAAAAGAAAAACAGTGTCAGATTTGTTGCTTTGCTACGAATGATGTAAGTGCAATCCTACGTGAGTGTGCGTGTTATGTGATTGCATTTTAATAATATTATTAAATTTTATTTTCTTGTTTATCTGTTGTTTTTTTTTTGTTTTTGTTTATTATAGTTTTCATACCGTTGTTACCCCCCCCCCCCTTTTCCAGTAGTAGCAATTACATGAATTTACTATCGAGTTCTTTATCTTCTTCCTTAGCATCCTGAACCATAATTTGTTCTATTATAATCAGTTGAGATGTGTGACTGAAAGACAAAATCTAGGGACTCGGATTCGACTCCCGACTCGTGACATGAGTTGTGTTTGCTCAGCCTTAAGGCAACAAGAAAACTTGCTCCCTAATCCGCCCCCCCCCTCAAACTTTTTAGTTAACCTTTGCCCATCCTTACGACTATGTATAAATGCATCCAACAATATTTTATGCGAAAGTAGTTAAGAGTTGATTTTTGGTTGACTAGCAACAACAAAAAATAACTTCAGAGTTGAATCCAATGTAACATGGCCTAGAAAGTTGACCCAGAGTACAATGAATCTAGAAATTAGCATAAAATATAGAACTAAGGCCTTTACGTCACGCTCTGGCGCTATCATAACAAGTGTGTCAGTTTAGTACATCTAGTATCTTTGTATTAAAAGCAGGGGCGGACTGGTTATACGGGCGTCGGAGCTTATACCCGGGAGGCGATGGACCGACCTCGAAAGCGTCGCTTTTAGATTGCAGTAAAGCCCTTAATACACTAAATAGTTTACAATTTTCTCTTTTAATATAAGTCCTCGTAGCACAATGATTGTGCCTCACATTCCAATTTCTGAAAAATCTTTTTAGATTTTACAGTGTCATACTCTACCCTGCCTTCATATCAAAGGACTTTAAGTCAATATAGAGTTACCCGACATCCAACAATTGGAGGACTCCTTTGGTGGGGATGGTCCTCTCCCAAACACATTTCCCGTGATAATGTAACAGTTTACATATGTATACAGAGAGACAGTGCTTCAGCTGAGCTACTATGAACACCAAATATCTATATACAGTAATGTCGAAAAAGAATTAGCTAAAAAAAAAGTTTATTATTTTTTTTATTATACAATTTTTATTAAGTTTATGTCTTTTTTTTGGAGGCGTGGTGCCTCAGCGGTAAAGTGCTTGGCTTCCGAACCGGTGGTCCCGGGTTCGAATCCTTGTGAAGACTGGGATATTTAATTTCGGGATCTTTGGGCGCCTCTGAGTCCACCCAGCTTTAATGGGTACCTGACATTAGTTGGGAAAAGTAAAGGCGGTTGGACGTTGTGCTGGCCACATGACACCCTCGTAAACCGTAGGCCACAGGGACAGATGACCTTTACATCATCTGCCCTATAGACCACAAGGTCTGAAAGGGGAAATTTACTTTATGTCTTTATTATTAATACAGTATTTTTGTAGTTAGGCCAACATCCTTGTCTTACAAGGGACATCAAAACAAAGTGACCAATACTTCTGAAGACGTAGTCATCATAACTGAATGTTCCATAGTATGTTGTTCCATACATAATATGTGCTTGACAGGAGCCAAAGGTTCTGATTTATATTGTAGAGCAATTACTGTGAAGTCCAACTGAGATGTTCCTTAGAGTTGGTTACATTAATTTGTTTTTAAATATACATAATGCACGCAATTAAAATCAGAATAATGTTTTCTAAACTATGTGCAGAATAGGTTCATTTTTTTTATTAATCAGTAGAAGATTACATTGTAAAAAATCAGACAAGACAAACCATGCTTTCACAACATTTAACATTGTACAGGAATAGTTAGAACTAAACGATCATTACGTTGTCTATTGTCATATGATGTAAACACATTAACGTATGCGTATTTTACATGCGAAGCTAAATGTATTTTTTTATACAAATTTAATTCTATATTTAACAATCTTCATATTTTCAGCCAATTAGACCAACTATAAATACTAATATAATAACCTATGTTTGCTGTTTAGTCATCATCTGCTGGGATCATACGTTCTTCATTAGTGAACTTTGAAGGGTCTGGATACGTGTCGTCTGGCACTAAATGATTAAATTCATAAAAGGAGTGATACAGGATCCAAAACCAAAAGAAAGCACTCAGAGCTTCCACGAAATAATGCCAACCTTTAGGTTCACTAGGATCATGACGTCGATAAAGGGCTGCTCCAGCATTTCTGGTAGGCCTACTGGTTTTTTGCACAGGTGATAGTGATAGAGACTTATTATTTTGTAGGCAAACTGTAGCTGCTATTGGTCGCAATCGGCTTAACAAATAGATCATTTTCACTCTATGAAGCTCTAATTCTAGCTAGATCTAGTCTAGACTGTGGATCTCTTTTTGATGTTCAAATTCAATAACAACACAATAATTTTGAAGGTAACTTTTTTATTTATTTATTTATTTTTTTATTATTTTTTTTTAAAGGAAACCTCAGAATTTGAGTATTCAATTTTAGCTTTATCATCATAGGAATCCTTGGGCCTTAGGCCTCTTTTCTTTGTCTCTTTTATGGGCTTTTTTTTAATATGTTTTTATTTGTAAGTTCTCATAATTCACAAGTATTAAATCATAGTCATTTGAACATTTGTGGTATCAAAGTAAAAAGGGCTTACACTAGCCAAGCTTCATTTGAAAAAAATAATTAATAAATATGCATATGTATGCATATGTTTACGATGCATTTTCAAATTTTACACATTAATGAGGACAGTTACCAATGGGTGGCCATTGTTAAAATATGGCACGCAATTCGTAAGGCCCGATCAATTGATATTGCTAGGGCCGATTTTAACACACAGTCTGCCTCTGACCAGAAGTGCATGTTCAAGGGGCATTGTGTGGGGCATTGTTGATACTAATATGTGTAGGGTGTGGGCAGTAGGCTGAATGATAAAATGTGACAGTTAAAACCAGTGGCGTAGCTAGGGTGGGGGGAGGAGGGGGAAAAATAGAAAATCCCTCTGGGCCCCCACTTGAGGAGGGCCCCCAAATGAGTTGTTGTTTTTTTACATTAAAAATTAAATATTACGCAAAAGGCAGGGGCTTCCAAAGACGTCAATTCTCAGGCCCCCAAACGATGGAAAATTCCTAGCTACGCCCCTGGTTAAAACGTGTATGTGTTTTTATACATTAGGTTTTCAGAGTATGTCAATACAACATAATCTGTTATATATTAGTTTGTACCAAAATGTACCGTATGTACCATTTGAACTGCGGCTTCAAAAAAGAAAATCACTCGCAAAGTTTACTTAAGCAGTGTCTTCTACATTAGTTAACAATTAGTATATAATCTTTTTTGCCAAAACCTAAACTTTTATAAATATCAAAGAAAAAAAAACATTCTTAAAACAATCGAATCTGTAAGCTAAACTCTAACAAGTACACGTCTTCAACTTCCTTTTGTAAAAATCAATTTTCAGAATTTATAGCCGCACCATGACCTACTTTCCCTACGACAGTTTAGCAGTAAAAAACATTACACCACACATCGCAATGACAAGGATATATCGACTGCCACTAGTGCACGCTCCAATCACAAATCTCAGCACAGAAGCAGACGAGACGACATTTCTGCAGAGGGTAAGTTTTTGGATCTCAATGTTTTGTTTCGCAAACGTTGCTAAATTTTTTAATCTCTTTGTTTTGATCGGGCTTTGAACGCATGTTCTTTAAGTAGGTCACGTTCTAGTTAGTCCGATATGTTTTAAACCTATAAAACATTTTAAAGTTCCACTTAATGAGCGTTAGAGTAAATACGTCATAGTTTTTGATACAGAAAGTTTAAGATTTTCGTAAATTTATATATAGTATATAGAACAATAAGAAAGAATGTCAAATAAGTATGTTATATTTCCCATATTGTTCTTAATTTATTAAACTTAGCTTCTGCTAATGCAGTGATGCTCAAACTACGACCAGCGGGTCATATCCAGCCCCTGCCGTGGTGCTGTCCGGCGGTCCATCAGGACATCCTCCTACAGTATATCATAAAGCCCCAGACGGTTAGACGATTTTTTTTTCATTGTAAAACGACCCTAGGTGGCTAGGTGGATGAGTGGTAAAGTGTTTTTCTTCCTAACCGGGAAGTCTCGAGTTCGAATCTTGTTAACCGTCGGACAAATAAAAATATTTTAGCTTTACATCTCCTAGCTATCTTTCAAAGATCGCTAGATCTATACCTCTCTCATTTCATCTCCCTCCCTAGACTTTCGTTGTAGATGTGCTGTGACAGTTCGCGTAACCGAATCCCTCCACATTTCCGGTAAACAGCTGTAGGATCTCAAGAGAGAGGCCGGTCCATTCTTTATGTTATCCAGCTAGTGTTTCTTTGAACGACCCTTTCTTCGTGCTCCCTCCCCTGTGCCTTAAGGGATGATTATTGAGACTATGACCAACACCAGCTCAGCTTTCGGCTCTTTACATTATAGTTCTACCTTTTTCTCCAGCTAGTGTCTATTTGGTAAAAGTACAATTTACGTTTTTTTAAAACGGCACTTTACACACGTTCGAAATGTTGATATCATCTCAAGGCTGAAAAGGTTTGGTAACAATTTTGTCTCTTTAAACAAAAATCATTAAAATTTCATTTCAGAAATTTAGATCTGTATTCTTCATAGCATCGCCATGTTGACTTTGGTCTTAGTAGGTGGTACTGTGGTCCTTTGCGCTGTTGCCTTTGTCAGGTACATGACTGCCAATCATGGCGTGCTGAGAAAGATGGGCATTGAGCATCCGGCAACTTCTTGGTTTCTGGGAAACTTTGACCAGGCTTTTAAATATGGAGTCTTTGATATGCAGAGAGTTTTTTACAACAAATATAAGGACAAGAAAGTAAGTATCTTGAGTCGTGGAGGGCTTTGGTAGTTGTCAAAACGTAATCTTTGCAACAGCTTTATGAGGTCTTCCGAGAGTTTTCAGTTTTGTTTTTAAAGGAGACATAATTCAGGCAATCAAAACAAGATTTAATAAACAGTTTATGTTGATCTGCAGCTACCAGGGCCGACTTTACGAATTGCGGGGCCCAATTTAAAATAAATGGTTGCGAGGCATCTTTTCTAATAATTTTTTTAAAATAACAACAATGCTATTAATTAAATCATTATATCAACATTTGTTACACAACATGCTTAGGAAGCAACTCAAAAGCAATAGGGCGTCAGCAGGTTAATTAAAGTTACGCCTATCGTACGAGACACTAAATATGTTAACCCTTTAAGTCCTACATCTTTAAAAGACTGTGACAAAAGCCAAGATTGGAACAATCGGTCAAATGGGCATAAGGCCTGCCCTGGCAGCTAGAGTGTGCAATACTTTACTGTTCAATAACTGACCTTCAGGGGCCGTTGACGAGTTTGTGTAAATACAAACTCCCTTTATCATTCTGCTGGTACAAAATATAGTATGTGGAATAATGTTCTAACGCTGATATTTTTATATGATGATGGATGAAAAGGTGTTACTAGATGAATGTTGGGAACAGTGGCGTAGCTAGGGTGGGGTGGGGGGGTCCAAATTTAAGAATCCTCCCCCGCGCCCACCTAAAGGGGGGAGGGCCCAAATGAGTGTTCGAAATTTATTTTTACATTAAATATTACGCCTTTATCTCAAATGCAGGGGCCCCTAAAAATGTCAAGCCCCAGGCCCCTTCCCCTCCAAATCCCTAACTACGCTACTGGTTGGGAAAGTTGTATATGTTAGTAGAATAGATAGATTGCCATACTATTGGTTATACGTGATATATTTAATTTTATGCTTATTTAATTATTTTAGGTCTATGGTTGGTATGACGCACGAAGACCTGCGATCGTTGTCAGAGACCTTGACATTGTCAAAGACATTTGTGTCAAAAACTTCAACAGTTTCATTGACCGTCACACACTTTTCGACGCTGAACCTCCTCTGAGAGACAACCTCCTGAACCTCCGAGGTGAACACTGGAGGCGCGTCCGAAACACACTCAGCCCAACCTTTAGCTCTGGCAGAATAAAAAAAATGATATGCCACATTGAACGCAACGCCAGAATATTGCTAGACGATCTGCAAGATCTTCAAGAAACCGGCGAAGATGTTGAGCTGCGGGAGATCAGTTCCTGCTTCACCCTGGACGTCATCGCCAGCACTGGCTTTGGCCTGGAGATTAACACCCTCAAAGATCCCAAGAACAAATTCGCCGTAGAAGCCAAGAAAGTGTTGAACCCTAACCCTCTCTTGTTCACCTTGGTTTTGTTTTTCCCGGAGATCACTGCGTTCTTCTCCAAATTCGGTTTGTCTATCATGCCTCAAAAGTCGATGGAGTACTTCGCGAAAGTTGTTGACCAGTTGATTGAAGTGAGAAAGAAGGAAGGTCTAGATGGCACGGTCAACGACTTTTTAGATCTCTTAATGAACGCTGAAACGGAAGAGGGTCAATCAAGTGGCAAAGATCTTACAAGATCAGAAATGCATGTAAGGTTTAAACTAACTGTTCAATGGTATTTTTTTTTAAATGCTAACAAATAATATCAAAAGATACTTGTTGTAATCTACACCTAAAATAACACAAAAAATATAGGCCTTATTTGTTTAGAATTATTTATTGTAATATAGACACTGCTTGTTTAAACATGAAAAAAGTTGTTTTCAAACCAAACAATTTTAAGGTATACATGATTTATGAACAGTAGACTTCATCATAAACATATAACAAGCATAATTTGTTTAAACCACCAAATCACTGCCATATATCTCAATACTGCTCCCTTAATCGACATAAAACTTAATTAATTATCACTAATTGATTAACGAATTCGTTATTTTGTATTGAGTCGTGTATGGTTAATGACTATGTGAATAATTATGCTAAATTTCAACTTGATCTGAAAATGGGAAGAGGAAGAAAAAAATGTGTACATAACTTAATAAGGGGAATAACTCCACATATACAACTACATATATCAATAATGCCATTTATTTCCCTTTTTCAATACCAAACAAAATAAGGAATTACCAATAATGAATTAACTAATTGGTTAATTTTTTGCTTGATTCGTGTTTTGCTAGGTACTAAAAATAATTGTGTAAAGTTTCGACTTCATCCGAGAATGGGTGCAGGGGTAATAACGTGTTGAAAAACAAATTGTACTGACAGACAGAGTGAGTTAATGTAAGCTTTTTACAAATTTACCTTTTTATCTTCTTTACAGGGACAGGCCATCGTTTTTATCCTAGCTGGATACGACACTGTAGCAACGGTGTTATCTTTTACTTTGTTCTTCCTGGCCATGCATCCAGAATGTTGCCAGAAAGCACAGGCAGAAGTAGATGCCAAATGTGGCAAAGAATTCCCCGACTATGACAAAATGCAAACACTAACGTACCTTGATATGTGCATCAACGAGGCGATTCGATTAGTTCCACCGGGCATCTTTTTGAACAGAAAGTGCGTCCAAGACACGGACATTCAGGGCGTTCATTTCCCAAAAGACATGATCGTTGTCATACCTGTTTACGCTTTTCACACTGACCCAGATCTCTTTCCGGAGCCTGAGAAGTTTGATCCGGAGCGATTTAACACCGAGAACAAGACGACAAGACATCAATACGCTCACCTGCCTTTTGGTCAGGGTCCACGTAACTGTATAGGCATGAGACTGGCACTCTTAGAGTTAAAAATGGTCATAGCCGCCATACTTCAAAAGTTAACACCCGTTCCTTGTAGCAAGACAGTCTATCCTATCAAACTTAGCAAAATGCAAGCCAAAGCACAGGACGGACTTTGGGTGAAGTTTCAATTAAGAGGTAGTCATTTCTCTTAACGAGTTCGTTTCAGTTCAGAAGAAATATGAACTAGCTTTATGACAATCTAAGGAAGGCCACAAATGATTTTTACAAATGTATTTTATTTCTACAATGAAAATGTGTTTTTTTACAAATCTGTTTTGTTTTAGTAGAGAGAGAGAAAGATAGAGAGAAAGAGAGAGAAAAAGAGAAAGAGAGAGAAAGAAAAAGAGAGAGAGATAAAAAGAGAAAGAGAGCGAAAAAGAGAGTTAGAAAAAGAAAGGGAAAGTAAGAGAGAAAAATAGAGAGGGGAGGGACGTAAGAAATAAGAGAGTGTTAGTTTCCTTGTAGCTAATTTGTTAGAACACACAATGTTTTCTTCATTTTAGTCTTTGTAAAGTTTTGTTCGTTTTGCATGTTTCGGATGTTCCTTCAGTTTCTGAAGATATCTACATCCTACCCCAAACCTCCCAAAGGACGAAGGGGATGACAGCGGGCAGGATAGTAACCCTGGACCATCGAGACGACAGCCCAACGCGCATACTGCACTACCAGCCAGCCGTATATTTAGCTATTTCTATAATATGTCAGGGGAGGGGCTAAAAATAGGAATGTTAAGAGAAATAGCCTGTCTAGCAAGGAAGCAGTACTCAAATTCACCAAGAAACTAGATGTACAGATTATAGCTCCTTTAGGTCAGTAGTAATATAATCATTGACCAGTGTGAGTAGAAGTGCTAACTGTTGAAAAAAAACAACATCATTGTATAGCAGAACAAAGTAAAAAAAGTAGCTTACATTTGAATTGCAAAGCTCATATCAACTCAGTCTGTCACTTGTACAAAGTTTGTAAACGTTATTTCTCCCACATCCACTCTCAGGGCAAGTGGAATTTTGCACAATAATTTTTTTTGTGTCTGACATAACAAAAATTTTAAAAAATTAACTATTAGTAATTAATTATTTTGTTTGGTATCGAACTTGTCAGATGTCGTGATATAAGTTGAATTAGTTTCCTTTATAGCTTGTGTATAAAATTGGGTCGTCGCTTAAAAGTTTGAAACCAACAATACCAGTAGATAGCTATAAATTCTTTATGTTTTCATAAGCACTTTGATGGCACAGTGGTTAGTGTACTGGCTTGAGTTCGATTTCAAGACGTACAGCTTTGTTTTTTTTTTAATCAATTGCATGTAAAAAGCTACCACGGTAACATTCACACAGATACGCCTTTCTTTCTCTCCTTCCCAACCGGACATAGCGCATTGAGAAAACTCAAAGCATGAAATAGCGCTATTTAGAAGCAACCAGTGTATACCGCCATAAACATGGTATTGTTGCTGATTTGTGGCACTTGGTAAAACAGACAATTGTAGACAAGTTTGGTTTATACAATGTTTGAATGTAAACCTATTGTGACTTATCTGTACTAAGTCAAAAGATTGAAACTAGGGTTACTATAATATGGCAAACAATTGGGAAGAGGCCAATATGTGGGGCAAGGTTCTTACAAATTAAACATCGCCCGCCGAGACCAGGTAGCTTGCACAGTGAGTTATAATTAACAATGATGACTGAAAACGCCTTGAGCAGATTCCAAGGATACCCGCTTTATTGAGTGAGGTTTCATTTTCTATTCGTGCATTTCCTAATGCTCAACACTTAAAGAGTACTATGGAAGGTATGTAAATACAAGAGATTTAATTATCTTATAATCAAGACGTGAAGAGATTTATTCAAAACGTCTTGATGTTCTTGTCTACTCACTGAGACATCAAATAAAAATGGCTTCTACTTCATCGGGGTTGTGAGTCAGGATCATGTCCTTCATTAGAATGCAGAGATAACTGGTCAGTGTTGTTGTTGTTTGTTTTCTTCTCTTTCTCTTTCTATCTCATCTCTCTTTGTATCTTTCTCTCTCTCTCTTATCAATCTCTCTTTCTTCTCTATCTCTCTCTCTCTTATCTTATCTTATATAATACAGACGTTACTTCAAAAAAGAAGATGATTACGTCCTACGCGTCATGCATTTAGTCATGCATATTAACCAATGACCAAAATTCTGCCAAGTCACTGGTTTCCTGGCTAGCTCAGGCAACCCATTCCATGCTCTAATAGCACTAGGGAAGAAGGAGTATTTGTACAAATGTGTCCTAGCATGTGGAACGAGGAATATGCCCTTATCTTTGTGTCTTTCTGAGTATTTTATTAAATTTTGTATCTGAAGATACAGTGTTTTATGTATAATTGCTACTTTACTTTTAAGTTTTCTGTCCTGTTATCGGTGTTGATTTAGAGCCATATATTAATACAGTTTTTTTCTCTCCCTATCAGAAAATCTTTAATGGTCAAAGAGTAAAAATTTAGAAGTCACAAATTCAAGAATCTTTAAGTCATATAATGTATTATTGAAATACAAATAACTCCTTGTAAAAATAAATTGACAGTCCCTACAAATATGAAGATGGTTACGTCCAAGCCCAAAGCTTCTGTTTGACAGCAGGGGATTAATATGACAGGATTTGAACTCAGGGCCATCGCGACGACAGCCAGAAGCGCACACCATCAATCCATCCATATTATATTCAAGCAACCTAGAACTAGGCCTTAATATCTAAACTTTGACAAATGTTTAGGTTTAAAGTTTAATGTGTTTCTTGTGTACGTTAAGTTTTGTTTTAGTTTCTATAACAGTTTGTGGGACTTTGTAACAGATTTAAAGCTGAACTGTTAGGCCAATGTACAGACACACGTGTTTACTTATGAACGCTGTGTGTAAAGAGTCTAGTTTGATCTAGATATAACTGGATCGCTGAGATACTGTCTTAGCCTTGTTGCACTCTTCTGCTTTATTATCAAATTGTCTGAATATGCATACAATTGTGTTATTTCTTTTGGATCACTGAATGTAACAATAGCTGTGCTTTGTGGGAAAGGGAGATCACTTTGGAATCATATACGCTGTAAATTGTACAGGAGAGAATTCATTGATTGGTCTATAATCCTCTATTCCACTGTGAACAAGTAGTGACTTTAATTAGAGCACATCCGCTACAGAGTTATGTTCTAATCGACAGGTCAGAGACACATCAGGAGATAAAAGTCCAAGACAATGCTGTACACACTGGTCATCCTAGGGGCAGTGTTGCTCCTGCTCGTCGCTCTCTTTGTCAAGTACATGTCTGCTCACCACCAAGTCTTTAAAAAATTGGGAATCGATCACCCGCAGCCGTGGTGGATAGTGGGAAACTTTGATCTGGCCATGAAGCACGGCATGTTCGAAGTTCAGAAAGTTTTCTATAACAAGTATAAAGAGAAAAGGGTAAGTCTAATTGCTGCAACGTTTTATATAGAGCACATGTCAAATTTAAAATATAAAATTATGTTTAAATGTAAATTTAAAGGGGTAAGTTTAATTGTTGTACAATGACATATAACATGTTTAGCTTGTTATGTTCTATGGTACTATTAACCTGAGCGTTTCAGTTGTGTTTTTTTAGCTGCTAAAATTTTGATTTATTCACCATTTGTTTTCACACAACAGGTCTATGGATGGTTTGACGCTCGAAGACCAGTTATTGTAGTCAAAGATTTGGACATGGTCAAAGATATCCTAATTAAAAATTTTAACCTCTTTGTTGACCATTACTCATTCCTGGACTTTGAACCTCCTTTCCAAGACAATCTACTCAGCTTAAGGGGAGATCACTGGAAGCGTGTCAGAAGCATTATCTCCCCTACGTTTAGTTCTGGCCGAATAAAAAGAATGGCTTCTCATGTTGAAAAGAACGCGAAGATTTTGCTGGAAAATTTGCAACATCTTCAGGAAACCGGTGAAGATGTTGAGCTGCGAGAGATCAGTTCCTGCTTCACCCTGGACGTCATCGCCAGCACTGGCTTTGGCCTTGACATCAATACGCTCAAAGATCCTAAGAACAAATTCGCTGTCGAAGCTAACAAAGTAATGAATGGAAATCGTGTAGTCTTCTTCGTGGTCTGGTTCTTGCCGGCACTCTCTGGCATTCTGGCCAAGCTGGGTTTCCACATGCTGCCAAAGAAATCTATGGAATACCTCGTCCAGGTCATTGATCAGATCATTGAAGAGAGGAAACACGATGACAAGAAGAACAAAGTCAACGACTTTATTGACCTGGTGATGAACGCTGAGACGGAGGCTGGTCAGGCCAGTGGCAAGGACCTCACTAGATCGGAAATACATGTAAGCATAAGAGTGTTTACTAAGAAATATATAACTGCTTGTAGCCTAATAATCATTACTTTCTAAGCCTATTATCATTTATCAAATCATTTATTAAATAATCACCAAATAATTATGTAAGTAATTACTTGAAAGAATGTTCGCATCAGGCCTTTAGTGTGTATTACAACATTAATGGCTAAAAAAATGCCAACCAAGAGAGTAACAAACATTGTTTTTAGGGCTGCTTTTAAAAGTTTCACTCTGAAAGTACACAGCAAATATATAATGAATGGATGGTATTCCCTTAATAACTTAATCTATAGTGAGACTAGGTATCTTTTGAAACAGCTTTTTATATTGAGACATTGTTTGGATGGAATGATGAAAGAAATGAATTCTTTAAAAAGTTCCGGAATCAAATATTCTTTTAAAATAATAAATGTATAGAAGCGTGTTATCCTTAAACTACTTTATTTATTTAATTTACATTTTAGGAGTTTTGAAGCACTATGACGAGATTATAATTATATTACTTGACGAAAAAGAAGAGAAAATACTTTAAGACTTTACAGTGTTTAAACCGAAGTAATAACTGGATTGGACATATTTTTGTTTATTATTTTAACAGGGCCAAGCTATCATCTTTCTTTTTGCTGGCTTCGACACCGTTGCCACAGCTTTGTCTTTTACGCTCTTCCATCTGGCCATGCATCCGGAATGTTGTGAAAAAGTCCAGGCGGAGGTGGATGCTAAATGTGGCAAGGACATTCCTGACTACGACAAAGTCCAGACGCTGACCTACCTGGACATGTGCATCAATGAGTCCATCCGGCTGACGCCCCCGGGGATATTCATCAGCAGACAATGTGTGGAAGACATAGACATCCAGGGCGTTCATTTCCCCAAAGACATGGCTGTTATCATCCCTACTTACGCTATCCAGACTGACCCCGAATTTTTCCCGGAACCTGAAAAGTTTGACCCTGAGCGATTCAGCCCTGAGAACAAGGTTAACCGTCACCCAATGGCATTCTTACCTTTCGGTCAAGGCCCGCGTAACTGTATTGGGATGAGACTGGCACTGCTAGAACTTAAAATTGCCCTGGCGACTATATTACAAAAACTAACGCCTGTCCCTTGCTTTAAGACCGTCTACCCCGCGAAGTTGAGTAAAATACAGACCAGAGCCATGGATGGATTGTGGGTAAAATTCCAGAACAGAAAAATTGCTAAATAACAAATAATTATGAATTCTTACTGAGCATTGTTTATTACCTACATTGTATTAAATACCCATTGAAATATTGATCCAACATATTGGACCAAATAAATTTTTTTTTAAAGATTTTACTTTATTTTTTTTTACTTTGTTATTTAGTCGGGTTTAAGGTCAGTGGGTGAGGACATTGTGTTGACCGATAAAATAATACTGAGCTTCTTTAGCACTTTCTTTTATAGTGATGTTTTAAGGTTGACCTCTTGACCTCATGTAAAGTTTGGATTACTATCTAACCCGTATGTGTCGTATTGCCATATTTATGCCTAGTTTAGAATACTGAACAACACTTTGAACATGTCTCTTTAACAGATTTGTCATGATAAGTTTAAGATAATAAACACAGTGTGTTTAGCTATCATATCGTTCTTGTAAACCGATCCATTTTACGTTTAAAATATATACTAGGCTACTTTCAAAAGTGCGAAGCATCGGTAGACGATTTAGTAATTTACTACCAACACCAAAGGTCCAATTTTCGACTCCTGTTACGTAAGTAAAAAAAAAGTATTTATTATTTTGTGGGTTTAAGTTCTAACTTCACTCGACTCTTGGTCGTTGTGCTGGCCCATTAATTCCTTGGTATACTTTTCGCCATTGGAATGCTCTGTTTATTAATCTTATCAGTATCATTGGCTCCAACTTCCTTTTCGCTTAGGGTTAACTCATGCTTCCCCCACACACACACACCAATCCCACGATTAAAAGAAAAACTTTCACACACACACACTTATAATATTGTGAATTTAAAGGTGTTTGAAAAAAAAGATATAAAGATTTAAAGCTCATTTTATTCATAGGGCGAGTACTATCTGATGATGTGCACCAAACTATATATAGAATATAGTACCTAAGTATACGTTGCGTGAAGTGTAGTGCCTGTATCATGCTTGAATCATCTATCACATCTGGCTACCACACATCCTACAAGCATTCAGAAAGAAAAAAATAATGGGCTGTTCTATATATATGAAAATAAAATAAAGTGTCTCTTTCATGTAAGTTATACATTCTATATGTACCACAATGCGATCATGAGATTTGTAAGGCATACCAAAACGTTAAAATAAATATATAGGTGTACTGTTACTTTGGAGTGTCATGTAAATACTGTATACAAGAAAATAAGGCATACGTTTGTAATGGAACTTCACTCATGCATGAATCGTGAAGATCAATTTGTACATACATGTGAAGCAATTTTTCAAAATATTTTCTTATCATACAAAATTTTGTATATAATGTAGAAATTCAAGAACCGTAACTGTAAGTTACATTATACCAGTTTTATTTTCAACTTTGTGTTGGTTATTTCCCTTTGTTTAAAAAAATTAACAAGAAAAAGACGGGATACATTTTATTTTTTCAATACCAATGGAAAAACTGAGGAAATGTTTTTGTTTTAAAACTTGCACTCAGTGAAATGACAAAAGGTACATTTCAATGCACTGAATGCTAGCATTAATCCTTAGGAATTATCCTCCAAATGTAATATTTTTTTTATTTTATTCAGCCTAACTTTTACATTCCAGTAGTTATTGTAAGTCATGGTCAATCCATTTATTCAAACATTACATGGTCTTAGTACCCCAAATGTCTTTTTGTTTTAGTGTTCAATATTTATCATGTGTTCACTGTTTATTTTGAAATATTACTGAATGTTCAATTAATTCTTTCAATTTTTTTATATTTTTTTTTGGGTCACTCATTCGTGGCAAGCATTTTATGCAGGTCAATGGCTATCCACACATTTTTTCTACAACCTTGCATTGTTTATTGGAAATTTAGCTGTTATAATTAATAACTTTTATGGGAGGATATACGCTTTAAAATTTAAATAATCTAATTACATCAACCTTTCAAAGTCATTACTAATTACTTAAGAGCTTAATAGAAATCAGTCTAAAGTTGTTTTGCGCAAGCCAGAGATAACTAACTTAAATCAAATAAGTATTCCAAAACAACTCAAGTCAATGTTTGCGATATTAAAAGAAAAATTTAGGAGGTTTGGATGAGTGACATTAACTGCTTGGCTACTTATCAAGAAGCTCAAACTGGAAAAAGGATTTGAGAATAGTTGTGTTACAGTTGGGTTACAATCTTTGAAAAGTAATTTAAGGATAACCAACAATGAAAAATAAATTGTTATTCATTAAAACATTTGATTGCTTACAATAACACTATTATTATAAAGTAGCTTAACAAAAAATATTTTTTCTAATTTAAACAAACAAAATTAAAATACATTGTGCATCAATATGTTTAAATAGTTTGTAGTTTGTTTAATATTGCAGTAATTTTAGCTAGAAGACATACTATACAATTAACAGTTTCAAAAGAAATACTGTACCAGTTACCTAATTTCTCTAGACACGTCAAAGTGTTTTCTTTCCTATGCCGTTCAGAATAAAACTAATTTTTTTTTTTAGTAAAATTGATTTAAAAATAATAATTAAGTAGCTATTAATTCATTATTGAATCAACAAAGATATTTATATAGTTAATTCAATAAAAGAGAGAATACTATAATATTCTTTTGACTATAGACAACTTTTACAAATCTGTACCAGTATAGTCAAATATATTTTTAAACATAGTATGCTAAAATGTTTTTAGAAAAACTAAAAAATTAACATAGCTGATGAAAATTTTAAAAAAAAAATTATTTCATTTTTTAAAAAAGTATCAGCAAAAAACCCTATCAAGAAAAAGGACAAAAGAAAAGCAATCTAGCTTTTGAAAACAGGGAACATTAAATGGATAGAAAAATGGACATGAGCATGTACAAATGAAAGAATGTAGAGGACAAGAAATAAAAGGAGAAAATCTGGACATCAGACAAAAGAATTTTTAATACATCATAACAATTTATTCCATAAATTCCTTAATATATATACAGTATAATTTTGAAATTTGGTACAATCAGTAAATATAGACTGCACAGTTACATCTTTAGCCCTGAATCTAGTTGATAAAGTACTTTTTTTTTTCAGTTTTTTTTTTATGTTAGTAGGATTATACAATTGCAAATATATATATTTCATTTCTGCAATACATTAGTTTATCGATCTTATATGTTTGTTATATAAATTAAATTATCCAGAAAAAAATTATTCTAAGCCATTGAGTATGTTGGCTATTGAAAAATTAATCACAAACAAATGATCAAAGTCTACTAATTACTGTGATTTTATAGAATTTAATACCATTTCATTATGACTGAAAAACACAAAAGTACTAACTGAAGTCTGAAGTACATTTCCCTCAAACTTGGTTCAAGTCATTTTAAATTATAACTGCATCTGATGTAGCAAAATATGTGTCAAAACTGTGTCAGCTTAGCAATATGAAGCACTCCACTAATCCTTTATCCTCAGACTTACGACAATGTCTTATTAGGGGTTTTGATGGCTATCTCAGTATCTGACACAATGGTTACCGTTAGGCATTCCTTCAGAAATGAAGATATGGTCCTTGCCAAACTTCCTGCATGATGGGGCAGGGAAACATGCTCTTTGTCATATGAATACCAAAATAGTCATATCAACTTTGTAGATTTTATCTATCTTTTAGAAGTACTTAGACTTATAGGACATATCATACATCTTGTCAAGTTTTTGTTGATACTTTTTAATATAAATTTATTTTTATTGAAGTCTTCAAGTGTAGCACAAATAATCGTAATATTAAAAATCACTAATTGTCACTGTAAGTCACATTGCAATGTAACGTGTAGATTCTAAGACTTAGACTAAGTCATATAAATTTCATTTCATTGAATGATTGATTGATGATTATTCTGTGATTATTCATCATCATGTATTTTAAGTATTTAATTAAGGATCTAGAGCTATTTAATGCACTTATTTACTTTTAGCAAACATCGTTGCCTTAAGTCTCTCAATAAGAGGTTTGTCTTCTTCCTCTTCGGAATATAATGCATTCCTCAACTCTTCATTGTTGGCTCCAGATGCGTTAGTTATTTTTGGCCTTTCCCATCTTTTTTTGTGGACATCGTTGGAAATTCTTACAAGGCTGTTGTAATAATTATCACATTCTTTTTCATCGACAGTCGATGCTTCACCTTGAGGAAATTTAGTCAATATCTGTTTCTTTATCTGGTCTCCTAAATCACTGGATCTTTTTCCTTTAAACTCTTTAACTGGCCATTGTTTCATTAGTTGAAGAAGTGACCTATACCTGGAGGCCGCCATATTGTTATTAACCTGAAAAAATGTTTCCTCAAACCTAGAAGAGTTGAGTTCGGTTATATAGATTTATGTAGGTAAGTGGCTTTATTTTTTAAGAGTTTGCAGGATGCATTCAGTCTAATCGTGACCTGTCTAATGCAATAAGTTTAATAAAAAAAAAGTACGAGTCTAAGTCTTAACCATCTGTTCGAAAGATTTAATTTCCATTAGGACTAAAACAGTAAGATTTAAAAACTCCTTCATCCCACTTTCGGTCAGTGTTACAAGATCATCTGTCGTCATCGAGAAGTACATAGAAGTCTAATTCATAAAGCGCTGGTTATGAGTGTGTATGTGTTTCGTGTGTGAATGTTGTTCGTATTTGCATATATATTGTTTTGTACAGTAGTTACGCTGAGGTTGTCAATTGTAGTCAAACTGAATTTCCATTTGATTGGATCAATAAAAATTATCTTATTTAAACAACAAAATAAAAGGAAGGAGAAAATATACATAAAGTAGCAATTATACATAAAACACTGAACCATAATCTTCAAATACAAAACAAAATTTAATAAAATACTCTGAAAGACACAGAGATAAAGGCACATTCTTCATTCCATATGCTAGGACAAATTTGTACAAATACTCCTTTTTCCCTAGTGCTATTACAGCATGGAATGAGTTGCCTGAGCTAGTCAGGAAAACCAGTGACTTGGCAGAATTTAAGTCATTGGTTAATATGCATGACTAAATGCATGACGCGTAGGACGTAATCATCTTGTTTTTTTTTTTGAAGTAACGTCTGTATTATATAAGATAAGATTATTAAAGACCAACTGGCAACTTAAGAATGACTTGAGCTTTCTGATGATTGTGGATGAAAAAGAGTGTGTGTGTTTGTGTGCAAATAAAAAAAAAACATTCTTTATCCCTCCATTCCCGCTCACGATAACCTGGCCACGCCCTAAGCCTGTCGTGGTGCGGGCCGCACGGGGCATCAAGTGGTGAGGGCATCAAACTGAGGACAAACTTTCTAACATCTAAAATCTGAATCAAAATTTTATGGTACATTGTCATGCAGAGCCTCAAAGAGGTATTGGTCACAAGATAAAAGTTGCCGAGCGAAAAAAGAAGAAGATAGATTTTCTATCAACACACAAGAAAGAGCTACTGGTGGAAATACCTTCCTTGGACCGTATTGTTCATGAAATAATAACCCCGTCATAACAACGTCATGATAAATATGACTTTTAGTCGCCTTTATTGAATCCTCAGATGGAAATTATTTTCGATGGTTCTCCCAGCGACATAGACAAAAACTAATTTTGTCAGGGGGCTAAAGTAATTGTCGCGGTTTCTCCAGAAGTCTCCAAACTTCCAAAACAGGAGCTTTATCCTCAAATATTACCATCTTGATTCTCATATTTGTTTTTTACCATTGAGTTAAGTGTGGCTACATGCAAGCGAAGTTTTTCAAAACTTACTTTGATGAAGAAATACTTACAATCAACGATGACGAATTTACGACTCACAAATTTAGCAATTTCGTCTATTGAACAAGACCTAGTGTAACAAACTGATTTCGATAAATTTATCGATAGTTGCTGACGAGAAAGCACATGGGATTCATTTCTATTATCTTTTTTTTTTTTTGTATAAAATCGATTCTTTGCGAAATAGCAATACTTAAATAATGACTACACTTTATTTCGAAATTAGAAACCTTTTGCTGTTTTAAAACTTTTTTTTTGAGTGTACCATAAGGAACTGCCGCACAGGGCATCAAATACCCTAGCTATGCTACTGATGTCTATCTACATTAACTATATTTTACTAGATCTATATAATGTATTAGTATATAAAATAGATCAACTAAGAAGAGAATAGTAAGAAAGACAAAGACCAAAAAAAAAGTGATAAAGGCACATTCCTCATTCCATATGCTAGGACTTGGACAAACTTGGACAAATGCTCCGCTTCCCTAGTGTTTTTTACTATTAGAGCATGGAATGGTAAGCCTGAGCTAGCCAGGAAAACCAGTGACTTAGCAGAATTTAGGTCATTGGTTAATATGCATGACTAAATGCATGACGCGTAGGACGTAATCATCTTGTTTTTTTTTTTGAAGTAACGTCTGTATTATATAAGATAAGATTATTAAAGACCAACTGGCAACTTAAGAATGACTTGAGCTTTCTGATGATTGTGGATGAAAAAGAGTGTGTGTGTTTGTGTGCAAATAAAAAAAAAACATTCTTTATCCCTCCATTCCCGCTCACGATAACCTGGCCACGCCCTAAGCCTGTCGTATAAACAAAAACGTTTTCCAAATTAAACTTGCTAGTAGTGCCGTTATTAACCTCCACAGCCAGCAAATCTAATTGGCTTCGAGTCAAAACGTTTTCACTATTTTGAAGTTTCTTACTTCTTTCTAAGACCTAACAAAAATACTTGAAAAAAAAAAGCTTATACAATGTGTAATTTTATCACTTAGTTTGGATCAGTCATGTAATTAAATGTGTAGTAGATCTAGAATCTAGACTGACATTAGAAATATTTTTACCATTTGTTTTTCTTTAGTGCTATTTCATGTTTTTAGCCATACGCTCTGATTCTGTTACTTATCTGGACCAGTTGGGAAAATGAAGAAAAAAAAAGGGGGGGGGGAGATAGAAAGGGATATCTGGGTGAATTTTACCGTAATTGGATTTTTTTAAAAACTTTGTACAAAAAAAGAAATGGAGAAAATTTGAATTAGAAACCTTGACTCTCGCCTCCTATCGGCACCTTCGATAGGTCACGCTCCTCCGGCCGAGGAGTGTAAAACTTATGACTGGAGAAGATTGTATATATTGTTTATTACAATTTACAGCTGCGACCTATAAAGGGGACTAACTCGGCTTATACCACCACTTCAGTCAGGTACAATTTCTTACCCATGTTCGAGATACCAAATAAAATAATTAATTACCAATACGTATTTAATTAACTAGTTGGTTACTATTTTTATTGATTCTTGTGTTGTCAGGTAAAAGAAATAATTGCGCAAAATTTCAGCTTGATCCGAAATTGGGTGTGAAATAACGTGTACAAACTTGCTGGCTGATGGGTCTAAAAGCACACTGGTGACACACTCTCAATATCAGCTTGAAGTTGAATACTTTCATGCTGAATGCACAGAAAGTGAATATAATGAAATACATCACAACCTAGGCATTATTATAGTGGAACTGGTGGCTCGACTGACAGCGGGAGACAGTCAACAACGACCACAAACGAACAAATTGAAACTTCCATCTCCTCGCACTGTCTTTATATAAGAAAACAAATCATTCTTGAACCTTTGTCTGAAATTCTCCCTTTATCAAGGACGGATGTGTCAGAATCACACGGTTCGATTCGGTCCGAGACAGATCAGAACAGCGAGAACTGCCGACTGTGAGTCCACAGTGGGCCAAGCAGTCCAGTGTGAGACAGAGAAAGGCCAGTAGAGTTTAGATTTTAGAACGACATTATACTTTCCCAAACAAAATAATTAATTACCAATAGTTTAAAATTTCTACTTGATTCGAGATTGGATGTGGGAGAAATTACGTGTCCCCTGTTTTACCAGACAGATAGACAGAGATAGATAAGCAATGTAAGAAATATAAGAGGATCGAATAACAGAATGATATGCGTTGAACGTAATTATCGATATGTGTCAATTGTCACAGATAACATATATAAATGTTGTTTTTGTATACAAGTCCTCATGATGTCCTAGTCTTCCATAATATTAACGCTTTTATAATATCCTTTTCTAGTTCCTCCCTTTCTGCCAGTGTGTCCATCAGTTGCAGCAACATGGCGTCTACATCCTGGTTTTCACTGATCACGTCATAGACTAGCTCCGAGTTCGCACGTCCGCTGCGTCTGTCAGAGCATTGACACGCCCCGTCTGCCTCGGAGATGAGACGCTTGACCTTTCGGATGTTCATGATCAGCATGTGCATGTAGCTATTGACAGACGACACCACCTCGCGGACGATGGCCATCACCTGCTCGTTCTTACCCTGGTCAAAAAGCTTGGCATGCTTCTCCAGGCTTTTCGCCAAGTTTCGGACAATATCTTGATTGGAGCGAGTAATTTCCAGCAGCTTTTTCTCCATGTTGGTTGGCGCACTGCTGGTTTCCCTTTCGCCAAAGACGTCGTCAATGGCTTCAGCCAAAAGTTTCACACCAGCCCTAAGTTGAATACATTCATCATGTAGATCGCTTAAGCTGCACAGCTGAACTGCATCGCCCTCTTCCACACTTATGTCTTTGGCGCTTGCCATTTCAGACCCGGTATCGGAGTCGTTTAAATTTGATTGTTCGCTTCCCATAATTATGGATAGTAAGATATGCCCTCTTGAAAAAAAAATTTCTTTGTGGCTATAGCATGTTTTGGAGAGTTGAAATAGGGTTACACTAAGAGATTAGTTAGTCTATTTATTTTGTTGAAGAGAATTTTAAAATCCAATTCATTTGACCTGGTAATTGAGACCATGTCTGAAAAAGAAAAGGACAATTGTAGGAAAAAAAAAAACAACTTATTGTATTTGTAACCGTGTTATCTCAAATTTAGGATTTTAAAATAGGCCTATTCAGGGGCGGGCTGGATGTCAAAATCGCCCCAGGCATTTCTATACAATCAGGCCCGTAAATTACATATCTTTTGATGGACATCCAGTTATAGGTCCTCAAAATCATTATATTACTTTGAGCATCGATAACAGTTCATATGCATACAATGAGCTCTATATTTCTTTTTTAAAAAAAAGATAGCCCCTATATTGTTTTTTTAATTGCTCAGTGTGTAGGCCCTAAAAGCATACTAGTAGCACTGTCTACGGATGTAGGCTATTACATTATTTCAAATAATTTATTAAATTAAATTACAATTACACCATAGAGAGATTTAAGAGGATCCCGTTTGTAAAAGAATATTATAAAACCTGTAACAATTTAACACATAGTGGCATCCATGCGGCTCTGTCTGTGGCCCTACTGGCCAATTTGGGTACCGGCCCATATAGACAGTCCGCCCCTGGGCCTATTTGTCTTTTATCTTATGTAAATAAAGTTTCCCTAAAAAAATATTGATTGGATTTTTGAAAACTAATGAACTAAGGATACTTATAGATATGCTAATTAACGCATGAAATGAATGGTAAAATCAATGGTTGACTGATTGAATGAACTGTTACAGGCTTTCACTAATAATTCTCAACCAAGCTCTATTAGCTGTTTGTTAAGCCTTTTTTTAATTGTGTAGCAAATATATCACTTTCTCTCTCTCTCTCTTTCTATCTTACTCTGTCTGTCTGTCTGTCTGTCTCTACTGTCTCTACCCTCCCCTATGTCTCACTAAAACAAAAAGCTTACATGATGACAAATAGCTACTTACTATCAGGCCTGGACATAAAAAAAGCTAAAGTTTTGTGATCCTTTAATCCAATATATCCATATGGACATGTATACCTATAAAACGCTTCACAGTAGCCTATATTATAATAGCCATTTAATAACACACCTTAAGTTGATAATGAAATCACGTGACATGAGGGTATTTGCGGGTGTGCGTTTGTGTTTACTAGACTGTGTAACTACTGTGTGCTGTGTATATAGGTCCAGGAACTAAGTTATCAACTAAACGTGTAAATTAGAGTCAAAACTATTGTGAGAAGTTTAAATGGAACTTTTAATTGTTTAATCTCCATATTTTTTTCTGCTTGTACCTTCGTTCTAATCAGCACTTTCTCAAGATTTTTTAAAGTATTTTACTTAGCTTGAGAAATGAAAAACGTCTGGACATTGTGCTGACTACATTTTACACCCTCGTATAACCAGTACACTTAAAAAATGCCTGAGAAAAAAAAAAAGAAATGAAATACAGGGATGACCAAACACGGACACGTGACTACCATCAACCAATGACTGGTTGTCACACACAAATGGATGAGCGGCTAACATTTAGCTGTAGATTTAGATCTAATGAGCAGCAGCAGGTCAAAGTTCATTTTGTAAAGAACGGCGGATCAAAACTCTTAAAGTCTTAAATAATTTAACTTAGAAAGGATTGTATATTTATTGCTCTTTAATTATCAGGTATGTTTATCAAAAGAACTTAAATCAATATAAATCTGATTACTGTAGGGTTAGTATAAACTCTATTAAAGGAAAGTAACTCTTAAGTTGTAAGTACAGCCTTTCATTACATTTTAATGTGTTAAAAATTTTAAGAATAATGATGATACAAACAATAATAGTGCTAGTAATAAAAAGAGTAAGTAAACAATGTCAAATAAATTTATTTGATAAAATTATGTTTGTGTTTGAATTTACTTCATTGTTCTTTCTTTCATAATATGCTATACTACTTGAGATACAGGAAATAATGTTATGAGTTAACATTTTACTAAATCATCTTTATTTTGATATTGGAGTTTGTTCTTTACGTAATTGACCACTTCAGGCTACAATTCCAGTTAACCTGTCATTAGAAGAGGAGATCAAAAAACGCATAGGGAGGGCCGCATCAACCTTCGCTAGACTCCGACCAAGAGCTTGGGAAAACCAGAAGCTCACTACAGCGACCAAAATAGAGGTCTTATGCGTCCTTAGCACGCTACTGTACGGCAGTCAGTCGCGGACAACCTACACAAAACAAGAGAGAAAACTAAACTCATTTCTCTTGCGCTGCCTTCGAAGGATCTTAAAAATAACATGGAAAGAAAAAGTGTTTAATACTGAGATCCTCGCGAGAACGGGCTTTCCCAGCATCTTTACGATCCTCAGGCAACGCCGCCTGCGCTGGCACGGACATGTTCGCCGGATGGAGGACAATCGCATCCCGAAAATCATTCTGTACGGACAACTTGCGTCTGGCTCAAGAAAAACTGGTCGCCCCCACCTCCGTTACGTTGATGTGATAAAAAGGAATTTAAAATTAGTGAACATTGATACTGACCATTGGGAAGACATAGCCTTAGACCGCACTAGTTGGTTGAAGAGAGACGGTGACCTAGAAAGCTTAGAAAGCGAGAAAACATGGGCCTCGATTCTTGAAGAAAAGAGTGCCACACGGAAAATGGCCAGCTCCTCTATCACCAAAGCGAAAGCCACCTTGACATGCAATACATGTAAACGGGAGTGTCTCTCCAAAATAGGGCTCCACAGCCATATGAAAAAGTGTTCTATTTGAACCATAGTCGTTTCACGACTGAAGGAGGCCAATGATGACTTGAGAATCTTAGGTTCAGGAAATGTTAACATCTGGAAACCGGTACTGGTCTGTCAACTTGTGGAGGCTTCTAGTGATTTGGGAAAAGCGGTCATAGTAATAAAGTTTCTTTGGAACTTTCAGCCTGTATACAATGGCGTGGGATTAAATGACAGTTACGATGGACTACAACGCAATACGCTTGTCTAGATCCATTTTCACGCTAAGGTGACCTAGTTTCCCTAATATGACGTCGTCAACCTTTGTTGTCATAGAAACCCCTCTCTCGAATGGCTTCGATGTGGTGAAATTATAGTGTCCTTAAAACGCACGTTTAAGTGCTAATATCTAAATAATTACACGAAATTTAGGCAAAATATTTTGTATGCTTGTTTTTTGTAAGCATTACTATTCTTTAAAAATGCATTACAGTGGTTTTTGCGTTTAACCCCGAAAGCTCTTCAGTTGGTCTTTAAACTCGGGACCATCAAGACAATCGAATGAGGGTCCATGACAGTTTTCAATATTTAATATTAAATAATAACTTCCTTATCTGACTTTTACATGGTCACATCACTAAATTCATTATCTGAGTTTTATATGGTCACATCACTAACTTTGTTATTTGACTTTTACATGGTCACATCACTAAATTCATTATCTGACTTTTACATGGTCACATCACTAACTTCATTGTCTGACTTTTACATGGTCACATCACTAACTTCATTGTCTGACTTTTACATGGTCACATCACTAAGTTCATTGTCTGACTTTTACATGGTCACATCACTAACTTCATTGTCTGACTTTTACATGGTCACATCACTAAGTTCATTGTCTGACTTTTACATGGTCACATCACTAACTTCATGTCAGAGTTTTATATGGTCACATTACTAATTTCATTGTCTGAGTTTTATATGGTCACATCACTAACTTTATTATCTGACTTCTTGCATGGTCACTTCGCTAATGGAATAAATTCTCGCTCTCTTACGGTCATTCGAAACCATTCACAATTTCTACTTTCACGCTCTGTAGTCAACAAAGTTTCCCTAAATGTAACAAGGGACACAATATTTCGATATTTCATCTGTGACACCAACCGCCGACAATATTGTGCTTCACTGATATTTAAATGAAATAAAATTGAAAAAGAGCCGTGATTATTGACTTTCGGAAAATCTTTATCTGTGTTATTATTTGCTGTTTGAGGCTTCTCTTGACGTCGAGAATCCATTATGTGGAAACGTTTACATTCCAATCCGAATTAACAAATGCTGGTGTAACTGCATGCGTGGAGCAGCAGCTCAATGCTCTGCATGACTGTCAATTACCTATTTTTTTTTCAACATGAAATGAGTCTTAGCCATTTTCTCTTTTTTCAACAGTCGATCGGTCTCGATATTCAGTGTCTCTGGAGAGCCTCAACAGCCTCGGTCGATGTTTATGTCCATAAAGTCGCAGCGATCGATTCAGCGGTACCCCGACAAAATAGCGCGAACAAAATAGCGAGGACAAAATAGTGCCGACAAAATAGCGAGAACAAAATAGCGCAGAAAAAAATATATTTCAGTCATTTTGAAAAAAAATACTTTAGATATCGCAAAATATGAATAGAACCAATATTTTTTTTATTTTAATGTTTTTATTTTTCAGTTATTTTACAGTAAACAATTTAGATATCTTGAAAAAAAAATATGCAAACAGTAAGCTAAAATTACAATAAGCTTTAATATATATATTTATATATATATATATGGCTCCTTCTGTCTCGTAAGACAATGGATTCGCCCAGATGAGTCATTGGCTTTGGTTATGTCTTGAGACGGGGCAGAATCTGGAGTGGCTGAACAAGCCAATTCTGGATCGGCAGAGTTTGCCACAGTTCGAGCATTTATATTCATAACTGTTGTCTCCCGTGTTATTTTAGCCGCTTTGCAGCAGCACCAGAGTTTCCTCTCCGGGGCGCATTCCTGGGCCTTAGATAAAGGAGCCATGGGTGGCCCATGAGTCATGATCCCTCTCTTGACCTTGCCAAAGGAGCGCATCGCGTTACATTTGGCACCAACTCAGTTGCAGAGCTGCCGGAGGGAATTTCGTAGCTGATACTCCCAACGCCTAAGGGGCTTCACTCCTGATTTATCCTCGAGGTTGTCTCCTGAAGCTTTAATAATATATTTCAAAATATATCATTTATTTACATTCCAAAAGTCTACTTTGAAAACAGGCAATGATAACCTACTTGTCAGATTATATATATTTATAAATTTACTTTCACAAAGTAAAATTGTAGGAAATGTCACGCAGAAACTCTACCACTGACTTGTTTTCGTACATCTGCAATATAGCTGCAAGACGTCTGTCAAGTTGGAGTCATCACATCCTACTTGCGGCTTTACTTCATTCTCTAGCATTGTGCCTCAGAATCTTGTTCTCAGTGTTCTGTTCTCTGAGGAAGTGAGAGATTAACTTGTAGACATTTGGGTGATGACCGTCAATGGACAGCTGAAATGCATGGTGTCAACCCTCCACTGAATTGTTTGTTCGTAGTAGATTGTCCTGTGCACGATCTCTAACATTCCATAATGATATCGGAAATCTTGAAGTCCCTCTGCAGTTTCGTCTCTGTTGACCGATATAGTTGTCCTCCTAATAGTCATACTAATTCCTTAAAACATCTGGCCAAGGGTCATCTAGATCTTCGCAGTATTTACATCGGCAGGTGGAACAAATGAGATTAAACACACATTTAGCGGGATAAGTGATCGCCAGCTTAACTAACCCTGACACGCCTAAGTTCGCCCTGGTTTGATCAAAGAGAGATGCCGCAGATAATCAAGATTTCTAAGTATACTATAACACACATGTGTAATAGACACAACATCATACCTAACTCTTGAACAGGATCACCACATTTAAAAATCATTATTATATTTTTAGGAGAATGAGATAAAAGTGTATGTACTTTCTTTCTCTACAAATATGACACACTTATAGATTTAAAATTTAAGAAGACAGAGATCTCAAACAAAATACTGCCCAGGACGTTTAATTACATCAATCCGGTACTTTTATATACACATCATATAGAAGTCCGCGCTATTTTGTCTTGCGCTATTTTGTCGGGAAATTTCGCGCTATTTTGTCCGCGCTTTTTTGTCGGGTCACCTGATTCAGCAGATGCAATTAGACTGAGAAACTTCATCCTACATCACGACTTCGAGGCACTAGGCTCTGTATATAAAACATGAATGGTGCTGACTGCACATCATCCTATGTAGTATCAATCTATATTATTATATCAAGTGGGGGCGGGAAGAATGAAGTATCTTGGTGAATGTTTACATGATAATTTTTTTAAATGCCTAAAAGATGTTACCAAGGGTTCAGGAGTCCTCAAGGGGACTAATTCAACTTATACACATCCGTCAAGTACAAATTCTTTCCCTTGTTCGATATACCAAACAAAATAATTAATTACTAATAGTTAATTAGCGTATTGTGTTGTTATTTTTTAAATTGACTCTTGTGTTGTCAGGTAAAAGAAACAATTGTGCAAAATTTCAAGTTAATCCGAGATTGGATGAGGGGGGAATGGGCTTGTACAAACTTTTTGCCAGACATGAGAGTCTACATGAGCTTGCTAAAAAGGATTGCCTTTGGCGCACGGTCGTCCCCAATGCGGAATGGATGCCCTGCCTAGCGTGGCTGCCAAACTATGATTATCTTGCTACGTCACTGACTTGGAGAGAATGCACTCATGCGGCGCGTCTATGGATATTTTATTTGGGTCTATCTGAAATTGGGTTTAACTTAGATAAACCACATTGTTGGTCTACACAGGGCCGGTCTTATGCCACTGCAACCTATGCGGACGCAGTGGGCCCCGCGCTTTCATAGGCCCCGCGCTAATTTTATGTGCTATATATTATTAATTGCAAAATATATACGAAATAATTACTGGAAATAACCTGCACTTATTAAAATTTCCTGAAAACTCATAAAAAATAGACAAAATTATTATTTGTGTGTGTCATTTATTATGGAAAACGCCATTCCTACGTGCGAAAAAAAAAAAGACAGTGTCAGCTTTCATGCAATAAAATGTAATAATCGGACGAATTTTCCCCATAACCGGAAGTTCCAATATCGTATTAATTTTATAGTCACTGGCATATAAATATGCCATAGGTTGCAAGATAGGTAAAGTAAAATTAACTTGATCGCAATTTTGTTCTTAGAAAAGAATGAATAAAAAGCTAAGCCGAATTTATTTTCTAATACAAAATCTTAATTTTCACTTATTATCCTTATTCCCACCCAGACTAGGCCCCGCGCAATTAGTTTCGCATAGGGCCCCACGATCGCTAGGACAGGCCCTGGGTCTACATAGATCCTTCTTAACCAAAAATGTTAGAATGACATATAGAGAGGAAGGCTGTAAGTACGAATGACCTTCCAAATTAGTGTTTTGTAAATTCTTATAATTTTCAATTTTGTTTTGCATATACATAATTTATCACAGTTTAACTTTTCATACTATCGGTATTATTGTGATAAACTACGATATGTCTTCAATTTTTATAATAATAATATATCGAATGTGAGATTGGCCAATATGAACAGCATGTATGCTCTCCTGACACAAAGAAGATTACGCTGGCTCGGACATGTCACCCGCATGCCAGATGGTAGAATCCTGAAAGATATCTTATATGCTGAGCTTGTGGAAGGAGTCAGACTCAAGGGCCGCCCAAGACTAGCATATAGAGATGTCAGCAAGCGAGACATGAGAGCCACAGGCATCTCTAGAAGTAGTTAAACAATCTTTTATTTGCGGCTCATAGCAAGAGTGCCGTCTTATTTGTTCATAATACTGTTATACATGTGGTTGTTTTTTTAAACAGCCACATTTTATTTACAAATCAAATATGTTGGCATATTATCATGTTTCAGTAGCAAAAATCCGTCCACTTTTCCTGGTCAATTCTACATTTAGAGTCCCATTTCGTAAACGAAAAATGATAAAGGTCATGTTACAAACCTATCAGAGAAAAGTGAGAGCCCTAACATTTGTAAAAATACATTTTTCAACCTTTTTTTATGAGGGGGGTATTGTCTATAATTTGTGCTGACGTTTCAGCGGGCCGGATAGAACCACATCGCGGGCTGGATATGGCCCGCGGGACGTACTTTGGGCACCACTGTTCTATAAGATCGATTTTAATCAGTGTGTTTCTTGCTGAAAGGAACATTTACGTGTGTTCATGCTCTAGACCAGTGGTTCCCAAATTTTTTTGTCTCGTGGACCCCTTGGCGTGTTTTTCAGGTTTAAGTAGACCCCCTGCTTATTTAATTATATTTGTTTAAAAAATTCATCAACTTCAAAAGTTTTTTTTTCACTTATTGCTAAGTCATATATATTTATTAATAAAATTCTTACTAAATCATAATGGAGGAATGATCTATATTTATTACATAAAAAACAAGTCCTAGCTATTAGTAAACTGCTAATGATAAATGATGATAAAATTTCACACCTGGGCTTCAATCTAGTTAGTTTTTAATATTAGGGCTTCTCGTTAGCAATTTCTTTCGAGAATTCTTTACAATATAAGGCAACCTTGCTAAAATATTTTTCATAATCCAGATATGAACACGGAAAAACTTTTACAAACTTTCTGGTGATATTCCATAGTATCAGGTAAGTATCAAGTAAAATCTCTTGAAGCCAGAAGACTTGTATATTTTAAATTGATTTTCATTAGTATTTATTCAAGCAGTTCTTGTAATGTTGCATCATTCCATTATCACCATCATATTGATTATTAATTCATTAATCATTAATTGAGGTACTACCATATTCAGAATATCCCCAAACCCTAGCTGAAAATTGGGATAGAGGAGAACATCATATGTTCAAAGTAAGTCAAAACATCAGCTTTCTGATACTTTGAATGTTCAAAATTTGGAAATTGGAAAAATTCGCCCTGTTCAATAATTTTGATTGATTATTTAAATTCTTACAAGATATGATGACATTGTGATAATCAAATGTAGGTTTCCACCTTAAAGTTATAAAAACAATCTGCTCAATAGACTATGGTTTCCACTTAATTCCACCTATCCATCACAGTGGTGCTACCCCATAAAGGGCTCTGGCCTGCTTCAACACATCCCTCCATTCCGATCTCTCCTGGGCCTTTTGTCTCCACGCCCTAACCCCAAGCTGTTGCAGATCTGCCTCCATTACGCTTAATTATTAATTTATTTTAAATTTGAATCTTAAGCCTCCAAGAAATCCAAACAGTGTTTAAAATCCATCGTACTTCAGTGTGAAGAAGCAACTGAAAAATGTTTTCGGCAAAGAGCAGCTCCTTTTGGATTCCTTGAGTCATACAAAAACGAAAATATGTCAATAATAATGCTTTATTACTAGGCAAGGTTAACTTGACCAGATTTATAGAGAAATATGTATGTAGCTTTCATTTCACCAATACGCCTTTGAAGTGTATTGTTGTATTTCATCAAGGTGTCATCATGATCTTCCAGCTGGTTTCATGGAGTCATTATTTAAAACTTTGTTGCATAACATGCACATAGGTAACGGAGGAAGGAAGAAAGCCCAGTAATCCACACTGTACTGTCTACATTTCTATGTGGATTGTGTTTAATATTAGTTCCATGTAAATACAATTAAGATATTTAAATATGATGTTAAAATTAAAAAAAAAAAAATTCATTCAAGGTTGAGAGACTTGAACTTCTTAGTTCAACTATCGTAGACCCCCGTTTACATCTCATAGACCCCCAATCTATTTTTTTTTACTCTCGTAGACCCCTTGGAAGTCACCGTAGACCCCTGGGGGTCTATATAGACCACTTTGGGAATCACTGCTCTAGACGGTCTAGACCTCCAGACTAAATTTAATTTTGACAAGATTATATTTTGAAAAATTATAACGGTCAAACTAGAGTTTTCCATGAATGTCCAATTAGCTAGACATTCTGTTCCCATAGATATACATAGAGCCACTCAAAATCCGTGTTCACTCAGGTTATATTTTTTTTTACTCTATGAAGAGTTAGCAAGCTGATAAGAGGAATTGTTTGTTTTTTTAAAGTGAAATTGACAGCAACGCTTGATCTTTTTTTTTTCAAACAATTTTTATATTCAATAAATAAACATCTATCTCTGACTCTCTTTATCTCGCTCTATCTCTTTCTCTCGCTCTCACTCGCTCAATGTCTCTCTGTATCTCTCAGTCGCACTCTGTCTCACGCTTTCTCTCTCTCTCTCTCGATTGCTCTCTGTCTGTCTGTCTCTTTCTATATGTCTCTTTTGCTGTCATTATGTATCATAAACTCTTTTTACCTTGTTCTTGGTCTCTCTCTCTCTCTCTGAGTTTTTGTGTTGATCTAATTATTTAAAATCCGTGGTAGAAAAAATTACAATCAATAAATGTCAAAAGAAAATGTCATTAAGTTAATGTTAAACTAAATCTATTATTTGGTCCACGCTGGCCCAATATGACCTTCACCTTGTGAATACCCTGTGCTGGAGACTTCCTCAGTAATCCAGATACCAAACAACTGATTCGCAGTAACGACACAATGGGTTACACATTGACCTGTAGAAATGAAAAACAGTGTGTAGAAAATTAAATTGTTGGAAACATGAAACTTAATTCAATTAAATTCTCCAGCCAGCAGTCTACTATTTAGGTTTGATCTTGCTACATTAAAAGTTTTTAAAAAGATAAAAATAGTTTATACAAGTTTAGAAGTTTCACATTTTTAACAATTTCTTTATTTCCTTTTAATTCTTTTTTTTTTTTTTTATTTTAATTTATTTCTTTTGCCCCCTATTACTGTTGGTATGGTGCGCAAAGGTGCACCCGTTCAAGATAATAAAGTTTCCGCCATGACGCTAATTGTAGTTGTTTTTTAACACTTTTTTGTCTATTTGTTCTTTACATTGTTTTTTTCTTTTATTTCTTGGTCTCTGCCTCCCAACCACCCTCCCTTGCGTATATTGCTTTACTGTTTCTTGTACACATGCATGTCAGACAGAGGCATTAGATCGAAGATTTTGTAATCTAAACTTAGAGAACTTTCACGTGCATGCTACGCGCAGGAACAGGAGCGTAGCTAGGAATATCCCATCATTTTGAAGCCCGGCTGGGCATGACCTTTTTGGGGCCTCTGCATTTTGTGTAATATTTAATGTAAAAAAAACACTAATTTGGGAGGGCCCTCAAGTGGAGGCCCGGGGGGATTTTCCAATTCTCCCCCTCCTCTCCCCACCCCAGCTACGCCACTGCGCAGGAAGTGCTAAACATGTTTCATGGACATACGTAATGCATTCTCTTTGGGTCCGAAGATTGTGGAACTTGACAATGTTTTAATAGGAATGCAGGAAACAAAGCTAAATGGGATAAATTTGTTATCAGATCACTTGTGATACCATAACTCTCAACAGACTTCTGGGCAGGCGAAGGTGAACGTGACCAGTGTGCTAGCGCATGACCTCTATTACGTACATACTGGCTAGCGCGGTGAAGCGTGCTGGTCAGCCCTAATAAAGTTTGCATGGGGTAGACACACATGAGCATTTGAACTTACCTACGTAATCTTCCCCATGGAACAGTCAGAGCTTCAAATAATATGTAGGGCACTCTCTTTTTATATATTCTTTGTAGGTCTAATATAAATATTTTTTTCCAAGCTTACAGTCAAGTCGAGACATTAAAATGCGTATCTTATCTTATCTTATATGATACAGAAGTTCCTTTAAAAAAAGATGATTACGTCCTACGCGTCATGCATTTAGTCATGCATATTAACCAACGACCTAAACTCCGCCAAGTCACTGGTTTTCCTGGTTAGCTCAGGAGCATACTATTATATATCTGGCGAAGTTTGCCTTTATCTTATCTTATAAATCACAGACACTCGTTCAGAAAAAAAAAAAAGGAAGATAATTACGACCTTCACGTATCTATGTGTTTGTCTAGTCATGCATGTTAATTAGAGACTCTCTAAATCGTTTGTTTTCATGGCTGATTCAGGCAACCCGTTCCATGCTTAAATGACGCTAGGGAATAAGGAGCACTAGCAGAATTTTCCCTCGCATATGAAATAATTGTGCCTTTATCTTTGTGTCATGCTGGGTATTTTTATTTAATTATATTGTTGTTTTTTTTTTATTAGTTAGCCCAGTGTTTTATGTTATTATTCCAACTTTCCTTATTAGCCTCGTCTTCTGTGCTGAGATGTTTCTAGATTTTAGACACATTAAAAATTACACAACATTTATTATAGATTTTTAAACATCCTTTTACACATTAAAAAAAATACCAGACTGCTAGATCTAGGACTACGACTTATGTTCATAATGCGAAAAGTACATTATCAAAGGCCAATGTGTAGGCCTAATTATTAAATGCTTTAGTTATTTATTGTATGGATAACAAACCAAAAAATACACGTGTGTTAGTTGCGGGGAGTGGAGACATTATGCGTTTCGCAAGAATAACTTTGCAAATAACACACGAGGGTCGAGTGTGTACCAAACCTGGCCCTCTATACAACAGCGCGCCTGAAAAGCTTCGCCTATCCGCAAACGCGCGCGGTGCGCTTCAGCCCCCATAATGCATCACTGAGCGCTAGTACGCATGCGCACACGGTATCTCGAAGGTCCTGTTCTGTGCTACAACAGATCTCAGCTGAACTAAAAACAGCGAGTTTGCGTGGTAGGAAAATCTTTCGCTAGTAACTTTTTTTCCCTTCCTTTTTTAATACTTAGCCATTTAGCGCGCCGGCTGTGTTACGACCGAACCAACAGTATTTTGTGACGTGCCTGAAAAACAAGCCTGATCTAATCTAGATCTAGGTTATTAGAGGCTTATTACAATTTTGTAATGGCTTCAAATTCAAAACATACAGAGTGGATTCTTGAAACCATCGACCACTTGCGAAGGCGTAAAGCCCGCCCGGACTTAGAGCGAATCTGCCATGTGGTGAGGCGACGGTTTGGGCTTAGCGCCGCGGAGACAGAAGCAAAGCTGGAAAAACTTGTCGACTCTGAAATCGTCATCAAAGTGGACTACAAAGGAAGCACGAGCTACAGAAATGCCGCGAAATGGCGGAAGAGCATGCTGGGATGCGCAGTTCTCAACTCCACCTCTGTCTCCATCAAAATAATCGAAGCGATTCTGGACATTTCTGCGGCTCAGATCAACGCGATTGAGGCCAACCAGGCGCCAAATGACGGAGCAGATGAGTCCCAGCTGAGCACCAAGGTCAAGGTGGCGCAGTATGCCACAGAAGTTGGAGTCTCACTGGAAAGTCTCAGCAAGTGGCTGAAAGAAAAATGTGAAGGCTTCGACAGTCTGAAAAGTCCGCTGACGGTCATCCTGAAGCGGGAGATTGACGCTGGCCGCGTAGAGCGACTGATGAGCAATAATTATGTCGTCTCCCGGGCTCAGATGGCAGAGGTGGACGAGAATGGAATAAGGCCTCTCAAAACTGTTCGGAAGACGGAGCCGAAGGCAGACACTTCTTCGGATGATCAACTCACTGTGGTCAACAAACATAATTACAGCGACGAGTCTAGCAATGACTTGAAGCCTTCTCCGAAGTTGGAGCCTCTGAAGATCGCCGTTCCTGCGCCACATCAGCCAGCCAGAAGAGGTCGACCACCAAAGAACAAATCACAAGAACACAATTCGCCTGGAACTCCTACAAGTCAAGGCTCTTCGTCTCATTCTAAGGTAAGACTTGGAGAATATCGTTATGATTGAATAGACAATAAACAGCCATTTCTAGCCATGTTGTATAGACAATATACAGCCATTTCTAGCCAAGTTGAATAGACAATATAAAGCCATTTCTAGCCAAGTTGAATTGACAATATACAGCCATTTCTAACCATGTTGAATAGACAATATACAGCCATCTCTAGCCATGTTGAATAGACAATATATAGCCATTTCTAGCCATGTTGTATAGACAATATACAGCCATTTCTAGCCACGTTGAATAGACAATATACAGCCATTTCTAGCCATGTTGAATAGACAATATACAGCCATTTCTAGCCATGTACCTACATACGTTGTGACTAGGGCGGGTGGCTAAATATAAGGGTACTTGGAAGGCGTAGCAAGCTGAGGGGATCACGTGATTAAACGGAGCAAGAGCGTCATAGATTTTCGCCTGGAGCTACAAGCCAAAACATTATAATTGACTCTAATTAAACAGTATTCAACAGTAAATGCTGGATTACTTCATATATTTAAAAAGGTTATCTTCTTAGATGTCAGAAAAGGATGACTTCGGTTTTCATTTTGTGTCAGCTTGACCTCACATTTTAGTCCCTAATGACTCCCTAAATCAAAAACAAATCTTATCTACGCCATAGAGACACAACAATATTTCACACAAGGTATTCACCTTATAACCCATTTCGAATGCAGTATAAAAAATCGTAGATTCTAAAAATTTCCATTCGCTTAATTTATCTGCGGTGGGGGAAAAAAATATCGCGTTAACTGTAGAAGTACTACATGAGTTGCATGTGACCTACCAATTAGACTAGACCTACCAATTAGACTACTAGACACACACCAACGGTTGAGTTACTCTCTTTTGTGTCAGAAAACATTAGAAACTTTACGTTAATGAATGAGTCTAAACTCTAAACCATAACTTCATGACAGTCTGAGAGGAGGTCTTAGCAGTGCGCTGGGCCCTGGGCTGGCTGTCATGTCAGGGGGGGGGGGAGGGGGGCTTCGAATAGTTGTATGATAAGTAAACGGTGACAAAAGATTCTTATTATCGCGTGGGCGGTAGCCCCTCTCTGGGACTCATTCTGTAACTTTGTTCCAAACGAATTTTTTTTATCAAAATCTGTTTCTCACTCTCAGTACAAAATGATTTTGTTAGCTGTATGGGGTTTGGTGGCTGATAGGTAATAGCCATCGCTTTCGTACCAAGGGGTCTGAAAAGACTGGGACTTTGGGTGTTTTAGGACGCCCATCAGTAAAGTAAAGGTCTTTAGGGCTCGCAAAGACCTTCCTTCAGGGAACAGTACTAGGAAAAAAAAAAGAGGCGGACAGAGAAAGCGATGGGAAGACAACATAAAGAAATGACTGGCCTGCCATTGAAAGAGATTCTATCCAAGGCAAAGGACAGAGAGGAATGGAGAAAGACGGCCGAGAAATCTTGTGTGGTGCCCCAACAGACTAAGGGATAGATTAAGGTGAAGGCGGGAGATGATTAATGACAGTTGGTCATTGTGCTGGCCACATGACAAGCGCGTTAAACATCGGTCATTATTAAAGATGAGTTTTACATTACCTGCTCCACCCCAACCCCAATGGATTGCAAGGTGTACTTTTACACACCCGGTATATTTACATACACTTATATATTGTCTTTTAATTATGGTGCACTTACTGACTAATGCATAGGAGGGTGCGGTGGCTAAGTGGTTAAGCGCTTGGCTTTCGAACTGGGGTCCTGAGTTCGAATCTCTGTGAAAACTGGGACTTTATTTATATGGCGCCCCTGCGTCCACCCAACTCTAATGGGTACCTGACTTAAGTTGGTGAAAATAAAGGCGGTTGGTCGGTCTTTTGGCCACATGACACCCTGCTCGTTAACCGTTGACCACAGAAACAGATGACCTTAACATCATCTGTCCCATAGATCGCAAGGTCTGAAAGGGAAATTTTTTTTTAACTATTACTATTGCACCTTACTTTAGTCCCCACCACTTTTTTTTCACCTCGCACCAATGAGGGCCGGCATTACGAATTGGGGGGTGGGACAATTTAATGGATGCTTGCTAGGCCCCTCCTAATTTTTTTTTACAATAACAGCTATTAATATTAATTAGATGATTAGACCAACATTTGTTATACAACATAGGCCTCCATAGGAAGCAACTCGAACGCAATAAGTGCCTGAGGGTTAATTGAGGTGTTTAAATCGTAGGAGAGGCCTACACTTAATATGTTAACCCTTTAAGTCCTACTTCTTTAAAAGCCTGTGACAACAGTCATGACTGATAGTGATAAGCTTAATTTAAATTGCGGGGCCCCTGTCAGGCGCGGGGCCCAATAGGAGTAATCGGTCGAATCGGTCTATGGCTTTCCCTGGCACCTAGGCTAGATAACAAAACAAATGTAGTAATAAAACTAAAGGAAAACAACACTTTATTGACTGTTAATTCTATGTATCACATTTAAGGGTTAGACTGCTGGCAAATATATTGTCGGACACGCACTACACATTAATCATTTAAAGCAGCATACTCGGCAGCGTGGCTAGGGTCTCTGTCACCCGGTGCCAAAAATGCCAATTAATCAACTCATTCCTGAAATGTAATCGACTTCTCTATAAAATGTCGATTCAACACCTATTTGTTTGTGCGTAGAAAATGATAATTTGTATTGTGCTCATCTTTGTAACTTAAGTACGAGGGGAGTGGGGGGGGGGGGGGCTTTTTTTTATTAATTCAAACTATATCTATTAATAGATCTTAAATGTACGTATCTGTATGTTCAATAAGCATCCAACCTTCTATGTGTGTGCTATTGACGCTCAATCTACCAGTCGACTAGATCTACCTAGCCTAATTCATCTTCCCTATCTGCACACTGCGGCTTATGTGTAGATTTTAATGCTAATAAATCAATACTGGCTACACATGCACACACACATTTTCAGGAAAGGTACCATAACAAATCTTTGCAGATGAAATGAATACTTACTTTTGCAGTACATTAATTATATATATATAATTGCACCAGTGTTTCCCAAAACTGTGTTCTGCGTAACCCTAGTATTCAGCGGAATATTTAACTAGTAGGGCAGCAGGCGAATTAATCTCAATCTAAAAACTAAAAAATAAGCTAAGTGATCTGCTAAAAAAAAATAAAAAAATACTCAGAATGTGTGAAGTGTTCCGTTAAGCCAAGGAAAAGGCTTGGCAAACCCTAACCCTTATATATATATATATAAATATATATATAATAAATAAATAAATATATAACTTTTAACTACTAATACAGTAATTATAAACGTTAAAATGCAAGAAAAGGACTTTTCTCATTTACTATGACCTCAAAGATGGCTATAATGCCCGATCCTCGTCTAAAAAGCCGTCCACATGCATGGCATGGGAAACTTTGGTCTTATGCAGATAAGCCTGCTTCTTCTCTCGGCATGTTATTCGCTCTGCGTTCTTTCATCCTGGCGGCTCTCGTAGCCTCGAATCTTGAGACTCCGACACTCAGGGCTTCACGCCATGGGGAGCGATCGAGAGCTAGTTTTAATAAACACACAGATGAAGGTGGAGATATTACGGCGAAACCTAGATGAACTCTGAGAAGGACTCAAACCACTGACCCCGAACCGGCCCATAGCTGACCAGTCTAACATCTACATATTTGGTAGATCTCCATAAAAAAAAAGATCTATTTAGTTAGTAGTGTAATCTTGCCTCTGCATCGCTACGCAGGGTCATGTGATTGACTGATCTCGCTTATTAGCGTCCCTTGTATTTGTATTCTCTCTTAAACTACTCCTGCTGCCCGTCCGTCCTTAAGTCCGTCTGTCTGTCTAATTATAACAAAAATAACAATATTTGGACGAGGTACTAAGGAAACACATAGAGATGTAGTCGGGTTTTTTTTTATATAAAGTTTTTTAATTGACCCTGCTATGTGTGTGTGTGTGTGTGTTTGTTTTCGAGTCCGAAGATTAATAAGGAATGCAGTATATTCCGTGTCTACACAGCCCCGGCTGTGATCTACATATTTTGCCCATCCAGCGAAGGCATAACCAATGTCCGCCGGTGGTCGATTTAGATTTTCTTTTCGCCGTCTGCGTCTGTCCTCGGCAGCGGATTATTTTTTTTGTCTCAAATGTGTATCCCGCGGCCTTTGTAAGTGACCTCCAATGGTCTCCTTCCGAAGACTCATGCAACCAGGTGCTCTCTTCAGGCCTATGCATGTGTGTATGTCAGTCTCCGTATGAAGGATAGGGAGTTATGGGTTAAAGAAAAGGATGGGACGACAAAGCTAAAAACAAATCGATACCAAAGTCACAAACAAAAGTTAAGCGATTATGTTATTATTGCAGTACTAACAGTAAATCAATGGCTATGCTTGCCCTCGATGTGACAGAATATGTAGGTCAAAGCTGGGGCTGCGTGTCCACGGGAAAAACTGCATTCCTTGTTAATCTTCGGACTTGAAGACAGGCATTATTATTATTAACAGTAAATCACTGTAATCTATTTTTTGTTCACATTTTGATATTTATGATCGCGTTTACATTCTTTAAGCAATAATATTCTGCAAGAGAGACAAAGAAGAGAAAGCGATACGAAGAAACGGAGTTGGCTATTTAAGTTATAATAGAACGCAACCCAAAAAAATTTTTTAAGAAGATGAAAAGAGAAAAATTGGGAGTTTTACTGTTGCCAACTAAATGCAAACAAAATAGTTTGTACTGCAAACGAAATAAGGAGGCGCGGTGGCTGGGCAGTAAAGTGCTTTGGGGGTCCCAGATTTGAATCCTGATGAAGACGGATTTTAAATTTCGGGATCCTTCATCCTCTGAGTCCACTCATCTCTAATGGGTACCTGACATTAGTCTTGGGAACAAATAATTAGATCCCTATTGTTAAAATATTTTGCTTATCAATAACTGAAGTCATGACTTGTAGTTACTTCATACCCAATTAATTATAATGATTTTTAAAAAAAATAGAGCATTAAAATGGAAATTGAATACATGCACACAGCTTGGTCAATTAAGCATTCTATAATACTAGCAATACCTACTATAGCCAAAATTTCTCTCTCTCTGCTAAACGGTTGATCTGCCGCTCTAAAACTTTCTTTACTTAAATTCAGTGTTTCCAAAACTATTTCCGTAACGGAACACTTCGTACAATCTGAGTATTTAGCGGAACACTTTGCTTAATTTTTATAAGAGAGATTATTTCACGTGGTGGCCTACTACCTAATTATCCCAGTAGTTCGAGGAACACCAGGGTTACGCGAAACACAGTTTGGGAAACGCTGCTTTAATTCATAGCTCTAGCTTTAGCTGATTCGTTCTCTTATCACTATGCGCCCTCTTGCGGTGAACGAAAAAAAAATGCGGAGGGGGGGGGGGAAAGAATAGGTAGAGGAAGTCGGGCCACTGGAGGATGCAAAAAAAAAAAAAAGGTTTCGGCCAAAATAACATAAGCCTATAGCGATCAGCTATTTCAACGCAGTGAAGTACGAGTATCGGATAATTAGGTGTGGGGAGCATTTATCACTAGACTTCAATTACGCCAAACTTTTTCTTTGCTTGTATTTTGGTGATAGAGAATTGGGCTCATGGTTGAATCTTTAAAGAATTGGTTCTGGGACCCCTTGAAAGTGTCAAACAAGAGAGTTGACCTCTATTGTGAGAAATCGAGGAACAAAGTGATGGGCGTGGCCGGTGAATAAAAAAGTTTAAACTAAAAATTGTACGAATCAAGACTACACATGTAAGACTCGTGGCCTATAAGACGGAAAAACCAGAATGAGACAACATATGTTCCGGAAGCTAAAGATTGGAACTAGTGAAATCTGCCCATACAGAATGTGACCAGAGAATGCTGACCGTATCCTTGTAAACTACATTCTTTCTCAAGAGGCCCGAACAAGACACTGGCCCCAAAGCACCTCTATAGAAAGAAAACTATATGGAGAGCTCCCTGATTTTGAAACCACTGCGCAGTTCATCTCGTATCTGAACGCTTCAACATAAAAATTAGAACTTTTATGTAAAAGCTGTTAAGTTACATCATTAGCCCATGACCTTGTGACTTCCGTAACCTATTGTGACAAAATCTGTTGTTGTTTTTTTTTTAAATTTATAATAATGAACATGTTTATTTCTTATTTATTTTTTCTTTTTAAATGGTTGGAGGCTTATTTTGAGTCTTCGTTATTTAGTGTTTATAAGCAAACAATACAATATATACATTAGCATTAAGGTAGCTATGACAAGAAGGGGATTTGTATTTCTTACAGCACTGTTTCTAAGTTGTGATTAGGTAATAGGGCAGTGGTTCCCAGGGTGTTGTGGACGGTCGTTGACTTGTAGCACCAAACTGCTGGTAAACAACTAAACCTTAGTAGGTGTGTTATATCTTAACTTTAAAAAACTTACATAACTTACATTTTTAATAAAACTAAATAAAACTTTTATTACAATATAAACAAATAGAATTAAATCAATGTAGTAGCTATAGTAATTATATAAAATGGTAGTCTGAACAAAATCTAAATCACTAAAATAGTTTTTCCGGCTTCCAATAATGAGTCGTCTGTCCTACCTAGACAGCTGACCACAGTGCTGCTTCTCTTGCGTCATTCACACTGCGTGTCTAACATTTTCCCACCGTCACCATAGAAACGCACACTCACACTTCATAACTTAGGGGTCCCCGGTATCTTTCAGGGGGTCCGAGGAAAATCAAAATTGATTGTGTAGTCCCTGAACAAAGTCATGGTGTCCGTTTATATTTGAGAGACGAGTAATTTAAATAAAATCCTCTTCAACAAAATGTTTTATTTTAATTGTAACTTTTATATTATGTCTTATCACGTGGAAGTCCCTGTGACTAAAAAGGGTCCATATGACAAAAAGTGTGGGAACCACTGTAATGGTGGCACTAGTTCTGTTTATTTATCTGGTCAACAAAATAAATTCCAAAACAATATTGAACAATTGAAGTGTGCCAGTTAGGACAGCTAAAACAACAAGAGTCCTTCAGCAGTGTACATTCTGCAATTAGTCAGTGCAGCGCAGCGGTGATAACTGTTTATTCTAGAGGACGGGGGAGTGTTCAGATGCACTGAGCTGTTTTATGCTAACCTGGAGGGATGCAGTGTTGTAGGTTGGAACACAGCGTCATGGCGAGTCCATTGGCCTATCTACCATTTTTGTCTCTCTTCACTAGAATGTTCTAGATTTCTTTTGTTTAATCAAAACCCTTTTTCTCAATTTAGACAGGATTGCATGTTGGACAAGTTGTCTTTGCAGTGCCTTACTTCAGAAAGAATACTGATTCATGTATTTGTATTTGTTCTTAAAAGTTTCATAGGAGTTGACTTGACGCGTACCCTAAAAGGAAGTTTGGGGGGGGGTAGGGGAGATAATTTATTTTTAAATGCGAATTCTATATGGTAATTCAGTTACATATCCAATTAAAAATATGATTTCAATTTCAGTCGTTCATTACCACACATCAAATTCTCCTCATATAGAGCACCTTTCATGCTTATAGCATGCTCAGTGCCCTATGGTCAGATCCCCTTGTGGACCTGTTGGGGTGGGGGCGTATCTAGGGTAAAGTGTCCTTGCTGCCTTTCTGTGGCAATTTACATTTTGAGACATTTTTGTATATCATTTGATGGACATCCAATTCTAGGTCTATTTTTATCTTTATAAGAAATATAGGCATTATGTTGCTTTTTAATCGCTAAAGGTGTGGGCCTTTCTTGTGTGACCCAAGAGGCCAACTTGTATATCATATGATGGGCATTCAATTCTAGGTCTATCTCTCAAAATTATTGTTTGATAATGTATTGATAACTGAACACATGCATACTAAATCGCTAAAAAAAGTGGGCCCTAAAATGAATCCTATTAGTAGGCCTACCACTGTTTTCGGATGTAGGCTATGACATTACTTCGGAAAATCTGTTACATTAAATTAGCATTGAACTGTAGAGTCTGTAAAAGAGATTTCTTTGAAACACGACTCTCAGGGGGCCCATTTTACAAGAGAATATAAAACTTCAAACAATTTCTATAGTGCCATTCACGAGGCCTTACAGGTGGCCCTACTGGCCCATCAGGCATTTGCCCGAATGCCCATACAGCCAGTCGCCCCTGCTGACATTCCTGATGACGGACTGATGCTCCTGGTGTTCTAGGATCCGACTTAAGTGTTGGCGAAAGTCTTCAGATTTTTTTAATGCTTGTATTAAAAAAGCGAGAAGAAAAAAGAGGATCGATCAACGTTCACGTTCTTTAAAATTAAATCTTGTCTTATGTAGACATAGAGATAGTCGTATGAACAGAGTGGTAAGCACAATGACACTCAACAGGCCCCTGACAGCACACATCACTCTGGCTGTGTTTTAATGGTGCTCTTGTACATGACCTCATATTGAAGTGATTTAAAACCTAATCGAAAAGGTTAATTATAGCGCTGACGAAATCAGGGCGAGCATTCACTCCTCCAGGCTAGTAGCCTCCTGAGTGGGGATAGTGTTGTTTTCATCTATATACAGTTACTAATATTAAGTCATAAACCCACGAGACTATACAAAGTATGTACCATCGATCATAGTCACTTTACTTATTCAAATATCTGTTTGTTTGTTTTTTTAAAGCCTTCCATTATTCAGTTTCTGTTAGTATAAAGTTACTTGTCAATATTCTTACGCTTAGAAATTAATAAATAACATATGCCTTTTCCCGATACTCAGTTCTTAGTAATAAGGGTTTTCTAAAATTTTTCGCACTCTCTGACCCGAGATCCACAGGACACATACGCCCATCAAATGGTTGTTATTGTGGTCTCTGACTGAGTGTATAACTAAATGTAAACAAATGGAATGAGCTGGTTTATATGCAAGGAAATGTTTGTTTCTCTTCATTAGAAAAGCATGTTTAGAAAGCGAGGCTTTGTTGCCAAAGTGGTTTTTTTTTTTTTTTTTTTTTACAATGAAGTTGCAGTGAGAAGTGAAATGACCTAATTTCTATAAATAGCAAGACGTCATGAGCTGGGATGTGGTTAGATTTGTCCTAATGCCGCAATGGACCGACAAACGTTATGTAGGGATGGTTGTTACAAATTAATTTATAAATCATGCTGCCATGAACAGAGAACAAAAAAAAAAAGAATAAATAAGATATTGCTGTGATGTGAAAAACAACTGCACACTATTTCCCCTAATAGATCTAGGCAATATATTTTTTTTTGTGGTGCTTTCGTTAATGTCTGTCTTCCAATCTCAGTCTCTCTCACACGCACACACACACACACATTTCTATCTCTCCTCTTATTCTCTCTTACTCTTTCAGCGCCTCTTTGTCTTGATTTGCGTTGCTAATCAAAGATTAATTTCATTGGAGTCTTTCTTTCTCTCTCTCTCTCTCACATTCTCTCCATTTGCATTCCTTACTAATCTTTCTTTCCCTTTCTCCCTATACTTTTTTTTTACTTCTCTGTCTATCTATCTATCTATCCATCCATCCATTCATCTATTCATCTATCTATCTATCTATCTATCTATCTATCTATCTATCTATCTATCTATAAATCTTAGTAAAGTAGTTTCCCTTTCAGACCTTGCGATCTATAGGGCAGATGTAAATGTCAACTGTTTCTGTGACCCACGGTTAACGAGAGTGTCATGTGTCCATCACAACGACCAACCGTCTTTACTAACTAACGTCAGGTATCCATTAGAGCTGGGTGGAATCAGAGGCACCCAAAATAAAAAATCCCAGAATTCGAACTCGGGATCTCGGTTCAACAGCCAAGCGCTTTACTCCTCAGCCACCAAGCCTCCGTATTTCTCTTTGTTTAGTATTGTATCAAAACTAATTAAAGCAAATGACTGCTAACATAACATAGCAACTACTCATGACCTTACTTTAGTAACTGCTTAGCTCAATCACGAGACAACTGTACAATTCAGACAACTGTGTACAATGAAGACAACTGTGTACAATGAAGACAATTGTATACGGCTATAATTTTAAAAAATTGAAAAGTCTTTATAATAAAACTACGAACAAAAGTGTACCATTATGTCTACATACTACGCTGGCATGTATTATAGCGTTTGTATCAGCTGTTCGACAACATAGCAAAACAGCTTGAAAAATGGACCTACTTAGAACTACCTGGGCAATGTGAATAAAAGTCTCTCATTGGTCAGTCTGTGATGTTGTGAGCGGGGGTGTGAGAGTATGTGACGTACAATGGAAGTTGGACTGACTTTCAGATCGACCATCGTGACTTGTGACCTCGTGGCCTTGTTTTGTTCAACGTAAGTCAATTTTTTAATCGAAATCTGACGTCGAGTGGCGGACCCTGTCTTATTGAAATCTGACGTCGAGTGGCGGGCCCTGTCTTATTGAAATCTGAAGTCGATTGGCGGGCCCTATCTTATCGAAATCTGAAGTCTAGTGGCGAGCCCTGTCTTATCGAAATCTGAAGTCGAGTGGCGGGCCCTATCTTATCGAAATCTGAAGTCGAGTGGCGGGCCCTATCTTATCGAAATCTGAAGTCGAGTGGCGAGCCCTGTCTTATTGAAATCTGAAGTCGAGAGGCGGACCCTGTCTTATCGAAATCTTGAGTGGCGGGCCCTGTCTTATCGAAATCTGAAGTCGAGTGGCGGGCCCTTTATTATTGAAATCGGAAGTCGAGTGACGAATCCTGTATTAAAGTCTTTTTAAATTTGATCTAGATCAGGGTCACAAGTTATGTGGTTTCTAACTGCAAGCCTTCTCTGAAACATTGCTTTGCGATTTTTGTCGGCGCAGACGTGGCAATAGTGTCATCGCTTCATTCATTATACAAGTATTTATATCCCAGTGTTCTAAGTGTATTTTCATTAGTCTACAGACACACAAACAGACAGACAGAATGGAGGGGGGGGGTAAAAGTTTTCGAAGAATTTAAGTTAAATCAAAGAAACTAGAATCTGTTATTTACCTATTCTAAAACATGTGCTAAAAAATTACAACTCCTGAGTCTAGTCTAATCCGAAAACAAATTATTCCTTTTCCCAGAAGAAAAAAAAAGGTGGTTAGGACTTAAGAGGAAGTGTGTACCTAAATTTAAATTTGACCCTAACTGGTATCGACCTGTTTTTACTTCCCTTGTGTCCTGCACTTCATTGTGTTTAGAATTTGATATTAAGTTGATGTAACGCTTGATTATTATTACTAGTATTATTCTGTATTTATTAGTGAACACTTTACAAAGCTGTCAGTTAAATATTATTTTTTATTTTCTGGTAGCCAAATCATTTCAATTCTTACACTGGTGACGTTTGCAGATACATCACTTACTTTGGAAATAAAGAGACAATAATCTCAGTCCAAAGCAGTGTTTCCCAAACTTTTAAGCCTTGTAGATCCCTCGCCATGTTTTCCAGCGTTTTGGTAGACCCTTTGTGAATGTTTATAGAGTCAACTTGAAATGAATGTTTTCAATCATTTCTAACTCGTATATTAGAATTGATAATTGATTAAGAATTGCAGTGTTTCCAAAATCTTCTTTCTTAACTAAACGCTTCGCACATTCTGAATATTCAGCGGAACACTTTGCTTTTTTTTTTTTTTTTTTTTTTTTTCTAGATAGATTAATTATTCCACTACTTTGTAGAACGCCTATTCAGGCATTGCGGAACTCAGGGTCCCGCAGAACACCTTTTGGGAAACACTGCAATAATGAAGATATTAAAGGAAACAAAAACAACAAACAAAAATAAATGAACGCCTATTGGTGTGTTGTTATGATAATCAATATTCATTACTGGGCTTCAATTTAGTAAGAATTCATCTTTTTCGGTTAGTGATGTCCAGTTTTTTTAAATTTTTTTTAATTAGAAGCGTGATAGCTTGTCGAAACTTTCTGGTGATGTTCCATATCATCTGATAAGTATAATTTATAATCTTTTGGTGGGGGGTGGGGGGTGAGGTGGCTGAGGGGTTTAGCGTTTGGTTTTGGAACCCGTGGCCCTGGGTTCGAATTCCGGTGAAGACTGGGATAATGAGTTTCGGGATTCTTTGGGCGCGCCTGAGTCCACCCAACTCTAATGGGTACCTGCCTTTTGTTGGGGAAAGTAAAGACTGTTGGTCGGTGTGCCACGTGACACCCTGCTCGTTAATCGTTGGCCAAAGAAACAGATGACCTATATATCGTAAGGTCTGAAATGGAAACTTTACTTACTATAGCTATAATCTTTTTAAAGAAGAGCTGATTTGTTTTATTAAGTTTAAGTACTTTTTTTTTTATCTCTTCATTAGTGCTTATTCTGAGCAATTGCTCTTGCAATATTACAGCTGTCTCTTATTTAGATCGATCATCTTCATATTGATTGGATAATCCATTGAACTATTGCCTTATTGAGTATCCTTATTTGCAATAGGGTCAGAGGTTAGGGTTAGGGTCAGATGGCGTTCAACGTAAGTCAAAACGTCATCGTTCGAAGAATGTTATTATTGTGAATTTGGACATTGTAGAGATTGTCCTCGTCCAATGTTTAGCTTCATAAAATGCATTCTCGCAAGAGATGGTGATACTATCAGCTTCTGTTTTATCACATTTTAGTGATTACCTGTAGGTCATCTCATTCCATTACTGACACAAATCTTTTCAATGGACTCTGTCGCTTGATTTTATAGTTATGTTTTAAAATTGGATCTTTAGCATCCAAGAACTCAGAGTGTTAAAAAGAATAAAAAAAATATTGCCAAACATAAGCCTCTAGACAACCATACTAGTCTAAAGGAAACATGACGCCGTTTCTCTGGATGTTCAAGAATAAATTCTTGTAACAGTAGATCTACAATTTTCTTTCCAAATCTATGGTCCAGAAGGTAAAAAAATTAAATTACTTCAGCCCTAACTGAAGTGATGTAGTGTTTGAACTCCGGGAGGCCTTAAAATTTTGTAATGAAGCTTTTGCCGAGATTTGACCTCAGATTGTTTAGTTCAGAAATAGAGCGCTTAAAAACTGCCACTAATATCTTCTCATAGTGTTGGTCTGAAGTGCATACTTTACTAGCGGGAAAAAAAATTGTCCTATCATTCTTCAAGAACCTTGTTAAGCTTGTAAATAGACAGCCAGGTCTGATCCCCCCCCCCCCCCCCAAAAAAAATGTGAAATGATGACAACTCTGGTGTTTTACATCTCGAGAGCCCATCCCTTTGCAACTTGTCATGTGACTAAATCAGCCAATTCTTGAGATGCACAGCTGCAGTCACAGGTTGGACATCTGTAATCACCAGGCGCTGTTGCACTTTCACCCTTCTACTTCTAGTGTGTAAGCCGTCTGCAATACAGGACCCTTCCTTTAAGCTTGCTTTTAGCTAGTCGCTAGACTAGAGAAAGAACTGTTGTAGGTTTTTAAAACAAATCTGCGCATTTCTTGCTGGCTGTTTTAGATTATATATATATAAATGTTTGTGTTGGGCCGAGGATTTCATTTTATTTTTACGGTGGCCTAAATAATTTATTTGCTTCGGATGCATAAATACTTTATTTGCTTCGGTTACCTAAATACCTTATTCGCTTCGGTTGCCTAAATGCTTTATTTGCTTCGGTTGCCTAAATACTTTATTTGTTTCGGTTGCATAAATACTTTATTTGCTTAGGTGGTCAAAACACGTTTCTAGTTGCCAACTCTACCACCACTCACGTATTGGGGAAAAATCAATATTCTAAAGCTGCTTTTTTTTCAAACAGCAGACGAGAAAAAGTAAAATATCAATAAGTCTAACCCACAAAACAAAATAATAAATAAAGGGGGGGGGGGTATTGTTCTTTAATTTGCATTCTAGTGGTAAGCACAAAATCTCATTTAGTTATAGTAAAATATTTATAAAGTACTTACTGAAAAGGAAAAAGGACAGGGATATCCTGCATAATATTTTCGTCTGCCACGATTATAAATTAAAAAAAACAACATTGTTGCATTCTTTGTGTATGTGTGTGTGTTTGAGGTAGGGGGGAGTATGTGTAATTCACACATTTGGAAATGGATCTGGAATAGTGACCATGAAATTTGAATTGATCAATGAAAGGTCGTTAGTTCTGTTATTCAAAGAATTTGTTCACGTCGACTTCATTTTTTTTTTAAATATTTAAAAGCTTTTGTAGTATGTTGTAAACTATATGCTGTAAAACAAACTGTTTTTTTTTCCAGCTAATTTCAAATATAGTTTATACGTTTATGCATATTAAATGCATTTCCAATTTTAAATAAAACGTTCGCATTCAGAGAGATGTAATGCATGGAACAGTGCAGGTTCAAGACTAGGGATGACAACTATTATAAATACATTTTTGTTTTGTTTTTTTACAAAAAGATAATAATTGAAGTTGTCAAAGAAGAAATAATTGTCTTACACATGCGAATTAATTACTGTAGACCAGAAGAGAATGCATATCATCTTTTTTTTTAAGCGCGTAGAATCATCTCTTTGAGCGTGTTGCCCAAAACTTCTCATTTTCAAAAGCTCCTCCTGCAGCGCATATTGTTAGTGCATTAAAGCACATAAAAAACAAACAATCTATTCTTCAACCATACCTTTCAACTACCATACCTTTCAACTATTATGTGAAACGCTATTCTAATTTTAGTTTATTTTCTATTGACAAGACAAAGGGCCTTAAGCCTATTATGGAAATGTAATAAATTGTGTCGACATTGTCAGTTAACTGGACTCTAGTCCCATAAGAGAGGGGTAACTAATATAGTGTATTTTTGTTTGTAGTATTTCATTTAGTTATGTGGTAGTGGACATCTTGGTGTACTGAATTCATATTGTTATTTCTAGGAATCAATAGACTTTTTTTATCATCTGATAAAAAAAAGAGTTCTCACTAAAACATATTAAACAGTGAATTAAATAATATATGTTTTGCTACAGTGTAATACACATGCAGTTCGTTAGAGTATGCTTACTAAATAGGTCAAAATGGCGCCGTGAAATAAACGCACCTATCCTAACATGTAGCTAGATTGTACCTTGTTATGACAGTAAAAATGTTTTGTGCTGTTTCATTAGAGAGTTTTCTGTTAATTGAACGAACAAAGTAGCAGGGGCTGCGCCATGTTTATTTTGATTCCATGTAAAAACGCTGCCTTCGCCAGTTTTCAGTTCAGATAGTGTGTCGGATGTGTTGTAGGCTAGGGTTATAAATATCTAGATCTAGTCCCTTATTGCGAACTTTGTTCCGGTTTAATAGTTGAAATTCTCGTTGGCTTTGGGCAAAAAAAAAAGGGGGTGGGGGAAGCATTTTTATTTTAAAGCACAAATAGTTTGTTTGTTTTTCACGCGATAGCTCAGCCTCTACACACGCATCGATCTAAGTGCACGCATCGGTGTCTCCGTAAGATTTACTTTTCTGTTAGACCAAAGGTTCTCAAAGGCTGAAACGATGCAAGCCCTTTGATTAATATAAACTCGGTTTCCAAGTAAAGTTACTACTTTTGATGGCCCCCGGGGGGGGGGGGGGGTAAAGTGATGCTGCATTGCAACTGTACATTAATCAGAGAGAGAGAGTGAGAGAGTGCGAGAGTTTCAAAAGTGAGAACTAGCTCAAGTTATATAATTGAACAGACTTCCCTACTTTTGGCCGATGTGCAGACTCTCTTTAGATAAAGCTTTGATTATCCCATTACGTTGTATGAAATACTATTGCATAAACTCATTACAGTGTATAAAATATTATTACATAAACTCATTACATACGTGGGGAATGTTGGCCGAGTGGTAAAGCGCTTGGCTTCCGCAGCGAGTTGTCTCAGGTTCGAATGTCGCTAAAAAAAAATGGGATTTTGAATTGCGGGATTGTTTTGACGCTTGTGTCCACTAGACTCTAATGATTACCTGACATATGGGGAAATGTGGTAAATCGTTGTGCTGGCCACATGATACCCTATTTAACCGTCGACCACAGAAGCAAATGATCTTTGCATCATCCGCCCTCTAGATCCTAAGGTCTTAAAAGGATTATTTAATTTGGCCTTAAATTGCGAAACCTTTCATCGCTGTATTTTTTTTTTCAATGTTTATTTCTTTGTAGTGGTTCACTGTGTTGCTTTTGTCGACGTGTCAAAGGTTGGATAGAAATAAAAATATCTTCTTGCTCTAACAGAAACGCATGTGATCAACCTGCCCTTTTTATATACGTAGCTGTGCCCTTTGCTAAAAACAACTATCGTTTTTGTGCCGTGGGTCTGTTGTTTATATCGCTCCAAATAAAGGCCCTATTGTAAATCAATCACATAAAACAAAACAAGATAACGAAGTGAGTGTGTGTAGCATAAACTCGTAAGCGGCCTATTTGGGTTAGTTGTACTCAAAATTAGTTCACACATAAACGCCTAACGTAATAACAATAATATCAAATTAGCTATCACGAATATTATTAATATTAACACAAAATCATATTAATATTAACACAAAATCAGATATGGGGATCTTATTGAATTCTTTGATAATCTGTTCGCCTTTTGTATACATGTTGTAGAGCTAGACAGTCACACGAGTAGCTTCTTTTTTTAATCTTACTTTTAAAAATGGTCTATATGTATCTGCATACAATATGCATACTTAATTTATTTCTTTATGGTATACTTTCTTAAAAGTTAAATTAGCATTTGCATCTAGATCTGTATCAAGCACTGTGAAGACAATAATAAGACCCCATTTCATTTTTTATAAGACATTTTTGAGCACCTCTGCGCTGTGTCTTGAATAGGCTATGCTCTAAACGGAGGTAATAACTCAACTTCCTACCAACAATTGAACTCTGGCCAAGGTCAACAATATAATGAGACAATCAAGAGCAGTGACGATTCATCAACATTGAATAGATAACTATGGGAATCCTTCTTTGTACTCACTCAGCTTAATACCGAAGTCCAAAACCTCTATGAACAAAACTCTAAAGACGCTACGTGACATTATGGGGAAATAACTTTTTTTTTTTTTTTTTTTTTTTTTTTTTTTTAATTTTGTGCTGTTTTTCTTTATTCCCATATTAATTCTACTCTTTGTTTTATCATGACGTCATTGTCGTTATGTAAAACGTAGCTCGAAAAAAAAAAAATTACGTAAACTTTTGGCGCCAAATTATTTATTGTAGAGTAGCGTAACCTGTATATCGTCCGGATGTACCATAAAATCACGGATCACACGAACCGCCTCTTCGATCTGATTATACAATTAGTTTATGTGTGTATGCATGAAAAATGCTTAAATAATTTTAAAAAATATATACTGCTTTTAGATGACCAACCGTAAATAGTTTTATAGAAGAGCGTGCGAAGCATGAACAAACTTGGTTTAAATGTACGTTCAAACAATAGGAAATACTTCGATTAAAAAAAAACGATACGTTTTCAGATTAAAATTCGCCGTTCTACTCTATTATTCCCTTCTATTCGAGCACCAGGAAGTTGTTAATGATAACGTAAGTGTCTTATTGATCAGTTCATTGTCATGTTTGCGAATTCGATTTACATAAACGTTTTTATGTGACGTAATTTACAAACTAATTTGATCCACGCGGGCCAGACTCCGTCGTCTTATCTTTCATTTATATATTGTTTATCTTGGGTCGCATACACATTGAATAAAAATCCCTAATTACTACGCCATGGTTCCAAATTGGTTTCCTTTATACTACAAAGATTGGTTTTTCTTGCGTTTCAAAATGATACTACAGAAACTAATACTACAGATAGTATATAAGGAGCACAACTCTGTGTGTGTTTTCCTTTCATTAAACTCCATTCTTTCCTTTTCCTGAATCAAAAAAATTAATTTGAGTTTGGTTGTTTTGTTTTTTTTGGTTTTTTTTTTTGTTAGAATCTATTCAAAAAGGCTTAAGTATTGATAAGAGACACGTATTGAAAAAAATCTAACCGACTTCGAGGGTAATAGGCTGGGCAAGCTTGGGAGAGACAGGGAGAGATAGTACTAGGAATGGCACAGGGCGACCATCATGCCCTCCCCATTTTCACCACTGTATCACCGCAAAAGAGTTCCCTTCTTACATTAGCATTTAATATTCCTGAAAGGAAGGGGAGGAGGAGGGCGCTGAGACCACAGAGGAGTTTCAAATGAAAGAAATAAAATGCTTTTACACAAGAGAGCCAGACCACATATTGCATCACATTGTTTCAGAATAAATGATTAGAGAAAAAAACTGTTATTTTATAAATAGATACGAATCTTTGACTCGTTGTTCCTACCTGTTGTTTTGGAAGTGCTGAAATGCGGCTCATATTTCGTATGTATTGTATAAAAGTGTTGGAATGTTCTCTCGCCGTCTGTCCTGTTTCACTTCCTGTCTACCTTCCCGCCTTTTCTTTCTCCTCGATGAGTAGTTTCGTGCTTGTCTTTTTCTGTCATCGTTTTTTCACATCATTTATGGACACTTTAATTTTTTTTTCCCCAATATACAACCGACATGGAGGTGGCGGTGGCCGAGTGGCAAAGCGCTGAGGTACCGGGTTCGAATCCTGGGGAAGACTGGGATTTTTAATTTTGAGATCTTTAGGACGCCCTCTGAGTCCACCCATCTCTACCTGACAGTTGGTGAAAAGTAAAGGCCACCTGACACTCTCTTGAACCGTGGGCCACAGAAACATGAACTAGGTCCGAAAGGGAACCTTTACTTTTACACCTGACATTCGCGATAAACTGACTGGAATCTGCTGCTCGTCTAAATGGATCAGTCATGAAATATGCATGATGTTATTTTCTAGGTGGTCAATTCACCATAAAAATGTAAATAAATGACTTTTCTATGTAGTTAAGGCTTAACCTTATTTTTTTCCCATCTTCAAATGCTTCTTTTTTATTTTCCTTAGTGCTTATCAAGTTTGTTTAGATTTTGTTGACTGGAAAACTTACTTCGACTTAGATCCTCCCATGCCGTTCACTGAGGTCGGTCATAGGCGATTTCCACAAACCTCTTCCCTGGCTTCTATGTTTTGAATGACTTTGGTGATCGTGTGTCATTTGTTTTGCGAATCTCACACGACGATTGGTCACTACTCTGCCTAGAGCGGGGGGGGGGGGGGGGGGGAGTGCCCGTACGGGAAAATATTTCTTTATTGGTGACTATAATCTCCTAAGATCTTTCTCAGCCATTTCTGCTGAGTCAGGAGTCTCTTTTCAATCGTTACGAGTGACTTCCAAGTCTTCTTATCTTTTAAAATACAGACACTACTTCAAAAAAGAAGATGATTACGTCCTACGCGTCATGCATCTAGTCATGCATGTTAACCAATGACTAAAATTCTGCCAAGTCATTGTTTTTTTCCTGGCTGGCTCAGGCAACCCATTCCATGTTCTAATAGCACTAGGGAAGAAGTAGCATTTGTACACATTTGTCCTAGCATATGGAACGAGGAATGTGGCTTTTTTCTTTGTGTCTATCTGAATATTTTATTAGATTTTGTTTCTGTATTATTGCAAGCGTAGTTCGCCTCTGGGGCAACGATTGTCTTGAGCATGTGGAACTTTTTCTCCAGTCTAATTGATTTGTATGCCAACTCTAATTTCAGTATGTTACTACTGTTCACAGTTAAAAAGAGCGCTGAGCAATGGCCACGTCGGACCAGAAAAGAAGATTGCCAAAAAGAGTGACCTCAAGAAACATGGGTCTCCCAGTGAACAAGCCTGTGACATCTGTCATCTGTCTGGACGGAATCCAAAAGGCCAGCATGAGCTGCTTCTTCATTGCAAAGACTGCACTGCAAGAGGTGAGTAATTAAATTTTAGTCATCATTCATCAATACTGAAGGGATTTAGCATCATTTTATAAGGTCTAGATTGTTTGGTCACGGAACAATAATAAACAATAGTAATCGTAGGGCCTACTGCATAGGAATTAACAGCGTTCTGAAATGGCAATAAGTTGAAGAAAACCCTAAGCTCAGTTTCAAGTCCAAGTTTTTATCAGACGTTACTTCAAAAAGGAAAATTATTTATTATTGTTTTTAATGGAAGAAAGCTAAAATACTTTCAATGAAATATGTCCCCTATATGAGAACTTTACATAGGCCTTAGAAGTTTTTTAGAAACCCTGTTTTGCAATTGCTTTGTAATAAGCTGTGTATTATGTGGGGCGTGAAAATATATAGATAAGTTATATAAATCGAATGAGTGCTTTATTTTACCAGCACATAAAGTCAAAACCTGGACCTAAACAGATGATCTAGCTCTAGTTGAGAACAGTTAGCTTAGCCTGAGCATATAAATTATACTTGTGTTTGATTTAAACTGCTCAAATATTTTATTCACTTATCCATGTAGGAAAACGATTGCCGTAAAGGCGATTATATGAACATAATGTTAAAAAAAATTTTTTTCCATTGTTCTTTGTATTTTCATACATCAACTGTGCTGTTTTTTCCTCGCTAGCTCAGGCAACCCCATTCCATGCTCTAATAACACTAGGGAAGAAGTAGCATTTGTACAAATTTGTCCTAGCATATGGGACGAGGAATGTGCCTTTATCTTTGTGTCTTTCTGAATATTTTATTAGATTTTGTTTTTGTATTCTTGCAAGCGTAGGTCGCCTTAGGGGCAACGATTGCATACCTACTGTGTTCTTTCACACGCATACTGTGTTGTACACACCTACTGGGCTGTGTTTTACACATCTACTGTGTTCTGTGCTACGTGCAAGAACAATGCCCGTTGTAAATCCTAAAAGGCTGACACATATCGATACCTAACTTTAACCGTTACTGTTCAGTTTAATGATTAGCATTGAATCTTGTGAATGCTAAATATATTGTCCAGGAAGCCTAAGTAGACATTTACTCTTCCATCGATGCACGATCACATCACTCTCTTTCTCCTTCTTGCACCCTCACCTCACGCTCTCTCTTTTGTCTTTTTATAATCGTAGTTCCTTTTTTCTCCTTCCTTTATTCAATTTGACTTTTTCTCTCTATCACTAATTCTTTCCATTTTTTGTTTTGAATGCGCTTCTCTTTCTATATCACATAAACACGCAGATTTACACACATACTCTCTTAGTCATTTTATACTCTTCTCTCTTTCTCTCTCTCTTTCTCTCTCTCTCTTTCTCTCTCTCTTTCTCTCTCTCTTTCTCTCTCTTTCTCTTCTAGTCTTTTTCTTTCTTCCTATCTGGATCTCTCATTTTTTATCAAAGGTCTTTTTCCTTTACTCTTTTTCTCTGTCCTTCTCTCCCCCTCTCTCTCTCACACACACATACACACCTTCACACATTCTCATTTATAGAGCCCCATTTGTGTCTGGTGATCGCGCCATTTGCATGCAAGTCTAAAGGGTTCAGTGTAAATAACATTCCAAGGAAGAAAATGATTTTAATCACGACATAATGCACAAGTTTAAAGACAACGAGCGCAATTTCGGGCTAGAATCAGTATTCGGACATGCACATATCAAATATATAGCCTTATGGACTAAAACGGATTCTTTGAAATGGATTATGTTCTCGTCAGGGCTGGCCTTAGGCATATGCAAACTAAGCAGTCGCCTAGGGCCTCCAATGGATGCGTGCCTCACACAGGACATTAAAAAAAAAATTTAAAAGATGCGAAACTTGGATCAGATCAGATCTCAAACAGAGCAAAGCTGTGTTTACTAGTCAGACTCTGTCTCTACTACGAAAATAGCGATACACGAATGTCAATTATTTGTCGATTAGACTGTAAGATTTATGATCAGTTTTTTTTATTTTTATATGGGCCACCGAATTTACCTTGCCTAGGGCCTCTAATTATCCAATGCTGGCCCTGCTCATGTATAAAAACTACTATTCAACCTGTAAGAATAAGTGATAAGTTGTTTTTTAATTGATGTATAATTAGCTTCTTATATGATACAGACGTTACTTCAAAAAAAGAAGATTATTAGGCCTACGTCCTACGCGTCATGCATTTAGTTATGCATATAATAATAGTGTATAGATAGGCTAGATTCTAGCCGTCTAGGACCTTAAAATAAAATAAAACTTTTAAAGATTGTCAACCAGCCTGTACCTACAAGTGTAGGCCTGTATAAGTGTAGGCTTATATAGGTGTAGACTTGTATAAGTGTAGGCCTATATACGTGTAGGCCTGTATACGTGTAGGCCTGTATAAGTGTAGGCCTATATAAGACTTGTCTTCGAATCCGAAGATTAAGAAGTGCAATATTTCATCTGGCTACCCAGTCCTAGCTGTAGGCCTAAATAAATAAAGAAATCAACATAGAATCTAGGATGGCTCAGGCTATGCGTGCTGGACGGGGTCGTTCGGTGGTCCCGGCTTTATTACTGCCCTCTACCATGCCCGTATTCCTATTCTGGCCCGGGAAAAGGGTTTGATTTAATTCACCACATTTGTAATTAATACTCCATAAATAATGCTAGTAAAAAATAATTTAAATCTCTATGAAAAAAATCTAGTTTTTAATATGAGTTTAAATATTTGAGTATTATTGCGAATTTTTATTTGTAAGATTCACTACCTGATTGGAAATTCGCACAAGCGTAGTAAACAAAATTTTACAAATGTATTTTTAATACTTTCAATTAATAAAAACACTTCATTTCACATTTTACCTAGGAGTATCCAGACTAGATCTAGAGTCTAAATCTTCTAGATGTATAGATCTATAAAGATCTAGATCTAAGAGTCTACGGTGGTCACTCTGATCTAATTATCATTATTATGTAATCTAATCTAGACTAGATTGCTGACTGAGTGCAGTGACTGTATAGACTATAGTATAGTCTGTCATAGATTCTACACCATCCATAACCGTGATGACGTCCATGTCCATGTCTAGATCTATCTATACTGAGCTACTCATTACTGACTCAGCCTGATTGTACTCCTACTCTCTAGTCATATAGATTATCATATAGACTCTCTCTTTAGATCTAATCATAATCATAGTGATTTATTCAAATGAATTCTCATGATGATGAATGATCTATTTTATTAAAATCTGAGTCTAGATTCTATTTGGAGTTAATCAGTAGAATGAGTGTGCCAGTAAAGTAATATTGTTTGTTTATTTTACAAAGCTCATGTCTGTCACTATGTCTGTCTGGTAAAAAGTTTGTACACTTTTGACGTTATTTGAACTTATTTCTCCCACACCCAATCTCGGATCAAGTTAAAATTTTGCATTATCATTTCTTGTAATTCACTTGACAAAAAAAGAATCCATAAAGAAAAATAAATAACCAATTAGTGAATTAACTATTGGTTATTAATTATTTTGTTTGGTATCAAACAGGGGAAAGAAATCATTAGTTCCCTTGAGGAGTATTGAGCCTTGAGTATCAAGTTTTTTTTTCTAAATATTTAAAAAGCTATCATGGTAACCTTCACAAGTCCCAGATATCCCCCCCCCTCTTTCCCTCCACTTTTTTTTCTTTAACTGGTCCAGACAAGTGATAGGATCATAGTGCATTGAGAAAGCTAAAAGCTTGAAATAGTGCTGTGCAAAACAATTGGGGTAAAACAATTTCTAATCACACAGATTTATTGTTGTTAATCTACATCAATTACAAATTTAATCCCATTACTGATCCAAACTATATGATACAATTACACTTAATATTTAAGTTTTTTTTAAAAGTATTTCTTGTTCTTTTTTCACTTTCAGCTCACCCTTCTTGCATGAATTATTTTGGTCAGCTTGCAGTCAGAGCATACAGAGGGCCATGGCAGTGTATAGACTGCAAAACTTGTTGTCTCTGTCAGGACCCTGGCTTTCCAGTCAGTAGTTATTTTGTGGTTTATCTAGTTGTACATAACATTCATTAAAAAAAAAATTTTTAATTCCTTTTTCTTTTTTTTTTTTTTTAGTTTCTAAAAATGCTTTCCTAAAATCAAGCTAGTACTAATATAGATGTAGATCTTAAAAAAATTTAATTAGATCAAAAGATTAATCCTATAAAAAAGTAGGAGAAAAAATTAACTCAGAAGTAGCCCCTATCCTGCCGAGGCATAGCTGGGAATTTCCCATTATTTTGGAGCCCGGGGGGCTTGACCTCTTTGGGGGCCTTTGCAATTTGCTTATGTAATGTAAAAAACACTTATTCGGGAGCCCCCCTCTAATGGGGGTCGTGGGGATTTTCAAATTCTCCCCCCACCCTATCCTGGTTGGGATTTTTAATGACGTAATTGTTCACTTCTTTATAAGCAGGATCAAATGCTATTTTGCGACTGTTGTGACAAAGGTTATCATATGAGTTGCCATCAGCCACCTGTCAATAAGAAACCTTCAGGTGAGAAGAAGTTTGTTCAAGTTTCAGACTTAGATTTTTTTACTTTTAAGTTCATCTATTTCTGTATTCGACCGTTAACAAGAGTATTTTTTGTGTTCAGTACATTTGACATAATAGCTTTACTTAACAAGAGGCTCGATGTGGTTTGCAGTCTGGACTGCTGTCTCAATGGACCAAGATTGAATTCCCATGCCCTTCCCTCCTATTGAAGTTTTTGGTTTGGATGTTATAATCTTTATTTTAGAGAAAACATCAAAAACAGGTCAAGGAAAAAAAAAAAATCTGAAGACTTTCCATTCAACAACCATATATTTTTCAGATCAGATAAGGCAGACATTTAAAAGAATATTGCTGCAGAGTGGCTCTCATCTTTTGGCTGTTAAGGTCTAGACTGATCCAGAGTTAATATTCAAACCACTTATGCTAGATTTAAGCATGCTATTCTCATGTCAAATATAGATCTTTTTGAATTCCCATTCATATTCATAGAACGTAATTATCTTCTCTTTTGAAATAACCTCTTTAATTTATAAGATAAGATTTATTGTATAATCTTTCATATATCTCTTTGGAATACATAAAGTAATAAGGAGTAAAAACATTAATTTCTAAAAGGAGATAGTTGCCCTTGATCCATTTTTTTTTTTCTCCTTATATACTTGAATTTCATATTTGCTTTATAAATGATTAAATTTTCTTCTCAAGGTAACTGGGAATGTTCTGCCTGTCAATTAGAAAATATGGCTCTGCAGAGAAACGATTTTATGTCCAGCTTTCGCAGTAAAAATGCTTTTGTTAATGGTAAGCTATTCACTTTGCAGCTTACATATTTATTCTTTCATAGAGCTGCCTAGCCGAAGCTGTGCGGTATTCACTGACTATCATCAGGCTGGTTTATAGGTTGCAACCTAGCAGTTGTTATCCCTAGCCATTTTGCTGGAGGTTTGGTCTGGGGCATAGTAATAACAAGAACCTTATTTGAGAAATTGAACTTGTTATGACAGATAAATGCTTGTTTTTGCTTTGAAAGACATGAAACTTTGAGATATTATTTTTGTGATTGTAGAATTATTTTTCAGCATCGTTTAATTATCATCTTCTTTTTATTGCTTTAAAATTTAAATGCTAATCTGAGCTTCTATTTTTAACATGGGTTATACTGGTGTTTTTTTTTTATATGCATGCTTAAAAATTGATAATGACTTTTTTCCCCACAATTTTTTTTTTAAGATTTATACCAATGAATGAAAAAAATTACTTAAGAACTTTAAAAAATGTATTTACATTGTCTTAAAACTTGTAAATAAATATAGTTTCTTTTTTTTTTTTGTATTAGATTCAGCTCCTCCAACACCAGCCGAATCTCCTATACCCTTACACCACATGTAAGTAATAATGATTTTAGCTTTTGGCATAATAAACATGCTGAAACAATATAAAGATGTATTTCTTTTCTAGCCAGATCAGAGATAAGTTGCCAATGATAATTTAATATTTAAAAATTGCAGGCATAGGAACAAAATTTTATTTTTTAATAATGATCCTTTGAAAACACTCTTCCTAAATTTTTTCTAGCAATATAAAAAACAAAAAGTTGTACTTTGAGATAGATCGTTTTAACTTACTCCACTTCAGACAGACCCTATTACCTCAACAACCCAGTATAACCAACTTTCTGAATGGAAGTGCAGAGAAGCTTGCTAGTTTTCCATGAATCACGATGTAAAAGCGCCTTCAACTCAACTGCAAAAAGCTGGCTAGAAGAAGAAGAAGATTTATATTCTCATTGAAAAATATTCCCCCAATGCTTATTCTTTCTTCTTCTTTGTTCTCGTCAAGTTGGAGTGTTCAGATTATAAGTCCTGTAGCTGAAAGAAACTGCGCAAAGATTTCTAGATTAAGCTTTGTCTTCTAAAGAGGTGTTCTGTGGGCCAGTACCGTGGTTGGGTTGCTTGATAAAGTATGCAGCTTTGTAAGACATTCCACTTTTAACATGACAGTAGATTATGGAAAAAGAAAATTTCAATCAGTATATTGGCTTATTTGATGCCCATTATAACATATGTCTTTAGAAAATTGTTTTCATGTAGAGTGCTTTAAAACATTTAAAGTTTTTAATGTTGCTTGTTTTGGGTGTTGTTTTTAAGGAATGAACACCATAATATTCCTACTACTCCCAAGCATCTAGGGAATGGACTATACCCTGATGCATCTCAATGGACGGTGGAAGATGTTGTTGAGTATATTACGTCTGCAGGTTTCCCTGACGAATCTAAAGTTTTCTTTGAACAGGTAATGTGTTTGTGAAATGTACTCATGTGTTAGTGAAATGTTTTCATATGTTTATGAAATGTATTCATGTGCTTTTGATTATTAAGTTCATTTTACGTCTCGAGAGATGATCTTTTCCCTTTGCAACTTCTTGTGTGACTAATCCTTGATACACAGCTGCGATCGCAGGTTGGGCATTTATAATCACCAGGCGCCATTGCATTTTCACCCTTCTTTCTGCTTCTGTTGTGTATGACATCAGCAATCTGTGACCCTTCCTTTATGCTCTCTCTCCATGTGGATCTGTCCAGTGCTACCAGTGTCGATTTTGAAATGCTTCATGTCACGTTTGCATACATCCGTATACCGTAAAAGTGGGTGACCAGCGGCTCTCCTGCCTTCTATTAGATTGCCATACAGGATTAGGGATTTGGATAGAAGGGGGGCAGGCTTAGACACTGTTGGGCCCAGGGCTGCTTTAATGCCATCAAACAGAGCTTTGCTATTTCCTAAGTAGAGACTGTCTTGGATTCTGGTGAAACACTAGTTGCATATTTAAATAATGTGATGTTATCAATTGAATAATATGTCAGGAAAAAGGGTCGATTGTTGGTATTAAATTTTTGGTTGCTTAGTTCTAATCCTCATGGGGACTATTCTATTGACTATGCATTTTAAATCAGGAATGAAACATGACTTGATTTTCTCAACGGCAGCAATGATAACCTGTCTCAGATAACACTTCCCACTAATACTATTGACCTAAAGCACTTTGAGCATGCTGGTCTAGCATTAAAATACTTGCATTGAGATCTTATATTATATAATGCATGTATTCTTATAGCTATTTCAGTAATCAATTGTTGAGTGAAAATTCAAATTTGAGTAAATTTGTAACAAGTTTAGCTACTATAAATAAATCCAGGTCTAGAAAGTTGTTTCTTGGAAAAAGGTAACAGAAAAACATGGAACTTTGTTATCATATTTCTTTATCTGCTTTAAAATGAATGTACTGTAAAGTAATTTTGGGGAAATTTTTTATTTAAAAATTGTATAACAATATTATAAAATTGAAAAGAACCTTAGCCTCTTTTCTAATTACAGTCAAATCCTGTTAGTTGGACCACTAGTTAATCAGCTTCTTATTCGGACCCAAAGCCTAAAGTACCAAAACAAAGTCATTATAAAGTTGAATACAGTTAATTGGATAAGCTGTTTTTTAGGACCAAAACAGTTTGTGTCCAGATGTAGTCAGATTAAAGACTATTTTATTTTAGGCTGGAAATAAGTTTGGCTAATTTACTGATGCATTCTGGGCCAACCTGTTTTTCTTTTACTTGTATAAAGACTAGTTGAAATCATTTTGTTGTTATATGACAATTTGTTGCAACTATTTTTTTTCCCTAGGAAATTGATGGTGTTGCTCTTCTACTTTTGAAAAGAGCAGACGTGTTAAAAGGTTTAAACTTAAAACTTGGACCTGCATTGAAAATTAACAGACACATTCAAGGTTTACAAACAGTCTGCCAAAAACTGTGATGATGTTGTGTTTTGTTTCTCTTCTTCATGTGTAAATAATTGTTTATATTATGCCACTTCTTCTATTTCAGTAATAGCAAAACATCAATTAATTGTTTTATATTGAAACTATAAATAATAAGTTAACCTAAAAGAATTCTTCCACTACAAGTTATTGAATTATTTAAGTTTCAGCATTAGCTCTAATGCATTCATGTTTTTAACAATTTGATCGAGACATTGTAAACAGAATAAGTGCACTCACCCATGTATGTGTACATGGGATTGAAAAAGCTTTGTTCATCATATAGATATTGGCGGTATGGGCATGTTGTACATTTCTAAATTTAAACAAATCATTTTATTACATTATTACATTTGTTACTGAACTTTTAAAGATAATTACAAGATGGTCATGTGGTTTGCACTCTGTTTCCATGCATTTTGTGTGATAAAGCTAGAGCATGAATTATAGACAATCATTATGTAAAGAAAAAAAACAAAATGGTTAATGCTCATTATTACTGTCATTTCTATAAGGCTATATAATCATTGTAAATATTTTAATGTAACTTACCTTTGAAAAAAAGGGGCTAGAAATATGTCTCTTGTGAGAATTGTGATACCTAATTATAAATATTTTAGTGTTACCTACACTCTATGTAAACCATAATGTGGGAGAATGTTGAAATGGTGTCAGAAGTTGGTCTATATGCAATTTAATATAGAAAAAAAAAATCTTGCTCTGTTGCAGTAATACACAACATTAATAAAAAATTATCTAAATTATTTTTCAGTTTGTTTTTTTAATGCAAAATTTGTTATAGAATTTAATTAAATTTAAAGAAATTGAATGCCTACCTGTATACACCTGAATGAACTAAATTATTAGTCCTAATAAAAGGAAAACTAATGAAAAGGGTGAAGAGTTTCAAATTTTTAGTAATTGTGATGTGTGGCTGAGAGTCCTAAACGGCATGGTCACAACGGGGCGGATGTGTTTTGCTGAGAGCCTAAAGAGAGCATGGAAAACTTCTCCCAAATGCGCCCCTCCATGCACTGGTCAGCAAAGAGATTGCACCGTGGCGCACTGAACATGCTATAATGTTATAAGTATGAAAGATGCGCAATATAAAAGCAATATAAACAAATATTTTACGTCTGACCTGTTATTAAGATTCCTTTTTTTTTTTCCTTTTTCTTTCAAGATTAACACCAGTCACTTATTTTATCTACAATAACGATGTATGTGACACAAGGACGACAGTCTTATTACAAAGATTGCCACATAGCGGTGAAGAGTTTTATTTTACAGGCGGAATAAAAATGCTCATACAGTAGCACACTCTACGGATCAACAAATGAAGATGCCAAAATAAAACTAAACCATTTCTGTTGATAATAGACTTTTAGAAAGTGTAGAACAAAGGGCTCTGCTGTACCATACAATCAAAAGTCTACCAAAAATAAGATGTAAGCTACTAGTAGTGAAAGTTAGCCCATTCTATATAATCTTAGACATTCGAGGCCAATGAAATAGTCCCTATCAGACATATACGTCACACACAAAAGGGCAAGTTATGGAGATTAAGTTTTACATTGGAAGAAAACACAAATGTATAGCCTACTACTGACATGCCTCCGCGATGTAGTTATCTCTGGGAGTGCCCGGCCCATTACCTGTAAAATGCTTCCATTGGTATACGTGTCATATAGCTTCACACAAGCAGTGTGAAGCTGCTAACACTCACGGCTCAGTTACTGACTCTGCTGGGATTGTGACTAGCAGGAGAAAGTGCGCAAAGGCGATCGGCTTGCGCTTAAACCAGTAAGCAGTGGCGTAGCTAGGGAGGGGTAAAGAATTTGAAAATCCAACCGGGCTCCACTTGGAGGGGGCCCCCAAATGAGTTCTCGAATTTTTTTTATATTAATTATTACGCCTGGTCTAGTGGAATGCACTTCGAACCGTCGTCACGGTCCATAGATCAAACCCTGCCATCTGTCTTCCTGCAGGACGTTTTGGGCTGGGACGTATTAATCATTTCTGGAGGAACGTCCGAAACTCGTAAATCAAAGATTGAATCTCTTTGATGTGTTTGGTGGCACAGGTAACATACTGGACGAACATTTCTCAGACAAAGCTTAAGAAGCATGGGTTCGAATATTATTTCAGCTAGTGGTGACATTGGTAATCTATTAATAGCTAGGATTACCAGACGTCCTTTCTACGGTCCTCCATCTGGCAGGCGTTGGCTTCAAAAGTAAAAATGTCCGGCGTTTATAAAATTCCCGCTGTTGTTTACCGCTGAGTAATTTTATCCATTTATTGAATTCAATCCATTACTGTTAGTAGATTTTTTTTCTTCGAGAGCTCTATGGTACACACATTTGAGATTCAAAGATGGACCCTTGCCGAAATCAGTCGCAGACGACAAAAAGTCAAGTTAAGAGTGGCAAAATATGGAGGTTGCAAATAGGTTTGCCATGTGAAATATTGCACTAATCTTCTGGTTTCAACATACCTCTTCGTAGTCGTATGCTACCTTTCTCATTTCACATTAACTCGAAGATGTCCATAGAGTAAAAAGCCGGCCACAATACTTGGCAAGGATTTAATGTGCTGCAGATACATGTCTACTTCTTTTCTCAGCACACCTTTAAGAAAGAAAGACAGCAATCTTCATGAACATTTGTTGGATTAGCTGAATTCTAAAGTCTCTTATCTTATAATAATAATAAGGCTTATCTTCGAGTCCGAAGATTAGTGAGGAATGCAGTATTTCCCGTAGCTGCGCAGCCCAGCTGTGACCTACATATTTTGATACTACCAGGGCAAGCATAACCATTGTCCGCAGGTGGTCGATTTAGATTTTCTTTTGGCCGTCTGCGTCTGTCCTCGGCAGAGGATTTTCTTTTGATCTCAAATGTGTATCCCGCGGCCTTTGTAAGTGTCCTCCAGCTGTCTCGTTCTGAGGCCGAATGCAACCTCTATGTCAGCTAAGGCAAGTTGGCGCCTAAGCTGGTCTTTGAATTGTTTCCGTGGGGCGCCTCTGTTACGTCGACCACCTTTTAGCTCACAAAAAAGACTGCCTTTGGCATATGTTCGTCTCCCATACGGGATACGTGCCCTGCCCAGTGTAACTGTCTATTCATAATAAGTCCCTCTATACTGTCAATACCGGCGTTCGCAAGGACATCGCTGTTTGTAGTGCGGTCTCGCCACCGTATGTCCATGATGAAGCGTAGGCATCTTTGGTGAAAGCGCTCAAGAAGTCTTAGTTGTTTTTTATATAGTGTCCATGTCTCAAATCCATATATAAGGGTTGAGAGAACCACCGTTTGTTAGACTGATTTTTGTAGGCTGGCGGAGCGATTTATTCCGCCAAACTCTCGCCCGAAGGCGTCCAAAAGCGCTACAGGCCTTGGCCAGACGGTTTTCAACTTCCCTTGAAAGTTAGGCGTCATTTGATACTATACTACCCAGATATGTGAAGTGGTCTTATAAATAACAGTCAATTAGCGACGTCATTCAATCATTTGTCTACACTGTTTAGTATGACTTGTTCAATCAAGTGTCTACACTGTCTAGCATGGGCGTAACCCGGATTTGTTTATATATATATGTATGTATGTGTGTACATTATTAATCTTTACTACATTCTGGCCCTTCATTCTTTCGGAAGACTTTTATTGTGCACTAGAATAGGTTCTTCCTGGAGTTAGTGGAAAAAATGAAGACTTCCCGCCCTTGCCAACAAAGGGGTCTGGGGGAGCGCTGGGAACTCCCCTAGCGCGGGGCGGAGCCCAGCCGCCAAGTACTATTTCCGGTATTGAAAGACAACAAAATGTATATTCTGAGGTATCTACTGTGCATTATCCTGCTATTAAAAAGTTTCAAATACCTAATGTGCTATCATTACTGACTTAAGTCCTCCCGCGCCGTTCGGCACATTGTGCGGCAAGCTGTTTCCACAAAAATCTGTCACGGTTAATGTCTGAAGCCTCTTCCCACCTGCTCTGAGGACCTACATGAAAGTGTGGCGCCAAGTTGTATTAGGATAATGTCATCGCAACTCTTATTTTGCGTAATTCATTTTGTCGGAAATGTCCCGCAAACCTCTTGCGACGCTCTGTCACAAATTTTCTAGCGGGTCGACTCCCAGTTCGGCATGGGATTTCCTTGTTTGAGACCCGCTCTATAACTGACTCCTAAAATCCCTCTTAGCCATCATTGTTGAGACACATTTAGTGTTTTTCAATTTCGGCAGATGACTATTCACTGCACTTTATTAATGAAGCCCAGCCACTGGTAGAAATGTGTGACCATTAACCTGTATTGACTACGCTGTTGGAATTAGGTGACTGTAGTTTGCTTTAGCCTTTATATCGAAAAGGGAAGTTTTATCGTGAAAATAATTTTGTTGTGGGGTCTTAAAATAAATAATCTCTGGAGTTTTTTTTGTAAACAAATTCATAACCCCCTTAGCTACGTTCATAGAACTTGGTGTCTGTAGATTGCTTTAGAATATGCCTAATATTGAAGAGAGAGGTTTTCAACCTCAAAACTCTCTGTAGAGGGATTTTAAATTCAAAACTATCTGTAGGGGTTTTAAACTTTTAAAAAGCCATCTGGAGTAGGGGGTTTAGACTCAAATCCCCCCCCCCCCCCCCATTGGCTTGGCTAAGCTCAAAGAATTTTAGTGTGTAATTTGTTGTTTTTTTTTATTGAAGAGGTATTTTATAGCTTCAAACCCCCCTGAAGGGGGGCTTAAACTTAAAACCCCTTTGGCTATTCTCATAGATTTTAGAGTGTGTAATTTGCTTTTTTTTTATATTGAAGAGGGGGTTTTATCTTAAATTTCGGAGGGGGGTTTAAAATGAAAATCTTCCTCAGCTGTGCTCTTGGAATTTGGGGATTGTCGTTTTTTGTTGTTGTTTGTTTTATAGGGTATTTAATTGCAAAACCCCCTGGTAGGGCCCCTGTGCTGGGGCAAGTGATGGTTTAGTATTAAAATCTCACCTAAAATAAACAAGATCAAAGCAAATAATTTAGTCACTAAATTTCATTTCGGGGGGGGGGGGGGTGTAAGGGTACGCTCATGCTTCTAGTATGACTTGTTCAAAGTCTTGACGTGGATGACTAAAGGATGAGCGGCAGAGCACAGTATCCCCCGACCCCCAGCTAGCCATAATGTCAACACTGTATTACATTCAAGTGTTTTTGAGAAGCAGTGAAAATGATTAAGTGGGTGTACTAGGTCAAGGCGCCTGCGCCGCTTTCTATTGGTGCCAATACCATCGTTAGCTTGATTTTGAAAGATTGGTGAATAACTTTGCTAAACAGAGATTAGTATTAGAGGTTTTTTAATAATAATAAAAAAAAAAAAACAGCTAAAACACCACTGCCTTCAGTTACATTAACTATATATTAGTCTATGGTTTAAAAACTAAACAATGAATTTGAGGGGGTAAAAAGAACTTTATTTCACACCAAAAAAATATATTTGTCTAGAATTTAGAAACAATATGGCATTTGAAAAAAAAAAAAAAATTGCGGAACAAACCTACAAAGTCTAAGGCTATCTTTTTTAGTGTTATTAATGGTGATATTAAAAACTCAAACTGTCAACAAAAGCGCGTGTACCGAAAGTACCGATCTATGTCTAAGTGATGAGTAGAGCTACAAATCTTTTTTCTATATTCTTGTCGATTTAGATAAGAAAAGTAATTTAGATTTCTAGTGCACAACTGCTAGTCTAGATCTATGTAGAGATCTAGACAAGTAGATCTATCGATTATCATTAATTATCAGTGTATTAATAAATTTTATATTATACAGAGTAGTCAAGACAGACAAGTCAGTGGTAGAAACTTTTAACTTACTAAGCCTAAGCTACATTACTAACTTAGACTTATTGTCACTTATTAGACTTAGTTCACTTAGACGACTTAGTCTTAGACTTAGTCACTTAGTGAACTTAGTCGACTCAGACTTAGATCTAGGACTTAGGAAACCTTTACTACTGGCTTTACACTTGAATTTGAACTTTTACTTCCAGTTTAAGAGTTTACTAAAGTTAAAGTGTAACAAAGTTACAAGTTTATGTTACTTAAATTAAAATAAAAATCATAAAATGCCTACAAAAGTCGAGCTGAATACAAAAATAATGGATACAGCGGTATTCAGACCACCTCAGGAAATATTAGATGTCTTTTGGAGTCTCTCTGATGGCACAGACGAAGAAAGAACTGCTGGGACGGTTAAATTGTGTAAACTCATTGAAAAATCCTCGGTAAATATTCTTTAAAAAGTTTTAAAACTACTTAGACATGTCAAATTACTGTCAATTACATTACTTCTATAACTTCTAGATCTAGATCATATTACTAATTTTCAGGACATCACAAACACATAATAGCAAGATCTACTTCTTCATAAGCCCCTAGACTTGGGCTGAACTGCATTATCTCTCTAATGTCAACATTCATCTTTAGTCTAGTTCCTAGCAGTGCACCTTTTGCACTAACTTTGAACAACGGTGTGCAAGGCAGGGTTATATCGGTATATAAAGGCAGCACTGAGGAACAAATTTTTAGAGAACCTTTGGATAGCTGCAGATAGCAAGAGCAGGCTCAGAGGCTGATGAAATGCCAGCAATCAAAAAGATTCATTTTTGAATCTGGAGTGTTGAAACAATTCTTAGGAGCAAAGATTGTTCACCGTCATAAACTAAAAGGCAGGCAGACCACGAGTACGGTGGCTTGATGACATAGAGGCAGATCTACAACAACTAAAAGTCAAGGCATGGAGACATAAAGCACAGGATAGATCAGAATGGAGAGATGTGCTAAAGTAAGCCAAGGCCCTCCATTGGCTGTAGCGCCACTATGATGGACAGATGAATAGAGTGTTGAATGGTTTGTTCCTTTGGTACTGTGTTGCTGCCAGACGTAGTTGTAGAAATGGAGGGTCCATGTTTCATGCCCTGGTCAGAACAATCCTTTATTTTGCCATATATTTAATTTACCATTTTCTCTCATTGACGTCCCTAGTGCTGGCTTTATATATATATTATATGTAATATAAATATGCATCATTTCTTGTCTCAGCAAGTAGCTTCACACTTGTATTTATGTTTGCAGCTTAATTGCAACCTACTCACTGAAACTTCTATTTGCAGTGTATTTATGTATATTGAGAGATATACTGTTAAAATAGAGCCATTGTTTATCAGATATGTGCCTAACTGCCATCTGCATTATCAGCTCTGTTAAAAGCGGGTATTGTGAGTTGGGGTCAGGTCTGGGTGGGGCATGTGATTCTTGAGTTCTGGGTTAGCAAGGGTATGCTGACGAAATGTAAGCAATCAAAAAAAATGTATAGCTGTTAAAGGGTCCATGGTTCATGCCCTGGTCAAGACTGTCCCATATTTTGCTATATTCAATTTACTTTTTTTTTCCATATTAATATTTTGTCTCTAGTGCCATCAATGTATAAGAATACAACTTTACTTTTATAAGCATTGCAACTGAATGTATTTTATTGTAGAGTACACTATAGTGTGGGGAAGGAAATTAGATATAGTTAACATATGTGTACTAGTTAAAAATGGATTTAGATTAAGGACTACTAAAGTTGTGTTCAAGCTAGTATTTAAAAAAAAATTTTTTCCAAGTAGTAAAGTGTATATAATATGTATTTTTTGTAGGATATATTTCATTTATCAATTATCAACTGAGCTCCATTATTTTCAGGATGACATTAAAAGACAAATCTTGAAGTATTGCCTTGACAGACTTATTCGTGGTCTGAGTTCTAACCGAAAGTTTGCAAGAGTTGGTTTTTCAGTTGGACTTGTTCAAGTAAGCAAATTACTTACACTTGTAGGGAATGTATTAAAAAAATTGTAGGAAAATTGTTTAAACTAAATGACTTGATAAAGTTATAAAATTTTTTTTTTTATTTCAATTACAATGTAAAAACTGCCTTTAGTTAGTGGTTTAAATATGTTTACAGTTATTGTCAAACCAAAAAAAAAATTTGTTCGGACCTCAATTATTAAAGGTATTAGAGTTCCCAAATGTGTTCAGGAAGAACATTTTACTACAACTTTATCCAAATTTTTAGTTGCTGAGCGGTAAAGTTCTAGGGTTCCAATCCTAGTGAAGACTGGGATTTTCAATTTTGGAATATTTGGGAGCCTCTGAGTGCACCCATCTCTACTGGGTACTTGACATTAGTTGGGGAAAAGTAAAGGCCATTAGTCGTTGTGCTGGCCACATGACACCCTTGTTAACCGTAGGCCATAAAAACAGATCACCTTTACATCATCTGCCCTATAGACCTCAAGGTCTGAAAGGGGAACTTTTTTTTTTTTTTTATCCAAATGTTTGCTCAATATATTCATTAGTTCCTCAGCTGTGACCATTTTAAGAAACAAATGCAGCAACCTTCTTTATTTCATGAATAGTAATTCTGTACCTTCTTCTTGTGTCCAAAAGTTTTTGCAATAGTTGAAGGAATAAAGTTAAGGCACTTTCAATTTACACTTTGAACTTTATCATTTTTGTTTACACAAATTTTTTTTTTTCAACTATTTTCAGCTTTTACGACACTTTAAAGATCTGGCACTAACCAGCGTTCTAGATACAATGAAAGAAAAACTCAAGCTTGTACATCAAGAGCAAAAGTCTAAAGCTGTAAGGATTCACTTTACTTACATTGAAGATAAGATTATTTAAGCTTGTATGTTTTTAATGTTTATTATTCTAATATAAAATTTTAAAAATTATGGCATAGAGGTGTGACTCTTTCTCATTATTTAATTTAGTCTCTTTTGAATCTAATAAAAGTATTAGTTTTCTTGCTACTATTCTGCTTTCCCTTATCTGCAATAAGATTTTTATTTTATTTTTCACCTTTTAATTGATGCATACATGTTTAAACAAACAAATTTTTATAAAGAATTACTTTTTTTAATCATCTGTAGGCTGTAGGAGATGTTTTCATGGGCCGAGCTTTTGCTATTTCAGCAATCATTCAATCTGGTAGAATATCTCAGGTAAGTCAGTTCTTTATATTTTTGTCTTGATGATGTAAGACAGGGTGTGGAGGCTCACTGACAGATGGTAGCAAAGCTATGAGTCTAGCCATTAAATTCTATTCATATTTGGGATTTCTTTATATTTTTATCTTGATGATGTAAGACAGGGTATGGAGGCTCACTGACAGATGGTAGCCAAGCTATGAGTCTAGCCATTAAATTCTATTAATATTTGGGATTTCAGGATGCTTCATTTCTACACTACATCTGACTTTTGTCTGGGAGTGTAAATCTGGCTGGTTATTGTTCTGGACAGCCACATTTAGCCAGCCCAAATCTTATAAATCTTAAATGGAACAATATTCATATATATATTATTAATAGCATTATTAATGTCTTTTGTTTCATGTTCTACAATAAATTAGAAATCATACATTTATTGACATTTGAACAACACTAACGTTTTTGTGACTCATTTTATTGAATGATGTTTTATTTTGCATTCAAATATTTCTTTTCTTTAGTTGGATGATAGCGAGTTGGATTCAGTTTTAAATGAGCTGTTGAAAATGTCTGAAAAAAAATCTTACCTGAAGCCTGTCAGCCACAAAATTACTGAGGACCTAATTAGTCAGGTGAGATACTAGAACTAATTAGATTGATGTCTGCTTTGCAGAGCATGACAACAGCTAACAATGTTCTTGACTTGCTAAAATATTTTGTATTCTTTATAATATTATAAATCCTTTGTTTTTTGAGTACTAATTGCTAAACTGGGTAGCATAGTTTAGTTTAGCCCATAACCCAGAGTTCCGTGAATCATAACCACACTCTGCTTCCACTTGTTAGCTTTAAATAATGATACACTTACAAGCTTATATTACACTAAAGATTATTGAACTCAATAAGCGACACCAACACTAGACGCTGGATACATCAGATTCAATAACACAGGTTACACACATCACTGATATAAACTTTCTTATCAAGCGAAATAACAACAAACACATACACATAAACACAATGTCAACAGAATAAACACTAGTAATTTCTATAAATTTATCTGATCAATTACTTTGGTTTAAGCCTGTCACTTGCTGTTTAAAAAAAACAACTATCTCAGTAAGTTAAATTATTTTAACTGAGTGCTAGATGTATTTACTAATTGTGCCTGTCTTGTACCTCAGATTTCACCAGAAAAGTATGAAGCAAAGATTTGGCCGAAACTAAAAGTCAAGTTGCAATCTGGCTGGGAGCTGTGTACATTAGACAAACTCTCTCTGTTGATCAGATGTAGAGAAATGTTTCCAGTAAGCCAAATAAAAAGTAGTACTTTTAATAATATTTTCTTGATATATAGATTAAAACAAAAACTATACTGAGCCTATATATGCCTTTTAACCCTGATGTATTTATTTCTATTTTATGCTCTTGTTAAGTGGTTATTGGTATTGTAGTCAAAATGTTATTGTACACTTAATTGTAGCCTTTATAAGCATGCAATGTTTTATTCTTTTTAATTTTTTTTTTTTGTTAGAAAGTGACCAAGAAAAAATTTGTGCATAAATACTGGGGATTTCCGCTGTTTTCTGAAGACAATGATGACAAATTGTTGAAAGCAATTTTAGTAAGAAATGTCTTATTCCATTTCCTTTTTATGCTAGTCAATCCTGTAAAGTCTAATGTAATGATAACTGACATGCAGTAGTTGTGGAGTGAAGAGATAAATTGCTACATTCATCTCCATTTTTGTAGCACACATTTGGACTTGTACACATAAATACATAAATTACTGAGTCGACTCTACACATGAACTACATAAGTTACTGAGTCCAGCCAGTGTAATAATTTGTGAAAAGTAAAATGATTTTATCTACATAAATATATGGGTCAAACAATCCTCTTGTTATGGCATGATTTGCACTTGTATTTATGTTTGCAAACTCACTGAAAGATTTTTTAGGATTATGATGTATTTGAAAAATATTATTAGAGAAGAATACAGAAAAAAAAAACACTGTATACTGTCCCTTATCTTGTACATTGGATGACTGGCAGTTAAGACTAGATAATATCAAAAGTGGTGCCAGAAGAAGGTCATTAGAGAGGGAAGTGAAGGTTAGTTGAAGTTATTGGTGAGGGTCAGAGGTGGAGAAGATTTAGGGTGTAATTTCATATCTGTCCCGTTTTGATTATTTAAGGTGTATAAATATTTGTTTCACTCAGACTAAGTGGTAACTTTGTCAAAAAAGTTCATCCATGAATATTGAAATAATATAAATAATCTACAGGTCCAATCATTCATTCACAGAATGAATCACTATATCACTCTCTTAGACTCTTTAAAAAAAATAGCTTTTTAACCACTAAATCTTTGATTTTTCATTCCAAAGCGCTAAAACATAAGTAAATATGTTTAATTACATACTGTTTTGATTTCCTTTTCCATATTTTTCCGTTTATTTTTTTTTTTAAATTGGAAATAAACATTAAGTCTTTGCTCCAGCAAAATGATGTTTCTTTTGGTACTCGGCTGAGTCATTGTAGCCATTTTAAAATTTACTTTTCTTTATCTTTGGACATGAAGACAAGTTAAATGTTGTCAATCTTGCTCTGTATTTCAGGCATCCATTTTCATCCACCAAGACTTTTATATATGACATGTAATTGATTTGTTAAAAAAGGACATAAATTGTTACTTTGGTTATTTGTTTTCAGGACACTACTCAGAAAACAGAACTTCTTCTGGAGAAAATATTACCTCACATGCTAAAATGTGATAGAGATATTGTATCAATATGGAAAAGTATAGGAGGTACACAGTGTGTTGACTTTGTTGGTATTTATATCTTGTACATCATGTAAAAGATAAATATTAAAGGCTTAAGCCTTGCTTTGTCATACTTACTTAGAGGATTTTTTTATGAGTTCATGCATTATTTTTTGGGGGAAAAAATCATTAATCACAAAATATTTTTTTTTTTAAATGAAATATTGTTTTTGTTTTTTAAATAATATCGATTAGAGGTTGGAGCTCTTCTATTGTTAATATAATGGAACATGGCTAACAATAAGTAGCTTAACAACATGGTAACTTATTTTTTATACAGATATGTAAGCAAGCATATATTCTTTACATATTTTGTATTCTTTGTACATTTTTGACAATGTTTTTGTTTTCAGAAAAACTGATGCAGTCCTTGCGTGACAATAGAAAAGAGTCTATGTCTCAGCGGCAGTGTGTTGGTCTACAGTTAGCCACAAAACTTCTCTCCACAGAGTGTACATTAGAACAAGTTAGCTCATATTAATCAGTTTCATTATCATGAAAAAATAGTTGTTTTACAACTGTGCATTTCATAGTTCAGTGCTAATTTTAAAAAAATAATTAATAACTAAGATTTAGTTATATACATTAAAAACAAAATTGATTTTTAATTAACAATCTAATATTTCGTTATTGTGTCTCTTGTACAAATAAATTAATCACTTTGGACTAGCGTTTTGGATTGTGTAACTTTTCTTGGACTAACTCTTTGACCTAAGCTGTTGTTATTTCATTCCTTTCACTCAGTCTTTAAGAGGAAATGCTCCTGAAGTTTCTTGGTGTATAACAGTAGAAAAAGAAATTGTGTACATTTTGTTTTGTAATATTTCATTTCACTTTATTTCATTTTTTCAGCTGACAGAGTTTATTTTGATCCCAAACCTAGCGCGATGTTTGTTTTACTTTTCAACCCAAAAGAATGATGCCCTAGAAAAATTGGCCGATGCTTTGGTAAAATAAAATATTAAATAAATACAGTAATGTTCAGTTTTCTTTGATCAACCCAACAATATCAACTATTCCAATTTGTGACGGCATTTTTTTTTTTTTTTTTTTCATCTCTCCCAGTGTGACCAAGTGGTTGTAAAGCTCAAGGAATTTGATGCTAATATTCTTGAAATAGTCAAGCAAATTTGGAAATTAGAAGTATCATTGTCTGAACCGGAAAAATCTAAAATTTTGAATTTAGTCAGCTCACATAACTTTACAAGGATAATAGATTTAGTAAGTAAAAACATCCAGGTAACTACACATAAAATATATCTTTTGGAGTATATACTTTTTTTTTTAATTCTAAGAAAAACAAAATTTAAAGATCATGTATTTGGATTTTATTCTCTTCTCTTTATGTATTAAGTTTAAATTTATTACATTTATGGTTTCTTATTTTATTGAGATGTAATTTTTTTTTTATGTCAATTTCATCTAGCTGTCTGAGTCCCAAGCAGAGAAATATGTTCACATTTTAACTTCGGCAGTTAAAGGAAAGGATAAATGGTCGATATTGTAAGTCTTGCTGGAGAGCTCAGTTTTACTAGTCTGTTTATAATTTTAAAAATTGACTTATATTTATTTTTATTAAATTTGATAGCAGGAAAATTAATGGCATTGAGATGGGTTTAATGATAGAACGTGTGAGTAGTCGCTTGTAACAACGATATTTATTTTGTTACAAATTTTTTTTTCTTTAACTTCTGAAAACTTGTGCTAGAATAAAAAATGTCTCAAAAAAGTCTTAATACGCTAACAAAAATATTTGAAAGTGCAAAATCTTGATCTTAGACTAGTTAGAAAGGCTATAAAATATAGTTATCACTCAGTTCTTAATTGTGCTTATTGTGTCATTTCAGTTTAGTTATTATGCGTCTTTATACCTGAAGTATTCTGTGTACTAATTTAGTATACAATTTCAGTTTGTAAAAATTAATTAATTTTTTTAAAAGTGGATTTGTGTGTTTAGGAATCATTTTCTTTGCCAAGATTGGATGTTTGGTCACTAGATTTATGTCTAGAATTATAACTATATGATCACCTCACAATACCAGCAACACAATGAATGTATTATGAAATAGTTTTAAAAAACTTTTCTGTTATTCTCTTTTTTTTTTTTTTTTACATTCTTGTAAATCTTGTACAGATTGGATTCCCCGGAGAAGCAGACCAAACTGATTGAAAGCTGCTTACGTCATTTACAACACATAACCTGTTCACAGAAGCACACCACTCCGCAACTGCAGCAGTCTGTGCTGTCCTTGTTTTTAAGACTGGCATGTTTCAAAGTGGAGAAGAAAACTAAAAGCATTGAGCATGTGAGTGACTTTAATAACTCTTTCAAGAAAGCTCATTAATTTAAATGGTCTATTTCAGTGATGCCCAAAATACTGCTGGCGGGCCAGATCCTACTCACGACACGGTTCCATCCGGCCCGCAGAAACGTTGGCACAAAGTGATATGAATCCTCCCGCCAAAAAAATAAATAAATTGAAAACGTATCTTTACCTTTGATAGGGCCTTCACTTTTTCTCTGATAGATTGGTAGGCTACCATTTGTACTTTTGAGACACGGGACTCAGAATGTAGAATCTATAGATTTTTATCATTTTGTGATTAAGCCGACATGTTCGTTTTATAAGGAATGTGTAGCTGGTAAAAAAAAAATTAAATAGGGCCTAAAAATGGAATTAGAAACAAATATGGTGGAATTCTTGGTTTGAGCCGCAAAAGAAAGATTTTTTATTTACGACATTGAACAATTGATGGGAATATTTACCAAAAAAAGATAACAAAATGAGTAGTTGGTAAAGTTAGCTACAATGTTGCTCACATTTTAAGTAGAGAAATGAAGCCATTTTCTGACGAGTTAAAAAAGGGATAAACTTCAAATATTCAATTAATGTCTCTAATAAAATAGTTTTAAGTTTATTTTATTTCATTTTTGTACCTATACATTGATGTAGCCGCAACATGATTGTTAGAAATTAAAATGGCCCACAAGTCAAATTAGGTTCGGTATCACTGGTCTATTGAATGTCAACATAAAATGAGAGATAAAATTAGTGTTTGTTATTTAGTGAATTAAAGCAGGTTACTATTATTGCTTAATTACTGTTGCATTGATTCTCTTGTCTTACAGTGTGAGAGATGTTGTAACTATGACTTGGAAGACAGTCGACAAACTCTGTGTGAATCCTCCTTCTACAAATGTCTGGACAGTTTGTCCACCCTCAAGCACAGTAAGTTAGACTGGAACTAGGTCATAACAATTACAATAGTTTTCCATATTGGGGTTGATATCTATGTATTTTCATTATTAAATCTTTGATATATGCTTTATTGATATTGATTAATTCCTTTGACAACTCTGTATGGGGGCAGATATGATGTTATAGAAACATTGGTAACAAAACTTAATGTGAAAACAAAGAACTGTTTTTCTATAGGACATTTCATTTTTCATCTGCAGTAATTCTCATGTAAATTTAAATCAGTCATCTCTTTTATTTTCTTGTGCTAACTGGACACAGAAGAGATTTTTCATTTTTTTCCCTATTACCATGGTAAATCAATACATTTTGTTTTTAACTGACTAAATACTTTAATAATTATCTGCAATCTTCATTTCCAAATTATCTTTTTATGTAAGAATGAACACTGTTTTTATAAGTTTTTTTCTCCACTAATTGTTATTGCTAATCTAAACATATTGTATCCAGGTCAACACAGTAAATGGGAACAGTTTTCTAAATACCTGCAACTTTTATGCCATCTGGTGGAATACATTCAGGTCAGTTTTTTTTGTTTTTTTTTTTGGAAAACATTTTAAAATTTGTAAAGATTTGTATTTCATTGTATCAGAGGTGTAGCTATGGAAAGAGGGGTTGGAGATTTAGAAAATCCCCCCTAGACCCATACTTGAGGGGAACCCTCAAATGAGTGTTATTTTTTTATTTTTTTTTTACATTAAATATTACGCAAAATGCTGGGGCCCCCAAAAAGATCACACCCCCCCCCCATGCCCCCAAATTATTGCAAATTCCATGCTACGACACTATTAGTAGTATGTTTTTATGTGTGATAGTTGTGCAATATGGGAAGCGTGGTCGATAGGCCAAGTGCGCTTGAACTTGGCTACCTAGAAGGGGGCTCGAGGTTCGACACCCGACTCAGGCAGAGCTGTGTTTACTGAGCTCCTAAGGGCAGCATGGAAAATCAACTCCTAGATACCCCCCCCCCCCCCCCCCCTCTGGTTCACAAACGAGATTGGACCAAAAGCGCTCTGAGCGTGCTGTAAGCATGAAAGTAGCGCCATATAAAAGCTATAATAATAATAATATAATGATGTTTAAAAATGTTAATGAATGTTATTGTTGTTGTTATTATCTTTTAGACACTACTGACAACAGAAGACATAAAGCCTTTAAAACCTTGGCCAGAGGAGGTAGGACAAAGTATTTTTTTGTCATCTCCAGTAGGATCACATTTGACAGCTTCCTTGACAATGTGTATTTTTAATCTTCTTTTTTTTTAATAGAAAATACACATTTTTTTTTTTGTATTGAAAGTAAAATCCACATGTTATGATATGCTGTTTATTCACAGTGTATTTTTTTTTTTTTCAGATAAAAAGTGAATGGAATAAACTCTTTGCTTTGGTCACCAATATTAAAAAGGTTTGATAAATTTTTCTATTCATCATTAATCTCCAAAGAAGTGAAATTCTTTTAATATTTATTCTATGCAAGTAATCATGTTTTAAAACAAAATAAACCTTGTGAAATGCTGATTATTGTAAGTCAATGCTTGGTAATTTTGTACAATTTCCTATGCACCTAGATCTAATTTACTTTTTAAAAAAATTAATGTGATACAAATAAACACATTTTTCTTGTAATTTTAATGCATTAAAACAAACTACTGTCACATTTTAGATGTTTGTTTTTTTTCTATTTCAGGAAGTCGAACAAGAAAAAGATGTTTCTTTGTCGTCAGCTTTTCTTTTGTTGTTTTTATTTCTTGGTATCAATATGTTGACTGATTTCAAAACTTCCACCGATCTGTTAAAAGTGAGTTTTTAATCAGCTTTAAAATTAGAAAATACATAGAATAAAACTTCAGTCCTGTACTTTAAGTCTAAAGAATGTGTAACTTTGTCTATTCGCTATGAACTAGTTGTAAATGTTTCCTTGCAGGATGTCTACATTTGTTATGAGCGAGCCACTAAAGAAAAGAAAAAGAAGAAGAAAGACGATGAAGATGGTGAGTGATCTCATTCACACATCAGCCTTAACAGCTGTAGTTGTTATCACTAAACATATGCATCATAAATTTAAGTTTATTGCAGGAATCTTTTGTTTATGAGGAAAAAAATATTCTTTGACAAATACACTATTTTGAGAAAATGGCCATAATGCATTGGAATTAATCAAAATGATAAGCAATTTGGGCTTACAAAAATTTCTGTTAATGGCTAAGATTGGATAGGCTTACAGAACTTGACAAATGTGACTTGACTTGACCTGTTACTTTTTGTAAGCCACCACAGCTACTCTCTTATTTCTACAAATTTTTACTTTTACATCGTTAAAATAAATCATACTAATGAAGTGAGAAATATTGATGAGGTTTTTAAATTTGATTTGGTCAAACAGAGCCACACTGGGTGGAGGTAGTCACAGAAGTTTTGCTCAGCCTGTTGCTGTTACCATCTCACCTTGGTCGTGTCATCACCACAACAGTGTTCAAGGCCATACTAGGTCACATGACCCCAACAGCTGTTGGCCTGATTACTGACGTAAGTAGTTCTTGTGTTGCTTGTTTCTTCATAAAGTAAAAGTTTTTTTCGTTGGTTGTTCATAATACTTCCAAAATTTACTGCGCTCACTGTTGTGTCTGCAGCAATGCTTGTCTTCATAGTTGGTTTCTATGTGTGCATGAACTATAATTCTAAAGTTTATTGTCATAAATTATGTGTGTGTGTGTAAACGTCATGCCTTAGTTTCTTGTACTTCCTGTTTGGTTGAAGAGGTTTGCTGTTGTACCAATGTGTTCACTGTTTCTCCATTGTAGCAGGTTGCTAGGCCTTGGGGCAGTGTTAAGCCAGACTTTGGGATGTGGTTAAGCTAAGTCTTGACAGTGTTGAGCTAGGCCTTGAGGCAGTGATAAGCCATACTTTGGAATGTGGTTAAGCTAGGCCTTGATCAGTGTACAGCCTTATTTCTGATCATGTAGTTGTCAATGTTCCTGGGCCATGTGTGAGATGTTATTTATTCATTTGTTATGCTATACATTATATGGATTTATATTGTAACACTCCATAATTTGTCGTAATATTCAACATCAATAGAACGTTGACCATTTATTTAAGGTTTGCCGTTAGTTCTTCAAAAGTTATTACTGCATTAAGCCATTAGCTTGCTGAGTTGGGGAACCTGACAAATTTAAGTTTAGGTAAATATATAAACCTGTAAAACCTGCCTATCCAGATAGGTTTTGTGTTTTCTTTTTTTAATTCTTCACTCCTGTCCAGTGCCTGATGAAAACAGTATCTCTATCTGGTGACAGGTTCTCATACCCAAAAAGGTGGGTGCAGATGATGCAGGTGGTGTATTGGTTGACACTGGTGCTGGTGGTGATGAGGATGATGATGAAGATGAATTGGAAGACTTGGATGACACCAGCGGTGAAGATGAGGCTGAAAATTCCAATGAGGAAGAGATGGAAGCAGATGAAGAAGAAGAGGAAGTTGATGAAACTTTCCGGAAATCTGTTAAGGAAGCCCTCGGTAAAGCTGCAGCAGATAAAGAGGATGAATCTGAGGAAGAGGTCAGTACCATTTATTAATTTGTTTTTAAAATCTTTCTAACTTTAAAATGAATAGTTTATATGATTAACAGCTATTAAGCTTCAAGTAAATTGTTTCTGAAACTCACAGCTTCATAGATAAAACAAATCAAAATGAAGAGTTGATTGGTATGAATTAAATGAATTCTCAGTGTTTTCAGAGTTTATTTGATATCGTTGCTAGTGGAAAAATACAGGTTACACAAAGGCATGTGTAGAAATGGATAACATTAAGACATTCTTGTAGAGTTCCATTGGGCACAAATACTTTTGTACTATAAACATTTCTAAACTATATTTTGAAATCTCCTTTCATTGGCTACACAGTATTAGTAGATTGTTTGATACTAAAATGAAATAAAAGAGTGAGATAATTTGATTCCTCTTGGAATCTCTAAAAGTGCACTGTAGAAGCTTTTAATGACCTATTTATGAAATAAAGATGTGCTTCTATATATACAACTTGCCAGGAGTTGCCTGATCTGAGTGACAGTGAAATGTTCCAACTGGATGATATGTTAGCTGAGGTCTTCAGACAAAAGAAATTGGCAGGAGGGAAGAAAGCAAGACAAGAAAAGAAAAAAGAAACAGACAACTTCAGGATAAGGTAACCCAACTTTGAGCCAAACATCAACCTTTAATAGATAGTCTTCTTTTTTTTTTTTTGTCACCTGTTCAAGGATTTGAAAAAAGTTGTTTCCTTTTGTTCGCAGAATTCTTGATCTTGTTGAGACAATTATAAAAAGTGAAAGATGTGGAGATTTTGTTATCGTAAGTTCTCATGTTTCACTTGTTAGCTACATTATGTCAAGGATTATGGCCATGTGTTTTCATTCTCATTATGGATTACTACCCTGGGGGTATATTGCAGACCGTTTGAGGTTCCATCCTTGAGTTTACAGGAAGAATTGTTTAGGGTACCTGGTTAAAAAGATTTTTAGGACAAATTAGGTTGAAATGAAAATGAACTTAGAGGAAGTGATTAAAAAAAGTGTTTTGAATTATTGCCAATAATTATAAGAGACTAACTTTATCAGAATGTGAAATAAATTTCAGATCCAGCAAAGTCATTATTTTTTGTAAGCATCTTTGCTTGTTACTTTGATTTGTTACTTTGAAGTGTTTTGAATTATTGCCAATTATTATAAGAGACTAACTTTATCAGAATGTGAAATAAATTTCAGATCCAGCAAAGTCATTATTTTTTGTAAGCATCTTTGCTTGTTACTTTGATTTGTTAATTTGTTCTTAATGAAAGAAATGTTTCAATAAATATTTGTTCTTTAGGATCTACTGAAGCCTGTGCTCCTGCTGATGTTAAAAACAAATCCAGTTGAAAATCAAGTTCTGTGTGATAAATCCAAATCTTTATTTGCTCTCTTAAGGTCAAAGGCCAAGGTAACATTTTATTTGTAAAAATTTTGTTTATATTAATGAAGGATTATTTCATTACAACATCATAATGTTATCATTGTTTAAACAAAATTTACAACTCTGCAGCTACATAACATTTTAACAGCATTTTAAAAATCTGCTTGTTGAATTTCAGGGCCAGAAAGATTCAATTCACTCAGAAGACTATCATAAAAATATTCTAATTGAACTGATAGAATTAGCACAGTCAGGTGAGTTGTGTGGGTAGAGTTGAATTATTTTTAATTAAGTACTGAGGGATGGAGTAATGAAAACACAAAAATCATTTCTGCATCACTTTTTTTTTTCTTTCTTTCAGTTGTTGACTCCAATCATTTGCAAGCTGTTGCTGCTGCTTGCTTCACTGTGGTATGTTGACAAATTTGATAGACATTGTGATCTTATTAGTTGGAAACAAAACATAATTTGTGAAGTTATTTAATGTTTTATGTTTGCTTCTGCAGATGAACCTGAGCTGTGGTGACATTAACAAGGTTGGAGTTTTGATCTTTTTTAATTATTTGTAATTGCTATTTTTTTTTTTTATGTTCCTTTTATGATTAAACAAAATTTTTTTTTAGCATCAAAGAAAGTAACATATTGAAATAAAACACTGTACAAAAATAATAGGATTTTATCTTGAAAAAGATCTTGCTAAAACATAATTTTTCTTGCAATTTTAAAGAAATTGTTTCAAGTTTTTTTGCTTATTTCAAATTTTTTTTAGAAAGCAGCATTTTAATTTGACTATTTTATGTTATTTTTTTTTAATTTGTTGTTTTGAATGAGGGTAAAAATAGTTTATTTTAATTCTATTTTGTTTTTTTCTTTCTTCCGGTTATAAAGACATTGCCAGCTCTACCTTCCCATTACGTAGATCTGTTGAGAGAAACTCTGCATAATGTCATCAAGTGAGGACCCTCTTTTCTTTTTTATTTGAAACAAATTATTTGTTTTTTCCTGTAATTATCTGATTGTGCATTTCTTCAATTATGAATGAAAAATCTCCATTAATATAAACAATTCAATATAATTTCATGGGCCTATTTCGAACAACTGTTCTAGTACTTGTTTCATTACTTTAAAAGATGTTGAAATTCCAAGCAGATAAATTACCTAAAATTGTAACTTTCAGATTTAAGAATTCTGGTATAATTAACAGCTTTCAAATGACTCAGTGAAGTTCTAATGTTGTCATGAATTAAACAGAAGAGAGCATTAGAAGGTGGCCATTGTTAATATGGATTTTTCATTCTATAAAGTATTGATTCTAGATTTAATGGTTGATGTCACAGTGGATATTTTGAAAAATTGACACCTTTTTTTATGTAATAAGATGAAATAAGATTAATAAAAAAAAAATTATTTACAAATATAGCTTTGTCATGTTTAAAAAATTTTATTGAAAATATTGCTGATGATTTAAGTAACTGAAATTGGATACATTTCAGTGTAACTAACCTGATTAAAATGTAGAAGAAAACAAAGATTTTATGCTCCATTGCTCTACAAATAGAAAATATTGTTTTTTTTTCTATTTCTAAAAGGATGCAGTATGTTTTATTTCTAACATTATGTTTGATTTTAAACAGAAAACCAAAGAACAGTTTACAATTTTTGTCACTGCTGATAGATTTAGATCCGGTAAGTTCTTTATGATAGTAGAGGATGACTGATTTAAATATAAGAAACAGATTTTCTAAGTAAGAATGACCATTAAATACTTTTCTCCATTTTAGCTGAAGTTTCAAATGTTAGCGCCAAATGTTTTGAGCTGTTTGAAGGATGAATCTACCAAAACGCATAGCAAGGTGATGCATACTTTTCACTACTTCTTCTCTAACTTTCAACAATCACTCCATTAGACATTTTCATATTGTTTTGGTGGATTTTATGATATCTGAACAATAATAACAAAATATAAACTTTGTGACTTACTTAATTTAACAGTAATACATTATTTTACATTATTAAAAATAATGTTGAAAAGTATCTTAAATTTCAAATAGAATGCATTACTACTATCTTACAGTCAATTTAACTGGCAGATTCCATCAAGAAAAATTAATCAAACTGAAAAGTAGTGTTTTTTTTCTTCTTCTAATTAATGTAAAAAAAAACAACAACTATTGTATTTTCTTAAAAAGAAATTGTGATTATATTCAAACTGATCCAATACATGTAATATGATTTTTTAGTAGTAAGTGTTCATTGATCAATAATTGAGAAGAAAAAGTTGTGCACAAGTCTCAAGTTGAGGTCTAAATTTTTAATGTGCAACATTTTCAAGTTATTTCCATTTAATTATTTGGTAATAGATCTAAGTAAACTAAAGATATATAATAGATATTTGAAACTCATCTTCACATTATTCTCCTGTGTTATCCTTTATGTATATTCTGTTTCTTTGGTAAACAATAATTTATATTATCAATATTTTGATGTTTTTTTTTAACTCTTAGAGATTTTATAATAAAAATAGATTGTCTAAATGTGTACATTTAAATATTACAATATTTCCACTCCTCAGATGATCTGCTGCTCCCTCTTGGTATCTCTTGCAAAAAAAACTGGCACAGTAAGTTTCATTGTAGTTCTGTGAATTATTATTATTTTTTTTTTTGCTTTTAACCTAATTGGAATTTCTAGATCACTAACAGTTTTGTGCCGTTTTTGTTGATAGATTTTTTTTTTTGGTGAAAATCTACAAATGTTTAGTAAACTGTCTCACTAAATACAAAAAATACATTTTTTGAAATAGGCTGTAGAAATTTTGCAGACGTATAGTTTAATTTTTTGTTATTCCAATGTTGAACATTTCTTAAGAACTTTATGAAAATCTTTTGTTTTGTATGTAAGTGACAATTTAAAAGTTAATTTAGTCTTACAGTAGTAACAGCAAGCTTCTATTGTGTACTGTCAAATTTAATTTTCTTTTTATTACTAGCTGAATGATACATACAAGAAGACATTACAGAAATGGATGACAGAGGCTCTATCATACATACAGGAGGTAGTGATGCTTTTTTGTATTCTTTAGCTTATTTAACATGAATTGTGGTTGTGTTTTATGCACACTGGACTGTCGTTTGAATGATCTTTCTGGTCCTGGGTTGATGCCATCACGTCGTCCTGCGAAAGGTTTGGGTTAGGATGAATTTATCTTCAAATCTGCTGGAACACCTGAAATTAGTAGGAAACTTCTATTCTTTAAAAAGTTATTGTTCTTATAAGTTGTTTTTTTTGTTTAGGGGAGTAATTCACAATAAGTAAAAAAGAAAACATTGTGACATTTTCTACATTTTATATTATAATGATATGAGAATGCTGCACTCTTTATTTGGCAAGTTATTTGTGAGAAGGTTTTAGTTTGATTTTTTTTTTGTTATTTAACAGCTCATCCTGTCATTGGAGAAACAAACTTCAAAGGTCAAGTTCACCAACAATGTTTTGTCCCTAGCAGTTGCACTACAATCTCGCACTGACATTTTCCAACAGGTAATAATGTTTTAAGTTCTGGTCATTGACAAGCTTTGGGTCCTATTGTAGTGAATGTGATCTAGGTAAGATAATATAGGAATTCCTCCATGTAATGATCCTTTCCGTTGGTTGAATGATGCAGCACATTTCATAGGTTTTGTATGTATGAAATTCAAATTCAATTAGAGAAATTGTGTAGAGTGTTAGTCAAACATTGACAATGCAGGTTGCCATTATTGGTGTGTATTTTGGTTTAATAGAGTACTTAAGATTATATCTGAATTTTTTTTTATTTATTTTTTTATATTGCGCAACTTGCATACTTCAGAACACTATGTTCCAATGTCATTATTTCACCGGGGGTGGGGGGGGGGGGGGTGTGTTATCTGGGAGAAGGTTTTCTGTGCTGCCTAAATAAACACAATTCTGCTCGAGTCCCCTTGAGCCAAGCCCAAGAGTATTTACCCTCTCACCCACACTTACCACAAATTACATGTGAAGTTTTTCTAATTAATATATATGTGGTTAAAAAGGATACAATTGAAACCATCCAGCTCATTTATGTAGTATTTGTAATCACAACCATCTTGTTGCCTGGCTCAAACTGTTTCACAGTGTTACCAATTCTCCTTGGTTGAGCATACCTTTTTGTTTGCGTTGATTGGGACATGATGGAAAACAGCTAATCACTCTCGTCTGAGGTTCTCGTGGAGATTATGGTGTGGGCTGAGATTTATCCGGGAAGAATAAATAAATAATCTAAAAAAACAACCTTAAAGTCTTGTAGAGATCGTCACAAGAGACACAATTGATACCCAAATAAAAGCCTATATTATTTGGTATTGTGATGTTATAAAGTCTCTATTTGTATTATTTATGTAATATTTATTCTCCTATGTTTTATGATAATGATTGTTTTTTAAATTACTTTTCATAATGTGTATCTTTTAATTGTAATCTCTAGAATCCATTTGATGTCAGTGTTAGTAGCCACTTGTTGGAAATTAAATCTTCTTTCAATACAGACTTGAGACGCTTGGCCAATAAAATTATTGCTGCAATTGCCAGGTAGGGACTGTACATATAGTACTTGCTAGTAGTTTCCTGTTTATTGGAGGGGTAGGGGAATTTTTTATTGGCTTTTGTAGATTTTTATAAACCCACTCTGTCTGTCTAGTAAAAAGATTTTTAGGTTATTCTCCCACCACCTAATCTTGGAGCTAGTTGAAATTTTACACAATCCTGAAGTTGCCCTAAACAAAAACAATTAGTAAAAATATTTCTAATTGCACAGATTTATTATTATTAGCCTAGATCTGTTACAAATGTAATTGCATGACTGATCCAAACTAAATGATAAAATACACTTCAATATAAGCGTTGTTTTTTAAAAAGCATTTTCTATATTTTTTGCGATTAAAAACATTGTTTATAGTTTATTTCAATCTATATTTTTTAGACTGGTACTAGCCAACATGCTTGAACTGAGAATACGACTTAAAAATGAATTATTAGTGAAACTAGGGTAGCTGAGTCAGAGATCATTGTGCAGAGAATGTTTCATTCTTATTTCCCTCATCCTCTCTCCTGCCATTCCAATAAGTATCTCATTGTTATAAACAGTGAGATGAACTCTGGTAACAGAACATGAAGGACTAGTTCTCATGTAGTGTCCTGGCCAGAAACTCTGCTGTTCAACCTAGTGCCTCATAGCTCCCATACAGGTCCAGTCACTCTGGAGATACGTTACCCGCAGCTCTTATGCAAGAGATGCACCACCACCATCTACGCTGACTCTCTGCAGTGTCGGCAATGAGCATCAAAATACAGTCGAATCTGTGCAAAGAATGCACCTATGGGCCAGTGACCATCCTTCACTGTGCAACTGTGGTTTCTTCTGACTTCTTTTAGCCTCCATCATGGATGGCCATTGTCTGCAGGACACAAATGCTGCCAGATTCCAGGGCCATCCCAGGATTAAAGTGTACTTACAAGTTTCCCCCATTTTTTTCAGACAAATTTTTGCTTCTCAACCACTATAAGGCCTGTCCATTTCTTGATCTCCTGTTCATTCTTTTGTTTTATTTGTCTATGGACATCAAGAAAAAAAAAATTAACAAGAAATGACATGAGGAATGGGGAACAAATTATTTAAAAACAAAACAGTTGCTTATAAAGGAACTAAAGAAAAAAAAGGTTTTCATACAAGCAGCAGACAAGGAAAATAAAATGTGAAACTTTGAGGATTGATTCAGTTTCTTTTTTTTTTTTTTTTTTGCTCCTTATTACAGGAGTCATCCAAAAGTAAAAGCTGCAACAGAAAAGAAACGAAACAAAGACCAAGTAGAAAATGTATCTGAAAATTCTCCAGCAAAAAAGAAGAAGAAAGTTTGAATAATTTCCTAAATTAATGTACAAATTAAATGTTTTAAAATATTCTTTCAAGTTGTCTTACAACTTTGTGTGTTATAAAAACATAATTATTAAGTCATCATATAAGCTACATTATATTGTTTAGTGTTGAAAGTAGAATTCAGATTCAAATAAAACTCAATCTCATCTGTCCCTTGATCTTAGTCAAAAAAGAAGTTGAATATTACATTTCATTCAAAGAACCTTGAATTTAAATAAGAAGTGGAGGGTATAATAATAATCTTTATTGTCCGTATGGAAATTTGTCTTACAATTTGTGCATTAGCTAAACAAAAAACATAACTATAAGAAACCAAAGTGTACATTCACACCAGACTCACTCATAATTTACAGAAGAGGGCTCTCATTTTTGTAGAAAAGTAACATTCTTTGGTAAAAGTGATTACGTTAGAGCCTCTACTTCCTATTGACAAAGCCTACGTATAATACCTCCACAAAATCCTTTATTTTATGGTTTCGTTAAATTCAAATAACATCTCTTTTTTCTCTCTCCATTTTTTTGACTAAGTTAACATTTAAAAATAAAAAATTTTCGCCTTGATTAATGAAGCCAAACATGTGGCTACATAATGACTGAAAGCATCTAGAATGTAGATTTATGAATAATGTTAATGAAAATGTAGCCATATATACAAGTGAGACCTGGACACTGACAAAGACAACAAAAAATCTACTAAATACTTGGGTACGGAAAATACTTCAGAAAATCTAAGGTGCTATGAAAGAGGAAACTGGGTGGCGGACACGCACTGACCATGAGATTTATCAATTGTAAGAAGACCCAGAGATAGTGACAGAAATAAAAGAACAGACTACGTTGGGCAGGTCACCTCGAAAGAATGAGGAGCAAATATTGTACACCGGCAGGAGAAACAAAGGCAGACCTCGAATACGATGGATTGATGATGTGGAGGCAGATCTACAACAGCTTGGGGTTAGGGCGTGGAGACGAAAAGCCCAGGAAAGATCTGAATGGAGGGATGTGCTGAGCCAGGCCATAGCCCTCCTTGGGCTGTAGCGCCACTGGGATGGATGGATGGCAGGGGCGAAGCTAGGAATTTTCCATCGTTTGGAGGCCCGGTGGACTTTGCGTAATATTTAATCTTTAATATAAAAAAAACACTCAGGTGGGGACCGGGGGGATTTTCAAATTCTCCTCCCCCACCCTAGCTACGCCACTGATGAATGGATGTCTATACAAATGATTTACTTTTTTCGGAAATATACATTTTATTACTTAATCATTTAAGCAGCCTAAAACGAAATGACAAACTGTCACCGTGAGTAGTTTAAGTGTAAATCCTTGACTCAATAGAGGGAGCCAAATAAACGTCACTTGGGCTAATATTTGGCTTTCATGGCAGAGTTTACCTGGTGCTGCACTGCACTATATACGAGGTTAAGTTTTCGAAACCAGCTTTGTTTTTACAGTGACTCGATTTAAATCAATGAGTGATTCAAAAAGAAACACTCCAGTCTCCAAAGAATGACAAAATTTGCCTTTCTTTATTCTGACGCTTTTTTTTTTTTTTAAATCAATGCATTTTTTCTGCCACTTGAACGAATATCTTCTTATTTTATATGATACAGACGTTACTTCAAAAAAAGAAGATCAATAGGTCCTACGCGTCATGCATTTAGGCCAGAATGTATGTTCTTGTTCTAAGCCAAGTTGGGTTTATTAAACTAGTTCAAAGACCACTGTTTCCCTCCCCTACGTTGCATGCTTTGCTTATTAAAAGGTTATTCTCTACGAGGGGTGTGGCAACTAGTGGCGCTACTGTTGAGCCTCATTTTCTGTAAGTCCTTTCCCGTAACTTTATTGTTGTGTATTTCTTGAGTGCGTTGCGACAGAACACCTTGACTTGACTGTATTACACAAGACTTGTATGCTTACCAGTTTTCATGGGTCGTGGGAGAGTGAAGTCGAGAAATGAATGGAGATTGTCTCCCTTTACTGATCAAACGCTTAGATTTTATATCACAAGGAACTTTCTCGTGGGCTGTGTAGCTGTTGGTTAGGAATATGTCACCCTATTTATACTCACCAGGGGTATTTATGGAGTATAACGATTTCATTGCATACAGTCACAAAAGTTATTTCAGAAAATCTACTGGAAACTTCTTTTTACGCCTTCAGCAGGTTAAGATCCACATGAATACAATCGTTAAGAAACCAGGTATAAAGGACATCAATCACAGTCCATAGCATAAGGTGTTGAAGACTATCGTCTTCATGAGCCCTGGTTCAAACCCTGACCGCCGCCATCCCCTTTGTCCTGCCTGGGGGGGGGGGGGGGGGGGGTAGATGTAGTAATCTTCAATTCTGAAGGAACATTCGAAAAACAAGCAAACAAATCCGTACATCTGTAACGAATAAAATCTTCAAGTTATCGAAAGAAAAAAAGTTTTAATATCCAAAAAGCACAGCGTCAGCAAAGTACCCGTCTTGTTTGACTCCAGAAAACCAGTTAACCCTTTCCGCTCACAAACCGTCTTAGTCATATACACAACTTACAATTTGAAGTATACTTTTCACATTCACACCTGGGAATATATAAACAATAGATTTTAACTCTTTGATATTTAAAAGCTGAATAAAAAATCCACTAAAATTTCAGTCATTAGTAATAGAACAAAATATTAAAAACATTAAATCTCTTGTAGTGTAGTTAAATATCTCTCTTTCCGTTTGGAGTCTGACTAGAACAGGTTATTAGAAACTTCATCATCATCATCATTCCTTTGAGTTCCTCATGGAACATAGGGCCTCAACAAAAACACGCCACTCTCCACAGTCTCTTGCTAGTTTTTTTGATGGTTTCCCAGCTCTTTCCTGTCCTCTCGGTTTCTTCAAGTACACTGCGTCGCCATGTTCTTTTGGGTCTTCCTCTGCGTCTTGTTCCCTGGGGGTTCCACTCTAAGGCCTGCCTAGCTCTGTTGCTCTTTTCTAAGGGTGTGACCAATCCATCCTCACTTCCTCTCTAAGATCTGCACTTCTATATTTTTCTGTCCACTCATCTCCCACAGTTTGGTGTTTTTATACTTTGTCGTACCAGTGTATTTTTAGGATATTTCTCAGACATCTGTTGATGAAGGTCTGTATTTTTTGTTGTTGTCGCTTCAGTTGTTCTTCATGTTTCTAAACCATACAGTAGGACAGCCTTGACATTAGAGTTAATATCTTAGTTTAGCCTTGTTTGAGTTGTGAGCAGATTTCCAGGTTGGTTTTAGCTGTGTAAATGTCAGACGCGTTAGATTTATACGGCGTTTGATGTCTTCATCTGTTCCACCCGATATACTGACTACACTCCCAAGGTATATACAATTTTCTACTTGGTCTATTGTCTGAGAATCCAGTACTATGTCTCCAATTTGTTTGTTGTTTACTTTAAGTACTTTTGTTTTTTTGGTGGTTTATTTTGAGGCCTACAACCATGTCAAAATCCATATTACGTCCTACGCGTCATGCATTTAGTCATGCATATTAACCAATGACCTAAACTCCGCCAAGTCACTGGTTTTCCTGGCTAGTTCGGGCAACCCATTCTATGCTCTAATAGCGCTAGGGAAGAAGGAGTATTTGTACAAATTTGTCCTAGCATATGGAACGAGGAATCTTTGTGTCTTTCTGAGTATTTTATTAAATTTTGTTTTTGTATTTGAATAATTACAGAGGACCTGCAAGTTCTAAATGGTTTGCACGTTTTAAAACATTCCGGCGGACCTAAATGGCAATTGGTTCCCTAGTGTTTGATATGGCTAAAAAAAAACGCTTCTGCTGCCACGCTTTTTGTCTCAGGTTATGACAGATGGTTTAAATTTGCGATGAAAACAACGTTGTTGTATGTAATTTTAAAAGAAATATTTACTAATTAAAAATAAATTAAGTGTCACTTATAACAACAGTGTGAGATGCCTTGTGTTGCAGTTGAAAAAGGAAAAAGCGTGTACGTCAGTTATTATTGTTCAATCTCTGTCACATAATCAAGAGCAAGTATTTTAAACAATAACTTCTCCCCTCTTTTCATTTCTGTTGAATCTCCACCCAATGTCAATGTTCTTTGCGTACTTTTTTTTTTTTAATCAGCGGTTCTAAAATTATATTGAAATAAAAAAAAAACAATAACTAATTCTTTCTTTTTTTTTTCGGATCAAAGCAGATATAAAATTAGAATAAGGAAACTGTTTGTGTGTATGTGCGCGCGTGCGTACGTGCGCTGGTGTCGTTAATGCAATTAAAAAAGACAGCTAAATATATTTTTTTTGGTAACAAAAAATGATTTTAAAAAATGGAATGAAAAAATGCTAGCAGCAATGGAGAGCAGAACTAAAAATGACATCTAGTATATTCAATATTTTTCTTAATTACAAGATCGAACTTTAGAATATGAAGTTGAGGCCTACATTCTAAATTTTTTAATATTGTTTTGCTGTGTTGTTTATGAAATTGACGTTTTTAAAAGCTCTATATTAATCAATTAATGTACTTATATTTTTATTATTTAACTGCTGCCGTCCATAGTTTAAAATGCATGTTCTCGAAGCATTTTTACATTATGAGAATACCCGGTTGGCAATTTAATAAACATCGCTATTATAAAACGGTACATAATAAGGAGGTGGGAGTTAAAGGGCGCGAAACTATTTTCCATTATCGACCGATTTATTCGGTGTTCCGCACCGCTGATTATGGTGAAATATGATCGTCGAGCGATACCAGACGACAAGATATTGAAGAGAGTAGCCGTTCTTGATCTTGTAACACACACGTAATATAGCAGAGCAAGGATCTAGTGCAACACAAGCAGACGACTGTTCACATTGTGGATTGGATTCAAAGACTTTCTCGCCAATGCTACATCTCAACTCCCTGAATATCTCCCACTTTCTTGATTGAGATATATGTTTATAGATTTCCATTCGTTAGTAGTGGTGTTACCTGCCTAACAGAGACTGTGTCAAACCTGATAGAAATCTAGTGGAGTTTTATTGGATTATATTTTGTTCATTTGACGGTAAAGTAAAAAATGTAACCTTTAACCTTTTTTTTTTTTTATTTCAACTTATTTTGTGTAGACTTATACTATACGACTTGTTGGTCTTGAGTCTAGGTCTAGATTTAGACTTACTTTTTAAAATAAAATAGAACGTACACCTTAGTTAAGATAATAAGAGATCTTGACTAATTGTTTTTTGGGTTATTATTTGTAAGACCTAATATGATCTGACAATGGGATCGAGACCATATTTGTCATTATTTGAATGATATTAGCTTTTTTAGGAACTAGTCTACATTCTAAATACAAATATAGTCTCATCAAGATATTACAAGTAAAAAAAAATAACAACCTCTTAGATCATATTTAGATCTAGAAGCAGATCTAATCTAGAAACGATCACTTTTTAATGACTGCCAAATACTTAAAAATCTATAGATCTAGGCTACATTATTAGAGTCCAGTCTATAGCTTTCACTTTCAACGCGGCTTCACTATAGTCTATTCAGGACCCTGACCTAATTTTTATGTGTAGTGTTGTTAGGTTTTGAGAAATGTACACACATGCACAAGTTTGTTTCATTTTTTTAACTTTTTCGTCTTCTCCTCTATTAACAATAAAAATTAAATAGACTATAAATACAAGAGCAGGGGACAAACAAACAAAATTACATAAATTAAGATCTATTCAAGACCTCATCTATTGACGACTTTGCATTATTGATACAAAATATGTGGACCGGTGCCAGAGCGGTGTCTGCAGTCACGTGAAATTCTGCATTCTTTCTTAATCCTCGGACTCCAAAACATTCGTTTTATTATTCTGTGCATTGATCCTGACACTAAATCAACCTAATTCTATTGTGTGGTACACGTAGTCAGTGACATGTTTATGGTACATAAAACTATGCTGGGTTTTGTTCACTAAAACGACAGTTGATCTAGATCTAATTGTCATCTAGTGTTAAGAAATTTACGAACTAAGACTTGAAAACATCAGTGGCTCGCAGGGACAAGTTGTGCTGTGGACTGTGCATTGTCCAAAAATATGTAATTACGGTAAGATTTGAGTCGAAGATTCTTAAAACTCTAGGCCAAAGGAAGCTCCCCTCCGCCAGCTTATTTCAACAATTGTTTTATTTGAAAGGGATGCAGGCAGATGCACATTTGTTGTACTTGTGTTTCCAGGAGCTCAAATCCCAAGACTCTCGAAGACGGGCACCCCAGAAAAACTGTTAGACGCTTTAGTACTGCAACAAATGATGACTAGATATAACATGTAACACTTAACAGCAGCACTAAATACAATATGGTGAAACATAGGCAAGCTCCAACAAGGACGTCCGAGTCATTATAGTTCTCTTCTTGCCAAGTTTATTGATACATCATTGCGTATTCTCTTTACATGTAGATCTAGGAACACTTGCATTGTACAAGAAAAAGCTGACATTGGCTGTAACCAAGACCTACATTTGAATATTAGATCAATGTTACGCATATATTTAAAAAAAAAAGGTTTTACCTTATCTGTATTTACCGAAACGCTTGATTTCTAGGTTGAGCTAGGCCTAAACACATTTATAGCTAATACCGTCTCTCGGTAATGAGTAGGTCTCAAAATGTCTTTAAATTGTCTGTAAGCACTAAATACCTTCACCTATCCCTTAGTCTGCCGGACCGTTGGGGCATCACTCAAGTTCCTTTGGTCATCTTTTTCCATTCCTTTTTCCTTTGATAGAATCTCTTTCAAAGGCTGGCACGTCCATTCTTTTATGTTGTCTTCCCATTCACTTTCTTTATCTGCCTCTTCTTTTTCCTGGTACATGAAATTGTATTAAATCTTAAACATTTTGTAGGGACATGAGTGCAATTTATTTTGTCATCAATGTCCCGACATCTACACGTCAATTCAATGTCTGTGACTAAGTCGACTACGCTTTAAACAAAATATTATTTTTTGCATTCGTCAAGCAAGAAAAAAAAAGTTAGTAAAAGGGGCTGTTCCATAGACTAGTTCCTAAAACTGGCCTATCTGGATTCACATTGTGAAGAAGCAAAAGCAGAGACGGGGGTGGAGAAGGTGGAATAAACACACACTGAATGTAGGTTGCCTGTCAAAAGATTTCTATCACAGTTCGTAAAAAAAAAATCTTGTTTTGTAAACAGCGATTTGTTAGAAAAAGAGATGTGGATCTAGCCGTGATGTCAATGTTTGAATGAAGAAATCACGTCAGTTTTGGCTTGATTTAGTATCCTGTTCAAATGTTGCTGACAAAACGTTGGTACATGGATGTTTTTATTATGCTTTTAAAAAAAAGTTTTAAAATGCTCGTATAGAAAGTACGAATGGATTCCAGGAGTGTTGTGTTAGTGAAGGCGGTCTTTGTGAATCAAGGTCAGTGGGGGAAAGTACTGTGACCAGTGGCAGTACTGTAGATATTGACCACATGTTGACCACTTTATAATTAGTCTTAGACTCAACTTTGAGGACAAGTACGAAGAAGAAGACTAGCTGGATAGCTAGTACACATTTCAACCCTTAACACTTTCCGTAATTATTTTTTCTCATTCTAATAGTACTATTCGCTTTGCTCATTTGTATTTCACTCTCCTGTTATAATAAAACTTTAATAACTTTTTTTTGTCCTCAGAAAATATTTGGTATTGAATTATAGAGGAATGCATGCTCTATTTACACAACACAAATTAAATTTTATAAATCCAAAAACCAATTTAGTTTAATTGAGGTCAAATCAACGTTGGCATCGTCAATTAGGAGAGAAGGAGTTAAAACGCGTGTGGTAGTTTTAGCCTCTAAACATCAGAATTGTAATTCCATTTTGTATGCACTCATTGTAAAACAGCTCAGCAGTTTAAGGGTTAAGCTTATCAGGACTCGAACACATAACCTTCAGGTTATTTAGATTATCTCTCTATTATTCTTTTAGTAATTACATTTTAATAAAGTATTGTAACATCTTCGGTAAAGTAATTATTTACTGTAAAAAACGACACCTTTCCAGAAATCTCTACATTATGTTGACTATTTTTATACCCTTACAACCACTTTTCACGGTGTTAGTTTTATTTCTTCAGCCTCGTTTTCATGTTCAAGAAAAATTTCCATCTCATATCATAAATCTGCGACTGACCGTGTCGAAAGCCTTGGTGAGGTCCACAAAGGCAGCGTATAGGTTAAAGATCTGCTTTTTGCATTTTTCTTGTAATTGTCGCAGAAAAAATATCATGACAGTCATTGTCAGATGTAACTCTTCCATCTCTAAAACCACATTGGCTTTTCAGATAAGACCTCTTCCACTTAAGAGTGGGTTAGTCGGTCGAGCAACTTAGTATGAAGTCATTAATGATGAAAATTATTACAATAATTACAATAATTTATATAGCTCTGTCACAACCGATATTTAATGAAAGGATATTTATATTTTAAATAATGGGCCATGGTATATTCATATACAAATCGCGTTTTTCAGAATGTACTAGGAGTTAGCAAGAGCTTTTCACATTAAGTAAGTACCTCTCTAACCGTTCTGCTTTCTCATATCTTTTAATGGAATGGGTTGCCCGAGTCAGCAAGGAAAACAAATGATTTAGCATATTTTAATTCACAGATCAACATACATGACTAGATTGACACATGAAATGCGTAAGACGTAACAATCTTTTTTTTTTAAGAAACGTCTGTAATCTATAAGTAATAATAAAAAGCTTCAAACTCATTAAGGCTGCTATTGTAGTGTTTATAGTTTTCAGACTACATACATGTATAAATAGAATACATTATGTAATCCTACGAATGCATACATCCAGTTTTTGATGCGCTATCAAACTATATATATTTTGTAGAGAATTAGGCTTACACCTATAATATAACACTTGGGCGGAGCCGGGAGGGGAGGGTCTTCAAACCATCACTTGCCTCAGACCTCATTGTCTGAAAGGAAAATTTTACTTACAACCACAGTGCAGCCAACTTAATCAAACTACAGTCACCAAATTTCATGAGCGTAGCCAAAAGGGGTTTTGTGGTTTCCCTTCCCCCTCCAATACAAAAACTAAAGCATTTTACCTTTTTCTACAAGTCGCTGGACTCCAGTGAATAGCAGCTTTGGTTTTTGAATTTTTTTGGCGGAAGAGTAGCAAGCTAATTGCACTGTAGATACCTCAGAATATGCATTTTTAAAGTTTAAAATAACGGAAATAATGCTGGGGGTCGGGGGGGGGGAGCTCACAGCGATCTCCCGGACTTCCTAGCTACCCTTTGGGGTGTGTACTGTCTTTCCACTAATTATAGGAACAGAGTATTCTAGGGTAGAAAAAACGTTTGAAAGAATGAAAGATCAGAATGCAATGAAGATTAATTACATATACACACACACAAATATATATATATATATATATATTGCGGATTGGGTAAAAAATCCCCCCCACACCGAAAATATATGACATGCCATTTGTGGGCCGGTTTATGTGGTAATGCCCGGGCCGATTTTGTTACCCAGTCCGCCCCTGGATCCATCTTGTGAAAAGACACTAAGTGTCTGTCGAAACTAAAAGCGCTATCTATCCGATTTGAAGCAATCTTATGAAATACAGACGTTACTTCAAAAAGGAAGACGATAACGTACTATGCGTGTTTCTAGGTCAATCTAGTCATGCATGTTAATCAATGACCTAAATTCTGCCTAGTCGTTGGTTTTCCTCGTTGACTCAGGTAACCCATTCCATGCTCTAATAGCACTAGGGAAGATGGAGCATTTGTACAATTTGTCCTAGCTTATGGAATGAGGAATGTACCTTTATCTTTGTGTCTTGCTGAGTATTTTATTAAATTTTGTATACATAATTGCTACTTTACTTTTAAGTCTTCTATCCAGAAGGCTTTCTAAATCTAGTCATTTTACTAAAGGAGTTACTCTAATCAAATGTGAATATTCGTTAGATATGAATCTCACTGCTCTATTTTGTCTGATCCAGTTTCTTTATATTTTCTTGAGTTGAGGGTTCTCAAACTTAAGATGCATATTCTATTATTGTCCTAACCAAGGTTAAATAACATTTTAGTTTTATGTTCTTATTTGATTTAAAGAAATTTCTTTTTAAAAACCCTAATACTTTATTGGATTTTTAAATAGTTTCATCAATATGGGGATTCTAATGATAGTTTTTCATGTATTAATAACACCTAGGTATTTTTAGTTTTTAGTCTGTGTTACTGGTTTACCATGAATAAGATAAGTGGTATTTATTTGTTGCGACTGCTACTTATGGTCTTTTAAAAAGATGATATGCATTCTTTTTCGTACATTTTGTTTCTCTAAAAATCTAGATGTGTTCTTAAAAATTCCATTTATCTGTCGTTTTCATCGCTATAGAAATAGATTTTTTAAATGCTATTTTGGAAGCTTATTTTTCTAAATAACGTATGCATGTTTTATGCACATACATATAAACCATTTTAAATTCGAGACGAAAATCGCAGTCTAAAGGTTGATGTAAGATATACTCAGTGATAATATTGGTCTCTTTGATTATTTCAAGGTCACTGTTGCTATTTAGGTGTTAGTTTGTGTGCAATGTAATGTGTGAGTACCCCCCAGGCCTGCGGAGGTTACCTGACGACTACCTTTGTCTCCTTATTTGGGCATATACTTAATGCTTTCTGGAGCAGCTTGTTGTGTTAACTTTCAAATTAGAAGTCATAGTTGGAGGTGGTAGCCTTATTGTATATTGTCCCATAGGACACACTGTAATTGATCTTATAACGAAAGTCATTAAAACAATTTTTTCGAACAAAGGGCGTATCTGTTTGGACTAACCAATTCTTTTCCAACTATGATCAGTAACACTGTCCTTATCAACCTCATGCCCCAGTTGAATTCATTATTACAATGTATTGTCTTATTTTGTAATTATAACGAGCTATTTTATAAATTACTTGTGCACTATAAACTATGGTAAAAAAAAATGCTGACTTTAATTTTTTGTAGCCTACGGTTCGAATCCAACGTCAATAGTTTCACCAAGTCCACACTAGGTCACTATGTATTTAAATACTGGCCAAACCAATCAATAGTGTACTACTAATGAAGTATTTATGTAGACTTTGTTTCAACCAGGACACCGTTCTCTTCGCTCCACTTAACCCGCATAGTATTGATCTTTTTTGTTTTTTCCCATTAGATACAAATTGTTAGCTCTAGATTGTTTGAGATACTGGTAATCTGAACAGAATGAAGGAAACTTGAGGTTTGGATGGTTAGCGGGTTTTTTTTTTTTTTTGTAGTTCAAATATTGTGTTGGGTCGTGTGCAAGTGAAATGAGTACTAGATGTTATGGTCTAATTCTACGTTGACATCACATTTAGTGTCATTTAGGATTTAAGTGTATCGCAATCATTTGATAATCTTTTCTGTCTGACGTTTCTCAATTTTTTGTCTCTATATCCCCCCCCCCTCGTTCTTTTCCCACCCTATTTTTCTCTTTCTCCCTCCTTCTCAAACACTTATAGACATTCTTTCTCTGTATCCTCACTCGTCTTTTCTACATACGTTCGTTATGTTCTTTGTTACTTTTCTACATACGTTCGTTATGTTCTTTGTTACTTTTCTACATACGTTCGTTATGTTCTTTGTTACTCCTATGGAAACACAATATTTCGACATCTTCATTGCTAAATAACCAACGTAAATGTTCTGTGTCAGGTGAAAAAACACATGTTGGCAACCTGGTCGTGTGGTATGCGCACTGGACTGTCGTTCGGATGGTTTAGATGGTCAAAGGTTCGTACCCGCTGCTAACTCCTCGTCGTCCTGCTGGAGGTTTGGGCTTGGGTGAAATTATCTTTAAATCTGAAGGGACGTCCGAATCATGTCAAACATTTGACAATCATATGAAAATAAATATTGAGGTTACATAATAAATATGCATTACCATTAAATTGCATTAGATCTTTTTTTTTTTATACCAAGTCCTGTTTGGTCAATTACTGACGTGTGTGTGTGTGTGTGAGAGAGAGAGAGAGAGAGCCTATCCCTTCTGTTTTGTTCGTACCACGTCTTTTCAGAGTTGGAGTGTTAAGATCTAGATTCTAGATCTATTTCTCATGGACAAACACACATTTGTTCTCTCGACTCCTACATAAGTCATTAAGTTTCTAACCACGACGAAACCTCGTCAAGAACGTGCGTCGAGACCTCAAGTATAGTTCATGACGAGAAGTTGGCAACTCCCCCCCCCCCCTCTCTTTCCCCTTTGTTTAATTACAGAACAGGATGGAGCCTTTTTTTAAGGCCTTTGCTAAGACTAGCCCCCAATATTTGCTAACGTTAAGCCTTTAAGGGTCCTTTGCTAACATTTCGGCTGTCACACGCGGGCCGCAATCTGCGAGAGGCTGGGATTGTCATTAGCGCCTTAGTTTTCGGTCAGACCATTAGCAACATAGTCTCCCGTGTCGAGAGGTGACCATGGCATGATGGGAAGCAACTGCTATAATGTGTATGCGTGCACATACTTTGATGACGCAATTGCGTGTTTATATACAGTTCGTTTTTAAAGAGAATAATTTTTCCTGAAACTACACGACTATGCTTGTTCCTTATTTAGCATGGACGTATATTCTGAGTAACTGAATGGTACACATAGTATGTAAGTCATATCATTTTATTTCCTTAGTAACTTAGTGTATCTCAAATTGTTGGGAGTCCCATCCGAGGTGAGGCGATATGCTAATAGTTCGCGAAGGCGGTCTTTTTTTTTCTTCATCGATATTATAAATAAATGTTTGAGGATTATTCAAGTACAGACGAAATTATTACATTCATTTCAATACGTCTTTGCTAATGCGATTCTGTTTTACGGCAGGACTGTTATATTACTCTCACGTTCTTTTGACGTCTTTTGCGTGAACAAAACAGACCCGTTACCGGACGTCTTGCCGAACACAAGGATAGTCATTACAAGCATACTTGCTCTACTGCCTTGAATGTCTTTTACACTTAGGTAACGGCCCGCTCCAACCTATCAAAAGTTAACTGTGAGTATTTATCTTTCTTTGACCCGCGCTTGTCTTATTACAAGAATTTATCATTATAGTATATATATATATATATATATATATATATATATATATATATATATATATATATATATATATATATATATATATATATATATATATATATACACACACACCGATAGGAAAGACAAACAGACACAAACATTCTTTTGTTCCCCTGGCAATCAAATCAGTAAAAAGAAACATGTCACATGTCAATTATGAGTGAAGGTCTGGTGTGAATGTACATTGTGTTATTTTCTAGTTACAATGTTTTGTTTGATGTAATGCACAATTTGTAAGACAAATTTCCTTACGGACAATAAAGATTTTATTATTATATATATATTTATATAGCGGGGGATGAGGGCTCTTTGTGAAACTTTATCTTGGACAAACTTTCAATATTGAAACCTGTAAAAACAAAGTATCTGGGTTCAAGTCCTGGAGGAGCCCGGGATTACATTTTTTTACTTCGCCAACAGTGAAATTGAACATTCTTCCTCTTGAAATGTTCTTCTCTGTTCTTGGCAACACAAATATTTATTGAGTTATCTTACTTATCGTGATCCAGACCATTTGAAAATAGATGTACCGTACATTTTTGATAATAAACATTTAAACACAGACAACAAACTATTTCAGAAACACTTTTATGTCATATAAACCCTAGACACACCTGATTCGAAGATCCTTGTCATGCAGGAAGTAAGCATAGAAACGGAAGTAGTTATGCAGGCCAACAATTGCCTAGTTGAGCGGGGGAAAAGTTCGTTTAGATTTGGACCTTACATTTATCCTCGATACATAAAAGCCTTTCTTCATTGGACATGATGTTGTTTTTTTTTTTTTTTTTTTTTTTTTTGGTAGAAGGGTGGGTGGGGTAAGAATTTAAATAAACTAGCCAGAGTAATCAAATAGAAGACTTTGTTGTGCTGGAATGACGCATGAGTGACAAATATACCCAGAAAGCAACACATTACATCAATGTCATATTGTCATTACATTCTGACGACGTTACACAAACATACAAAGTATCAACGATTTCACCAACATTCACCCCATCTAAAATTCCATTGAATACACACAACAAAAATATGCATAATACTTCTGACACCATGTAAATAAAACAGTATAATACAATGGACCTCATTCACCAATCGTAAACAAACAACATTTAGCCACGTAATTCTCTATATCTTCTATACAAATTATGTAATCCATAAAGGCTGTCACGTGATATGTATTTTTCTATGTTTTATCAATATTATGACGTGGCTAAATGTGTTTATTTACGATTGGTGAATGAGGTCCAAAATAACAACTCCGTTTATTCCATAACGCAAGCGGTGATGCACTGTTGCGCTAGTGTGCAAATGTACATAAATATAACATGTTACAACCAGACTCCTTGATCTGGTTCTTCTTTAACTTTTGTTGTAGCAAGGTGAAGGTCCTGAATGCCCAATAAAGATTTAGTAGATTTAGCGTTCTCTCCCTTCTTTCCTTCAACATAGAAATGGCCTAAGAGAGTCACTTCAGCCTCTCTGGTGATACACTCTGAGATTTTCAATAAGATAGAAGAACGAAAGTTCATCTTTTTTTATTGGGGCGGGATCTCAATGTCTAAGAGAGACCGGCAATCGCACAATACCGAGGGTTAATTACGTTGGACCCGCCGTGTTGGTTTTTCCAGTTTCATAAAAGAATGTCCGCGGTGTCCAGGCTGTAACATCTGCAAGGGATGAACTGAAATCTGCGCTCTGGACGTTGACATTTCAAACAATGAGATATTTTTTTTAAAGGCGGAAACAATAAACTGTTATTTCTCGGACGTTGTTGCTGAGGTATTCATATGCCTAGCCGGAGATTTTGAGTTTGTTGGTCAATGCAGAGATTCTCAAACCTTTTTGACTCGGGGACCCCTATATACAGTCCAAACTTGCCCACGAACCCTTAAATAAAAAACTACATAAACGCATAGTAGATCTATATAATACATAGAATACAGAGGTAAAAAAAAATCATTACATTTGCTTGAGAGAGTGTTTATTGAGACTATTTTTTTGTCTATGTAAAATTTAAAAAATGAATTACTTTTATGAGGTTGATGAGATTTTATAATTGTCCGACACAATGTTTGTCCGACACAAAGTTTGTAAGTATCAACCTCAAATCTCAACGAGTACAAATTTCCAGTCGGTTGATGAGGTTCATTACGGCAATACATCCACTTTCCACCAAATAAGAAGACGCGTAAGCAGTTAACAACTTCTGTACCCACAATGCTGGCTACTAAATTGGAATCTAATGGGTATCTGAAATTAGTTTGGGGGGAAAGTAAAGCGGTTTTACGTTGGACTGGCCACAAGGCACTCTTGTTAACCGTCGGTCAGAGAAACAAAAATCCTTTATACCATTTGTCCTCAAATTGAGCAGTTATTCGATATATTTGAACCCGAGACCACTCATTTCGGAAGCCAAGTGCTTTACCATTCGGCCACCAAGCATAATTAAAACGCTTCGTTTATACAACCTGTTTCTAGCGTACTCTACATGTGTCAATTTAAACAATATTGTCATCTGTAGTTGCTGGCTATTGGAACTTGGTTTTTGATTCAGAGATCTGAATACAAAAACAATAATCAATTGCAGGATTGGTTTACAAAAATGATTGAACGTGTTTATGATGGTATTGTTATGGATGATTGAGCATGTTTATGATGGTATTGTTAGAGATCTGAGACAAGGGAGCTATACAGCAAGCAACGAAGTCTTATTGAACGCTCTCACCAAAGATGTGTGCGTTCCCTAATAGATTAAGGTATACCACCTTTTTTGATGAGCTGAAAGGTGGTCGGCGTAACAGAGGTGCCCCAAGGAAACACTTTAAAGACCAGCTTAGGCGCCAACTTGCTTTAACTGATAAAGAATAGAGCACCTGGCTGCAGACGACTTTGGAACGAGATATCACTTACAAAGGCCGCCGGATACACTAAGACTAAAAGAAAATACACTACCGAGGACAGACTTACGCGCGAAGAGGAATCTCAATCGACTTCCGGTGGCAGAACGTGGCAAATTATGTAGGTCGCAGCCGGGGATGCGTAACCACGTGAAAAACCGCACTCCTCGTTATTATTATTAATATTATTGTTTGTGGATATCTTTTCTAAATCATAACTGCACGTAAAATAAGAAAGTAGCGCAAAAAGAAAAGTCCATTATTTAAATGTAGAAACAGAAAGTGAAGAAGAACAGGCGACATGCTGAGATGAAATGTAAACAAATGTATTCGAATACGGATAGAATATGGCATTACTATATCGGTAATATTTGGTTCAGCTTTTTTGTTTTATGCTATTGCGTTACGTGTGTTAAATAAAATAATGAATGTTGATTGGATAAATAAATCACTAATTATAAAACACTCATCATAAAGCACTCATCTCTCATAAACACATGGCATCACCTCGCGCTGCCAACTTGTTCTAATTTGGGTACTAAACAATCACATCAAAATTCTGTATAGCTACACAATTCCACTATAGGGCAGCTAAATTCTGTCTAGCTACACAATTCCACTATAGGGCAGATAAATTCTGTCTAGCTACACAATTCCACTATAGGGCAGATAAATTCTGTCTAGCTACACAATTCCACTATAGGGCAGCTAAATTCTGTCTAGCTACACAATCCCACTAAAGGGCAGCTAAATTCTAGATACTCAACAATAGCTAAATATTATTGATCCCAATCTTCAACATCAAAAAGATTTTAACTACTTAATATTATTTAAATTCTACCTAAATTCTATCAAACTACCTAAATTCTACCTAAATTCTGTCAAACTACTCTAAATTCTACCTAAATTCTATCAAACTACTCTAAATTCTACCTAAATTCTATCAAACTACTTTAAATTCTATCAAACTACTCTAAATTCTACCTAAATTATATCAAACTACCTAAATTCTATCAAACTACTCTAAATTCTACCTAAATTCTATCAAACTACCTAAATTCTATCAAACTACCTAAATTCTATCAAACTACTCTAAATTCTACCTAAATTCTATCAAACTACTCTAAATTCTACCTAAATTCTATCAAACAACTCTAAATTCTACCTAAATTATCTTATCTTATATAATACAGACGTTACTTCAAAAAAGAAGATGATTACGTCCTACGCGTCATGCATTTAGTCATGCATATTAACCAATGACCAAAATTCTGCCAAGTCACTGGTTTTCCTGGCTAGCTCAGGCAACCCATTCCATGCTCTAATAGCACAAGGGAACAATGAGTATTTGTACAAATTTGTCCAAGCATATGGGACGAGGAATGTGCCTTTATCTTTGTGTCTTTCAGAGTATTTTATTAAATTTTGTTTTTGTATTTGAAGATTATGGTTCAGTGTTTTATGTATAATTGCTACTTACAATTTGAGTCTTCTGTCCTGAAGGCTTTCTAAATTTAGTGATTTTACTATAGGTGTTACTCTAGTTAAATGTGAATATTCATTTGTTATGAATCTCACTGCTCATTAAATTCTATCAAACTACTCTAAATTCTACCTAAATTCTATCAAACTACTCTAAATTCTACCTAAATTCTCATTAATTTCTATATTCTGCCTATTAACTACTCAATATTTATTCAATTCTACTCTTCGCGAGTGCGCTTCTCTAGAATTAAAACTCATTGCAACGCTTCATACAGCACCTCCCCCTCTCATCACTTGTGTCCATCACCTGTGTCCATCACCTGTCCAAGTTTGTCCTACTTTTTCCTCTCACTGTTTTCAATTCTATTTGCAGTTGTTGGGGGGGGGGGGGGGTCTCATTACATTGTGTTTGTTTTTATAGGGCAAATTTTCTTTTTCAAATCTTTTGTTGGTTTAATCTGTTTTTAAAGTGTCAGTCAAGGATATGTTGGGGGGGGGGGGGGGGGAGGGGGGGTGAAATCGGCGTTTGCATGAATTTAGAAGTTAATTGTGGAAAATTATCATAGAGCATAGAAGTCATGGCCCCAACACATACACAGTCACACACACACACACACAGTCACACACACACACACACACAGTCACACACACACACATATCAATGTCCTATTGTTTCCCAGACATGTTTTTAAAGGTCAAATCACCTCTATTATTAGAATATATTGTATCGATATTATCTGTCATTAAGATATGAACTATATATTTGTAACTGAATGCTTTAATCAATGCACGTAGGCTAATGTTAGATGCAAAGTTTTGAACATAACAATATATAATATTTTTTTCTACCCATAAATTCAAAGTAAACATTTCGATATTCTTATTTGTAGCTGTAAATTGTTTTACAATTAGCTATTTTTTAGTGTCGTAAAGTGTGGCATGGTATTTTAAATATCTCTTTGTCAACTTAACTACAGCCCGTCGCCCCTTTTAAAGTCTGGGCCGCCAACAATTGCTCTCCATACTCCACTGTCCCGGGCCGCCAACAATAGCTCTCCATACTCCTCTGTCCCGGGCCGCCAACAATAGCTTTCCATACTCCTCTGTCCTGGGCCGCCAACAATAGCTTTCCATACTCCTCTGTCCTGGGCCGCCAACAATAGCTTTCCATACTCCTCTGTCCCGGGCCGCCAACAATAGCTCTCCACTCTCCTCTGTCCCGGCCGCCAACAATAGATCTCCATGCTCCTCTGTCCCGGGCTGCCAACAATAGCTCTCCATACTGCTCTGTCCCGGGCCGCCAACTATAGCTCTCCACACTCCTCTGTCCCGGGCCGCCAACAATAGCTCTCCACACTCCTCTGTCCCGGGCCGCCAACAATAGCTCTCCTCACTTCTCTGTCCCGTGATGCCAAAACTATAGCTCTCCACACTCCTCTGTCCTGTGCTGCCAACAATAGCTCTCCATACTCCTCTGTCCCGGGCCGCCAACAATAGCTTTCCATACTCCTCTGTCCTGGGCCGCCAACAATAGCTTTCCATACTCCTCTGTCCCGGGCCGCCAACAATAGCTCTCCACTCTCCTCTGTCCCGGCCGCCAACAATAGATCTCCATGCTCCTCTGTCCCGGGCTGCCAACAATAGCTCTCCATACTGCTCTGTCCCGGGCCGCCAACAATAGCTCTCCATACTCCTCTGTTCCGGGCCGCCAACTATAGCTCTCCACACTCCTCTGTCCCGGGCCGCCAACAATAGCTCTCCACACTCCTCTGTCCCGGGCCGCCAACAATAGCTCTCCACACTCCTCTGTCCCGGGCCGCCAACAATAGCTCTCCTCACTTCTCTGTCCCGGGATGCCAAAACTATAGCTCTCCACACTCCTCTGTCCTGTGCTGCCAACAATAGCTCTCCATACTCCTCTGTCCCGGGCCGCCAACAATAGCTTTCCATACTCCTCTGTCCTGGGCCGCCAACAATAGCTCTCCACACTTCTCTGTCCCGGGATGCCAAAACTATAGCTCTCCACACTCCTCTGTCCTGTGCTGCCAACAATAGCTCTCCATACTCCTCTGTCCCGGGCCGCCAACAATAGCTTTCCATACTCCTCTGTCCTGGGCCGCCAACAATAGCTCTCCACACTTCTCTGTCCCGGGATGCCAAAACTATAGCTCTCCACACTCCTCTGTCCTGTGCTGCCAACAATAGCTCTCCATACTCCTCTGTCCCGGGCCGCCAACAATAGCTTTCCATACTCCTCTGTCCTGGGCCGCCAACAATAGCTTTCCACACTCCTCTGTCCTGGGCTGCCAACAATAGCTCTCCACACTCCTCTGTCCTGGGCTGCCAACAATAGCTCTCCACACTCCTCTGTCCTGGGCTGCCAACAAGAGCTCTCCACACTCCTCTGTCCTGGGCCGCCAACAATAGCTCTCCACACGTCTCTGTCCTGGGCCGCCAACAATAGTTCTCCATTCTCCTCTGTACTGGGCCGCCAACAATGGCTCTCGGTACTCCTCTGTCCTGGGCTGTCAACAATGGCTCTCTACACCTCTCCGTCCTGGGCCGCCAACAAAAGCTCTTCATACTCCTCTGTCCTTGTCCATCTTGTTCCTTGTTTAACCAAACTTTAAAGTCTCTAGTTCCCGTCGTCAGGTACTTCTAACGTAGAGCCCTCTCTCTTGTCTTGTGTGTGCCACTTCAACACCTGCCTTGTGATGCTAGTTGGTGCTTTGTGCTGAGTGTGCCCCAATCCATCCCCACCTTCTCTTTCTGATTTCTTCTTCTAGATTAGTTTGGTTGATCACTGTTGCTGATGACGTCTGTCCAACGGATGTGTAGGATTCTTCATAGGCAGCTGTTAATGAAAGTTTGCACTCCTCTAGTAAATTTTAGTTTTTCTGCAGGTCTCGGCAACATATCTCGAGATGTCTTACAAAGAGTTAGTTTGACTGAGAAGAAATTTTGGTAAAAAGGGAAATAATCGAACAGTTTCGTCTATTGCAAAACACACACACATGATTTACTTACAGACGTAAAGCTTTTATATTTGTATGTTGGATCTGAGCCTTTTAGGTCTTTTGAAATCGTGCAATTTTGTTTTCGAAAACCTGTTTTTAAGACCATGATATTTGGTTGAAGAGTCTTCTCTCCCTTGTGACTCGGTATGTTTACCGAAGAAATCTAGAGTGTGCAGGTAAGTCTAAAAATAATTAGTTTTCCTTTTTTATTGACAAACCACAGACTCGCTACAAAAGTAGCTAGAACTATTTAGCTCTTCCTAAATTGTAGAAATTAAATGTAATCTCAACATTATACGAGTTTTTTAATTTACTTTTTTAAGTTATATAAAACTTCTGATGGCTGTAAAGGTAGTGTGATCCACGTCTTGGCTAGTTGAACCAAATGTGCAATTAGGATATACCGCTTCGGTAACGACCTTGGACAAAACGTATCATCGAGGTAGAGCCCTAGATAAAGGTGTCAGTCGCTATAATTAGTAATAAGTCACTGCTAACTGTATATTCAGGTCAGCTACACTGATAAAAACAGTTTTAAAATTATCGGATTACAATTGATTTATAAGAAGGTTTTTATAAGTGATCCGTTCACAGGAACAACATTCCGTCTCTCTGTCTCTTTCTCTCTCTTACAGTCTCTCTCTCTTTTCCTCTTCCCAATTCTCCCTCTCTTTTTCTCTCTCCGTATGCTTCTCTTTTACTCTCTTTCTTTCTCTTTCTCGCTCTCTGTCTCACACACACTCTAACACACATTCACACACAATCTCTTACGCACACAATCTCTCTCACACGCTCACACATACTCACATTCACACACACACTTTCTCACACAAACACACACTCTCTTTCTCTTCCTTTTTTCTTTATGTCTCTCTCCCCCTCCAGCCTGTTTTTCCCCCCTCCACTCGCCAAGGGACTTAACCTTTTGTTATTGATTGTATCATGCTTGCAGACATAAAAAACCCTGAAATGTTTATTGATCTCTTTGTACCCTCTACCATTGAACTGATTGCTTTTTATATGTTATTGATGAGTTTCAAATAGTTTCTGATAACAAGTCAATCTATAATAACCAGCGCCATTGATTAGGTGATTTGTTGTAACACGCTAGCCATTGTGCAGAGTACTGTGTTTTCTTATTTTATTTGGTCTTGAACTTTTGTCTATAGACTCTAGGCCTACCTTTATTCACTTCATAGGAACTTAACCTTTAAGTTTTGTTTTGTAGGAAAACAAATTATCTTTTCATCGCTTTGAGTTACATTCCTTTATGTTATTTTTAGTAACCATCAAATAGTTTAATAGAAACACACATACTTTTTAGTGTTATGTATATTTCTATTGTAATCAGGAAATAAAAAAAGGTCTGACCTTTTTTTTTCTTAGGTTTCTAGCAAGAGTGCCTTGAATACAGAACAATCCATGCTGGAGGTTATTTCATACCCTTTCAATACATTTTTATAACCTTTATATCCAAGCAATAACCACTTATTTTCATATTATATCATAGACTGTTTATATTACTAGACCAAAATTCGATATAGTCGTCAAATGTCTATATTTAGCTACAGGTTATCTCCAGTTCATTTAATGACGTCAGGGAAACCGCACATTGAATGACCTAGGTAGAGATTTCAATTCTGGTCGTTAGCAGCTTGGACATGTAGGCGACTTTCTGGAATTGTTTTCCCCAGGAAGTCCGTGCCTCTAATGATGTGTACCCTTTGACTTTTGGTCCTGGAAATATAGAACACTGCAATGGTGTTTACTTCTCTGTCAGTATACTATATCTACTTTTCAGGAAAACAAAAAAAGATGGCCAATTTGGAAAGTGGATATTAAATTTTGTTAATAAGGAAATTCTCAATTTCGCCCCCCCCCCCCCTCCCAAGATGATTGTTAATACTCGGTCGTTGGATTGTAGCTTTAAATAGCTAGTACAATCGGTGTTGGCGTAATATATTTTAAATAAAATAACTTTAAATAACGTGAACAAACTTCTTTTTTCAAACAAAGACTTAATGTAACCAGTGGCGTAGCTGGGGGAGGAGGGGTCCAAATTTGAAAATCCCCTCCCCGGGCCTCCCACTTGAGGGTCCCCCCAAATGCGTGTCCGAATTTTTTTAATATAAAATATTAAGCCATTACCATGTTATCTTGCTATTCATGTTGTTATGTAAATTAGTGACCATGCTGCAAGTATTCCACACATATTAAGTACATTATCTCATGTCATGATTTTGAATGTCAAAATGCAGGGGCTCCTAAAGAGGCCAAGCCCCCGGGCCCCCTTATCCATTGCTACGCCACTGCATGTAAGTTTTATTAACAATATATACAGAGACTCAATATGAGATGAGGTGAACAAAATCTTAACTCACTACAAAAACACGCCCTTACGTCTCTGATGTCCCTCTCGTTCCTCTATCGCCCAGGAGCGCGGTGGCTGGACGATTAAGCTTCTTAGCTTCCGTACCTGGGGGTTCTGGTTTCAAATCTCGGTAAAGACTGGTATTTTGAAAATCGGGATCTTTAGGGCGCCCCGGAGTCCTCTAATGGGTGCCTGACTTTATTTGGGAAAAGTAAAAGCGATGGTCGTTATACTGGTCACATGACACCCTGCTCGTTAACCGTTGGCCAAAGAAACGATGACCTTAACATCATCTGCCCAGTAGATCGCGAGGTCTGAAATGGGAACTTTACTTAGTTACCAGGACATTGAATGTCCTTGGTAATATATCATGTATTGAAATTGTTATTTCCGAAGAGTAAAAATACATGTCGTGATTTAATTAATTATAAAACTTTTTATGCGATCAGACCCTACACCCATCTTCGAGTTCATTGGAAACAATACTATCAAAACATGAATTAATCAAACAAATTAACCCATTAGTTAATTAAATACAGTTATTTCTTTAATTTTGTTTGATATAGAAAAAGGGAAATAAATTATACAGTATTGAAATACAATGACTTTAAATGTGGCTATGTTTTTATCAAAACAAAAATCAATCATAACAATTAAACCATTTGCTAATTAATTACTGGTATTTCGTTAATTTTGTCTGATATAGAAAAGGGAAATAAATCATGCAATATTGAGCCATAATTATTTTAAATGTGGCGTTATTTCCCCTTAGCTTGCTTAGTTTTATTTTAACTATATACTCTTTAAAACGGGAGCTGCAATATCGGAGTGCAATCGTGAACTACTCAATGGTAACTGAACGAAAAAAAAATTAAAGAATTTTAGTACTAGATCTCAACTCTTATTAATCCACCTCAATATGTGTGCTGGCCGAATGACAAAGCGCTCGGTTTCTGAATCGAGTGGTTTGGAGTTCCAATCTTGTTAACCTTTGGCCACAGAAACTGCATACTATCTTATCTTATATAATATGGACGTTACTGGTACTTCAAAAAAAGAAGATGATTACGTCCTACGCGTCATGCATTTAGTCATGCGTATTAACCAATGACTTAAATTCTGCCAAGTCACTGGTTTTCCTGGCTAGCTCAGGCAACCCATTCCATGCTCTAATAGCGCCAGGGAAGAAGGAGTATTTGTACAAATTTGTTCTAGCATATGGGATGAGGAATGTGCCTTTATCTATGTGTCTTTATGAGTATTTTATTTAATTTTGTTTTACGGCGACTTTTTATCTTTTGACAGTGTACGCTTTTATTTTTTAAATCAAGAACACCAATATAATAGATTTCACAATTCTAGTTCACAAATGCCTTTGGTTGAACTAAATATACTAAATATCTAAATATACTTCTCTAAATGTGTACCTTTCGGTTCTAAAACTTAAACATGCATGTTTTATATAAATATATTGATACTTATTGATACCGTTTTTAAAACCGGAAATAAAAGCTTTATATGGTTAAGTATAGCCCTTCGGGTATGAGTAATACACAACATCTAGGAATGTAGCATTCTGCATTAATAAAAGAGGCAAATCCCAAGGATTCCTAGGATGTACTAAGCTCGACAACTGTAGTCAAAAGCTAAAAAGCTGAGGTATCCTTAAAAAAAAATTTAAAAATTCTGCATTAATAAACATAATCGTTTTGTACTGTTAATTGAAATAAACTCTTCATGCAATAAAAAAAAAGTGTTGAACAAGTATTTAGTTCAACGTCTATTAAAGTTGCACTGAGTTCGTGTTTTTCTGTATTTCTAAAGATGTAAGAATGTCTAATTGTTTAAAACATGCAAGGTCATTTTATGTCTGAACACGACTAAACCAACTGATTTTTTTTTGCCGCACAATTTTTGTTGTGTTTTTGAGACCGCGATATTTTTGTGGACCGGAGGGGGAATGTGAATAGAGGAATGGTGCTATAAAAGGTGTGTGTGTGCGGGATTGCAAGAATATTAGAAATTTGGACTGTCATCCTGAAAGCTATTAAATGGGAAGATCGAGGAATGTCGCATCCGTCTAAGAGCAATTTATTATTTTCTTAATATGTCTCGCATTCATTCATTCTAAAACGGTAACGGCAATAAAATTCTAGATTTAACCCCTGTGTGACCGGGCGAATGCTGGCGTGTAGATCTGCAAACCATCACTGAAAGAACTAAAATGAAAACGCCCTAAGCCAAGCAGAAAGCGATAGATGATCTTTCATGAAAAAACTGAATGCATTTTGCGCAGTCCTCCATGTAGAAGTTACTCCGCCTTGTCTGCATAAAAAAATAATTAAAGGGATTAGGGGGGGGGCCTGGTTTGTATGCGATTAAGTCTAGTGTAAAAGACACGGATCAATGCTGACAGAATTCGTACATGTTGATTATGTAGCAATGCTACACACACACACACTTTTCACAATGGTATATTTCAGCACGTCGTTCTAGTTTATAATTAGTACATGTGATCTCAACAAACCATTCTGAAAGTTATTTGAAAGTTATTTATCTAAAGAAATACTAGAAAAATTTACAATCTCGATATTAGGGTAATCGATTCTTTTCTAGGGCGGAAATGTAGACATAGTTACTGCTGCAAGTGGGAAAAATCTAAAAAAAAAAAAATATGAAACCCCTGTTGGAAGAATTTAATAAGCAAAAGAAAAAAAAGAATACTTTTTTAAAACCAAAGCGTATCTAAGGGGAAAAACCGCTAAGTACTGCCATTTATCTGAAAATTACAGGATTTAGCTCTGTTTCTATTATATAAAACAAAATTTATTAATTAGTACTAAATGATTATAGTTCGTCCATCGTGATTCGATGATGACCACTTTGTCATCCAGGGGGCTGAAGGCTTTGCAATGGGGTTTTATGCCTCCTCGTGTGGCTGGTGAGACCTGTGTGAGCCCGGAATGTTCGGCCGCACACTGGGTGGTTATTCCAGCTGGAGCTAGTGTCGTTTGTCTTGCTTTTCTTTTCTGGCTTTTTTTCTTCTGCCAGCGTTGTTCTTTTTTCCTTAGCAACCTGTGCGCCAGTTTTCACAGCGCGACGCCATGATGCTCTGTCATGTGCCTCTGTCTCCCAGGTGGCTGGGTCTATGCTGAACCACTTTAAAGAAGCTTTGAGGGTGTCCCTGAAGCGCTTTCTTTGACCACCTTGCGAGCGCTTTCCTTCGCTTAGTTGGCCATACAAGAGTCATTTAGGGATGTGGTGGTCTTCCCTTCTGTAGACGTGACCTGCCCATCGCAGCTGGGACTGCATCAGGATTGTGTGGATGCTTTGCAGACACGCTCTTCGAAGGACTTCTGTATCTGGTACTTTGTCTTAATTAACTGGTTACGTTTTTGATTGATTCGAGTATTGACTAAGAATAATTGTGCCAAATTTCAACTTGATCCGAGAATGGAAAGTGGGAGAAAAAAAAACGTGTCAAAACGTAATACGGGGACTCCATCCACAAATATACACACGGTGCATATATATGTATGTAAATATCTCCACATCTCTCTTTAAGTAGCATTTATTTAGCTTAATTTGAAATCAGACACACATCATTAATCACCAACATCATTAATCACCAACAATTAATGAACCGATTGTTACATTTATTTTTTCGTTTGTTTCATGTCTTGTCAGGTTCAATGAATAATCGTGCGAATTTTTAACTTGATCCGAGAATGGGAAATGGGAGGAAAAAAGACATGTTGAAACTTTTTACCAGACAGACAGACAGAGTTGATATAAGCTTTGTAAAAAAAGTGTTTTGGACCACGGAAAACTTTATCAGCAAAAAATTAAGGCAAAGAATTGTGTTCTATAGAAATGTGAAATATTGATCTTAGTTACATTCGATTTATATGCATAATTCATACATGTAACAAATACAGTACAAAGTTGTAGATGCTAAAGTATTACCGGCACCATTAAATATATTTAATAATTCTAACGCATTCGTTATATGCATGTAATGAGTTTTTCAACCTCCCAATTTACGACTTGTTTCGGTTGAACTAAGGGGCGGCTACAAGATGGGCGGTTCTCGAAAACGCAAACTGTTAGTTAAGTAGGATACAGTTGACAGAGTTGTCTAACATAGCGAGCTATCTCCCGAGCTAATTAGTCCTGCGGTATCGATTTCATTCCTTTTTATCTAGCAGATAATCAAAGTGATAATAAAGTTGATGATAAGCAGGGACAATGATAACTTGTGCGTGTCTGTTTTACATGTGTCGTGTATTGTAGAAAGTTCTGTGAAATCAGTTTCAGTTGGATTTGTGTTATTTCAGTGTAAAGGTGTGTGTCATCATGACATATTTCATGCTACGCAACAAATAAAGACACTGGAGATGTCAAGGTTTATTACTTTCATTTGGGATTATATTCAAGTATGTTTTCCTCATGGAATCAACTTGTGTGTGTTTCTTTTATTTCACTATTTGGACTTAACTTATCAACAAAGACCTCTCTTTGTCAACTCCTATGTGTAGTCTGCATTTTTAAAAGACCTTTTAATGTCTTAAAACTGATACTTATGCCTACGTGTTTTAACTACAGTTTCAAATGTGTCCAATGATAGGTATATGTTTATAGGCTCAGACCATGCCTAAGTGCAGTCTAGTTGTATTGCTTACCATATGAAAACAAAACTGTGGACTGTTTGAACAAGTCTTTTTTCAACTCCTAGTAACTTACTACATTTCCTTCATGGAGTCTGGCAGCGAAAGAGTATCGCGCTAATTACGTGGATTCCAAAGCTGGTCAATATTTTTTGTCCAATGACAACCCAAACCTAAGTAAATAGAACATAATATGGACATTTGTTTTAAATTTATTATTACCGTTATATTACTTGTTTAACAATTTTTTTTCATAATCACCTTCACCTATCACTCTGTTGAGACGTTGAAAAGTACGTTCACCTCTAATGGGTTAGTTAGTAATAGGACGTCCATCTCTAATGAGTTAGTTAGTAATAGGACGTCCATCTCTAATGGGTTAGTTAGTAATAGGACGTCCATCTCTAATGGGTTAGTTAGTAATAGGACGTCCATCTCTAATGGGTTAGTTAGTAATAGGACGTCCATCTCTAATGGGTTAGTTAGTAATAGGACGTCCATCTCTAATGGGTTAGTTAGTAATAGGACGTCCATCTCTAATGGGTTAGTTAGTAAAAGCGGTTTGGTCGTTGTGCTGTCCTAGTGTGAAAGGGGAACTTTATTTTTATTTTACTTACATTCTTAAAACCCTTCCGGACCCCTCTTACAGCGCTCCCCCATTCCCCAGCTGCCATTGGGGGAGGGGTCGCAACTGGTCAAAAGTTTGAGAAACGCTGGGATGTGTGAAGTTTGAAACATGTGACGACCCATCCCTTCTATCCCCATGTAGTGACAGTCCCTGAATGCGACGAAATAGTCAGAATTTATGTCACCTTTGTGACCTTTCTCAAAAGCCTAGATTTATACGAACCTATTGCATTTTGTCAGGGCGTTGGCTAAACCCGTGGAGCTCGTGTATTTGTGGGGCCGGTTCTAGAGTTAGTCATGGAGGGAAAGTCTTTGTTTGTGTTGTCATTGTCGTGTAAGGGCGGAGCTTTGGAGTAAAAGACCCTGCTCAGGCCTCTGAGCTTCAGTTCAAATGCAAGGCAGTTAATTTCTAATGAGAGGGAGTAATTCAGCAAGCAATCGAGTTTACTCAGAGTTTCAAACGTCTAATGAACAATGTTTACAACTATATCTAGACGTGGTCAGCTCAAGTGGCACCTACTGGCCTAGATGAGATTAGATTATCAGTGTTTTATTGCAATGTGTATGCCATTTAATTTTTGTAGATGGGGGCGAATCTACAATCGTGTGTCAAGTACAATAGAGATCGATTACATTCATAACCACTTTTCAATCCAGTAGCGTGTCTGGCCGGATGGGGAGGGGTACAACTTAAAACAAAATCATTCACAACCAATCGCTAACCTCCTCCAACCGTCACAATAGAAATACACATACACACTCCATAACACCAGACAAACAAAAAAATGCAATGCTTCATTTGCGGACATTGAAAAACGGCTTCAGTTTTCAGAGTACTTACACCAGGCTGATGCCTGCACTCAGGGCCGCCGCGACGGTTGTGGCCGCCTGTTAAATTATTAAACCAAAAATTTAAAAAAATGATTTGGCCGCCCCTTACCTTCGTCCGCCTGCGTGCGATGCACACATTGCGGCCTGCCTGCACTAGTGATGTAAGAATATAATTAAACGCGGTGGAAAAAAGGAATTTAGAAATCATATTAAATCTTTTTACTTTTTGAAACATTGAAATAAAAAATAAATCTTTTCATTGTTTTCTTGAAACTATTCCTGCGTGCAAGAGATGAACTACGCAGTAGAGCACTGCACCATCAGTTCTCCAGGAAGTTTCTCTCATAGCCAGGGGCAAGCAAGTCAATGTTTTCATTATCTCCCCTAACCAAACAAGAAGGTTATCACAATTCAACTTAGGGATCGCGGTCTGTGTAACTTGTTTGTGAATTGGTGAAAAGGGAGGTGCGACAGGGACTACCAGGACAAGCAAGTCCTACATGAGTATCATGACAAGCGAGTCCTACATGAGTACCATGACAAGCAAGTCCTACATGAGTACCATGACAAGCAAGTCCTACATGAGTACCATGACAAGCAAGTCCTACATGAGTACCATGACAAGCAAGTCCTACATGAGTACCATGACAAGCAAGTCCTACATGAGTACCATGACAAGCAAGTCCTACATGAGTACCATGACAAGCAAGTCCTACATGGGTACCATGACAAGCAAGTCCTACATGAGTACCATGACAAGCAAGTCCTACATGAGTACCATGACAAGCAAGTCCTACATGAGTACCATGACAAGCAAGTCCTACATGAGTACCATGACAAGCAAGTCCTACATGAGTACCATGACAAGCAAGTCCTACATGAGTACCATGACAAGCAAGTCCTACATGAGTACCATGACAAGCAAGTCCTACATGAGTACCATGACAAGCAAGTCCTACATGAGTACCATGACAAGCAAGTCCTACATGAGTACCATGACAAGCAAGTCCTACATGAGTACCATGACAAGCAAGTCCTACATGAGTACCATGACAAGCAAGTCCTACATGAGATATTGGTTGGCACCTAGAAGTATGAAGATACATTTATTGGCCCATATTTGTGTGTACCCTTTCAAAAATCGGATGGTCGTGTGGTATCGCGCTTCAAGTTTTCAAAGTTTTATTGCGATGTTCCACGGATTGTAAATAGACAAGTCTTTTATGATTTCATTCTTATATGTCAATAGTGTAGACTGTCTTAAGTTTGGACAGTAATGGTGGGGTATTGGTAGCTAGTTATTTGGTGCACGTCATAGCTCTAGGAGTCAAAAGATACAACCAAAATGTCTGCTCACACTTTCGTCACGGTTGGATGGAAAGTGGACGGGAGGGAATAGTTGGTTAAAAGTCTAGAAATTCTCGAAACTGGCAACGAAGTTGATAGAGCGTCGCGTTAATAACACGAATGTCGTGGGTTCGGTCCCCATACTGGCCAACCTTTTTGAAAGACGATCCCATCAGTCTTATTCGATCCGAAGCAAACTTTGACGGTCGGATCGGGTTTAATGAGATCCGATTTTATTGTAACCTAAAGTAAGAATTGATTTGAAAAATTACATTACTTATTACTTTCACTAGACTCTAGCTACAAGTAGTAAAATCTACATCCTTGGACTTTTTTTTTTAGAAATGTACAGCTTGGATCAACCAAGAGTTACTCACTGCTGAGTCACTGCTCGTGCGTAATTTCCCTTCATTAGAATAAGGAAATCCCCTACTCTAAATATAGAAACAGATTAACGCTTATAATTATCGAACCGGTTTCAAACCCCCCCCCCCCCCCCCCCCCCCCCCCCCCTCTTTTATTTTTCTTTAGCATAGAATAAATATCGTAGGTCTGTATAAACATTGTGTGGATTGGCTGTATCAATAGGTCTGGGGCATAATGCTGGCGATATGGTATGTACATTTGATTGTAGGCTTATCGTATTTAGATAGACCGATACGTTAGTTCAACAAGATGAAAGGACTGTGTCCCCGGTATGTGATAGAATACTGGTGGTTCAGATTTATGTGCACATGTATGTAAACTTTTGGGTGGAGAGCGGAAAGAAGGGGGACTGACTCTGCCTAAACTTTATTGAATTTATATAGACCACGCTCGTTTAACCATGGTTTAACGAAATTATGTGAATTTGTTGAAATAGAGTTTTTCCCCCTTGATATTTGTCGAGGGTAAGTTTCTATCGTAATACAATTAACGCAAAAAAACGTACGTTGTTAACCTCAATTTGTTAAACAAACACGGATGTAACCTTGGCAGGGTCAGCTGAAGTATCGGGAGTATGGTCTAACTACTAGGGGATCTTTATTGGTTGTATCTGTGACATTGGTATGTAATTAATTACTGTTTAATTAACACGCCTCACCCGTCCCTTCTGTCCTGCAGTTTTTAGCGGCCCCGTAGAGAACCTCTATTATGTGTGTGTGTGTTGTCTTCTATTTATCTTATACATTACAGAGAAGATAATTACCCTGTACGCGTACTAATCTAGTTGTACATGTAAACTCTGCTAAGTAATGGACCTCATTCACCAATCGTAAACAAACATTTAGTCACGTGATCTTATTGATAAAACAACGGAAAAAAACTGTCACGTGACAACCATCATGAATTAAACATGAGATCGTAAATTATATGGACGAGATAGAGCACCACGTGGCTAAATGTTGTTTGTTTACGATTGGTGAATTAGGTCTATTGGGATACCTGGCTGATTCCGGCAACCATATCCTGTCATTCTACTAGCACTAGGGAGGAAGAACACTTGTACGAATTAGTCCTAACAACTGAAATAAGAAATGTGTCTTTATCCTTTCCGAGCACTTTTATTAGGTTGTGTTTTGTATTTGTAGATGGCTCAGTGTTTTATGTAAGGCCTGTAATTGTTCTTTGACTCTGTTCTGTCCCCAAGTGTCTCTTGCTTTTATAGTGCTCGAAATAACATCTGCTACTCATGATTCATTAGGACTTGACATGCTGTGCACTGATAGTATGAGCTTAGCATGGTGTTACCATTCATTAGGACTTGACATGCTGTGCACTGATAGAGCTTAGCACGCGGAGGCGCTAATAAGATTTTAACATGACTGTCTACGGAGAACATCGCATATTGTTCCGCTAAAATTTAAATGATCAATTTGAGGAATCTCGTATATGTGCGTCTTGGCTGATCCTTGTGGTGGCTATACAATTTTAAGATGTCATGTTTACTTGTCCGATAAGCTTCATATAATAAATTGTTTACTTTCTATAAATCAGACTTTGATACAAATTTCTTTTTCTTTTCCCCAGATGCATGACGTTTAATCAAAGATTGTAATCCTGGTCATATATTCTAATGAAGTACTTTCTATTCAACTGCACCAACGAAAGCCATCCTCCCCATTTAAGTCTATGTGATACCCCAAAACAACTTCATACATCCTGTTTCATCAGGGAATAACTAGAGTTTTGGGAAAATGTCCAAAGGACCCAAAATTCACGAGATCTTCAGCAACGCTGGGAAGAACATTGCCTTTACCTACGAAAACCAGGAAACCAAGCAGCAGATCCAGCTGAGTAAAAAGAAGAATGCGGTCTCCGGGCCAGGCATGAAAAAGTTTGGTGGCTACAAGCCCAAAATTCTCAGCGGCCAAAACGATTTTCTGTCACTACAAAATGACACACCAAATGTGTCTCTGGGGTTGTCAGGTGGCAGTGTGAGCAGGACTAACCAGACTCTGACCAAACCTAAGCCATGGGTCATTGGGGATAAAAATGTACCTATGGTGCTGGCACCCTTGTCAAGTGAAGAAGACAATGACTCTGTTGATGTCAATGGGAATAACCATGATAATGGTCATATTAATGATGCCCCTAATGACTTCGGACACCTGTATAATGACCAGATGAGAGATGTTGAGAACTCAATGCGTACACAGAACATTCATTCAGACACATCGACCTTGATTTCATATTCCAGTGAGCACGACCAAGGTGTGGACAATCCAGCCACCTCTTTGATGTCCATTGTGGACACATTGAATGCAGGTGAAGCTCCAGAGAAACCACCTCACATTAATGGAAAGCATCATCATCAAACAGTTGACCTTTCACACTCTAACTCTGTGGATGTTCAAGTTTCTGAGGAAGTGTTCATTCCCGCCCCAGACTACGACGAAGAGGAGCGCACACTGGACTTCACTTCGGAGGACACAGATGACCCCGATAGCCCTGAGGGTGGACAGCGGAACCCCAAAGCCAGGCCTCTGTCCAAAGTCTATGATGGCGAAGACTTCTCTCAATATCTCTCAGATGATGATGACAACAAGGTGGAGCTTCGCCAAAAATCTAATAAAAATACACTAACCAGAAAGTCAACGTCAGAAGCAGCAAAGCCTAAGCTGAATCAGAAACATTTAATGTTCAAACAAAACACTCTGGGAAAGAACAAACGACACAGTTCAGGATCTGTACCAGGATTTAACAGTGTCAGACACTTCAGCTATGCAGATTCCAAATTTGGCACAAAAGGCAGAAATACTTCCAAGAGTATGGCCTTCACAGAACTGACTGATGAGGGAGATGTGTTCTTGAGTGCCAATTCACAGCAGGGGTCTTACGAGTCTTTTCTACGTTCTCGCAACGGTGACGTTATACCCCACCGTGAAACCAGTGACAGTGGTCTGGATATGGTGGAAGATGGTCACTTGGCCCATCAGAGGAACAAAGGTGATACACTATGGAAAAAGATGACCTACAGGTTTAAACATAAGTCAAGTAAGGTTAATTAAATGCCCCTTGTCTAATGTTAATTAAGGCCTAAAACATCATAAAAGCATTAACATTCCACAGAACCTGTTGAAAATATTTATTATTGTAAATGAAAATTGAAACACAACTTGTTAGATGATAAATGTTGAAGAGGACCTGCTCATTAGAAACAAAAAATTGTCCTAGTAATACCTAAAAAATAATTTACTACTAATGACAGTAATTGTATATAGAGCAGGATAGAATAAAGTGATATAAAGTTCGGTCAGTAATGAAGACTGATCAAATTTTATGCATTCCTTAATTATTTTTTTTGTCTGGATCTAGAACTTAATTGTACAGATGTTTTTACTCTATGCCTTGTTGAAACATAATAAATTGTGTTGTCATTTTAGTGTTCACAGCTGTGTTGACCTTTTTACTGAATGGTCTTTTTTAAAGTTATTTTAAAACAGTCTGTCAGACCATTTTTATACTAGACTAAAAGCTTTAGAACTGTTCAACAGAAATCCATACTGACAATATGTACATGGACATTCACTCTTGACACCATTTTTATTTTTTTTTAATGCACCAATAAATGTAGAACTATTTTAGAAAGCTAGATTTCTGTTTTGGTTTTTAAAAAGTCGGTGATCAGATGTTGGGGGGGGGGGGGGGGGGGGGGGGGGGGTGTTAAGCCTTGGGAAACGATAAGTTTAATTTTTAGAGAGAGGCAAACAACAAACCAAAACAATTATGAAAATCTGAACTGTTCTAAAACTATTGTCATTGTCTACAAACTAAGGCCCACTAGTATCAGGCACTTCCAGACCTTGCAACATATGAGGAAAGAGGAAATTAGAAGGTTCATCTTTTTTTATGGCCAACAGTTACCGACTCACCACCATTACTTCCCCAACGTATGCTAGGTATCCTTTAGAGTTCTAAATTCATAACTTCAATAGAATGTGAACTTGAGACCCCACAGTACAGAAGCAAAGTGTTTTACCACTCAGCCACCATGCCCTTAGAATAGTACTACTAATGCATATTCTACAAAAATTCATAGATTCAATGCAGTTAGCCAGCAGTAATATCTCTAGCATCCTTTAAAATTTATTTAGAGGCCAATTTTCTGCTCCACTATACAAGTGTATAATTCCAAGGCTATGTCAGTCCAGTTATTTATATTGCTGTGACAATTATGTCATAAATTGTTTATATGGTAAATGTATATAGTTTATGTACACAATAAATATTTATACAAACTCAGTTACAATTGTTTACATATTAATGTCATGCTTGCTTGCACGAGCTCAAACAACATGCTACATTTATATACATCAACATTTGATCACATTTTTTTAGTTAAATATCAAACAAATTGGGTTCAATATTCTTCTGTTCTCCTTTTGTTTTGTCTGCTTGACTCTCAGGGTCTGCTGTCTGTTGAGTTGATGCAAGCTGTGCAGCTCTGGCCTCCAAAGTGTCACAAAGTTTTTGTCTCTGTTTTGTAATGGATTTCAAGTTGTGTTTGTGTTTCTTAGTTTTCAAATGCTCTGTGGATAAAAAAAAAAGTGTGAGATATTACATGATGTTTGTAAAATGTTTTGTAAAATGTTTTACATGTTTCGGATGTTCCTTCAGAGTTGAAGATAATTACTTCCTAGTCCAAACCTCCCGCAGGACGACGTGGATGGTGGCGGGCAGGGTTTGAACCCTGGACCATCGATAAATCTGAACGACAGTCCAGCGCGCAAACCGCACGACCAGGCAAGACTATTACCTTTCTACTTCAGATGTACACAAGAAATGGAAGTAAAATTAAAACCAAACATGTTCAGATTTAGTTTTCATTGATCATTCCTTTGTTTTGCCATGTCATGTCGCAACAAATACTCTCACCTTGCCATTCATCAAGACGTATGAAAATTTGTCCAGCACAAACATTGCACACATTTCTAGCTGGCACTGCATTCAACTTCCTGGTGATGCAGACTGGCTCTTTCTCTGGTGTCTTGCCCTAGTGGGACACAAATCATGAAATCAGGACAAACTATAAATCAAGTTGATGATGGAGGCTAACACTGCAACCATTGGGAACAGGACTAAGAATTTAGTGAACAACAATCAAGTTTGTTAGATGGTGGCTATAGAGATTCTTATTGTTCTGCACATAGAATACCTGACTTCAACAAGAATTCAATCATAGAAAAGTAAACCAGAATTTTAAAATTTAAATTAATGAGTCTTTTTTGGTGGGGCAGGGGGGAGGATTTTGGATTGTTGCTATCCACTTAGTTTCCTATTTTGACATTGTTAAAAAAAAAATTACTTAATTTTGTGCTTCACATACAAATTGTGGGCTGGGTTTATCTGGGTGGAAAATTAATTGGGTGACAAACTTGAGGGTGAAATGATTTCATTTTGAGAAATGAACATGTTACTGATGTCACCTATTAAACAAGTTTTGTTCATGACTGCCTGGAAACAGCATACAATGTCTCAATGTGACTCCACAAACAGAACCTAAGAATATTTGTATACTAAGTATCTATTTGTTACTACATTCTTTTCACACCAAAAAAAAAATAATTCCTTTTTATTTTTATTGTTATTTCAAAAATGCTTGAGGCATTAAAAAAAAAAATAATTTGCATATTTAATTCAAATAGCCAAAACAAACATAGCATTTTCCTTAGCTTGTCTAAGAAACCGTGAAATAGAATTTTGAATACAGCTTTTAGTTTTTCAGATTTATAGGTATAGACAGACTAAACAATTAATAGAGGCTTTTCCCTTTCCAGGGACCACTAAAAATACAAGTCAACTCTACATATGCTGTTTAATAGAGAAAAAAAAGTTGTTGGAATATCTATAGTACTTTTATGACCACATTATGTCACTTCTGTGCAACTTTGAATCTATATGGCCTAGAGACTATTTTAGTTTGAGGAAATTATCAAAAGTAGTTTTGATTTTTTAAAATTATTACAATGTGTCTTTCTTGACTAAAGTTGTACTTATCCAAGCAGTGGGGAAAAAAATGCCCCCCCCCCCCTTTTTTTAAAGTACATTGCAATATTTTAGTAATAAGGTATAGTTACATTCTTTACTTTTGACTACAATGTTTTAACATCTTTGGATTGAATATAGCAAAATCCTAGAAGTTTTGTACAGAAAATTCCATATAGCTACATTGAAAACTAAACCAGTTTTCTTTAGCAACATACAAAAAGTACCATTCCAGAATGATCTCAGTTCAACAGACTAACCTACAAAGAAAACATTTGATCAACAGTAGAAAGTAGTTTTAGAAAGAAAAAAAAAAGGCCAAAGTTTTATTTGAAATCAGATTAGTAGCTCAGGTAGAAGCAGTACATCTGGACAGGCTTCAGAAGTTTACTGTGAACATAATGGGCTCTCACTTTCATTTGGTTGGGCCAATGAAACAAACTATTTGAAATACTCTTAATTTTAGCCACTCCAATAATTGTTGACGGCAAAAGAAATAAAATGTTGAAAGCATGTAACTATTACTATGAGGTTCAGTGAATTCCTGACTTCATGTTGTAGAGAGTTGGATTTTCTAGAAAACTATTATCATGTTCAGTGAGGGACATATGTTAACATTGAAACAGCCAATCAAGTAGTCCCATGGACACAGACCCCAGTCACACTTGTAAACAACTCTTTAAAATATTCAGGCCATTTACTGAACAAATTCTAAAGATCTTTCTATTATAGGGATGAAAGTTTTTGTTAATACCTCTTTGTTAACATTCACCTTGGCAAACTGGTTTCGTTTATGATACAATAATCACTCAGTGGAAAAGAATTAAAGGGCAATAACTTTTAAATATAGTTTTAAAAAGTAGTGGCATCCCCTGTTTTTTTTTTTTTTTCGTTTTTTTTTTCTAAGAGAGATAACTGATATTTAAAAAAATGTATTTGTCAATTCAAAGTTGTCCTTCCTGAAACACATTTTACCTGCATGAAGGCAGTGACTACATCTAAAGCTTCCTGTACAGTTTGATTCCACTGCTTGAGATCTGTTGAGTCTACAGCATACACTGGTGGAACATTGCTACCAGGACCTAAAATGTAAACAGTAGATCAATCAATACACTAGTTCTTAGAGACAATTGGTTCAAGTCTATTAGACAGTTGCCACTACTTCTGATTGTACCAAGAAACAAAAGACCTACACCACACATCACAAACAAAATGTAAGATTCAGAGACAAGTAATGAAATCACTTTAAACTCATTAGAGTGCTGCCCATCATTTGTTTACCTTACAGTACACTAAATGGCAGGAAGGATGACTGCCTGGTCGTGCGGTTTGCGCACTGGACTGTCGTTCAGATTTATCGATGGTCCCGGGTTCAAACCCTGCCCGCTCCCATCCCCCGTCGTCCTGCTGGAGGTTTGGACTAGGAAGTAATTATCTGCAACTCTGTAGGAACATCCGAAACGTAAAACATTTTACAAACATTTTACAAACAGTACTCACTACAATTAAGTTGTTTGGAAGCCCCCTAACAAATCTGTATATATGGAAACTACCAATTTGTTTTTTTTTTTAATTTCTATTCTGTGTAAAAAAAAAAGTTGTAACAGAAAGACATCAAATTCTTGAAATCTCAGAAAAAAACATGATGAGAGATTTCTTTCACTTCCCCATGTCTAGGTCAATCTCCTCAACACTAGTGAAAGAAGATCTAGATCTAACCAATCACTTTGAATAATTCTTCCTGCAACTGCTAGAGCTACTCTCATCACGGCTTTTCGTTTTCCATTTTAAATAGATAAACCTAGATATCTAACATAGTTTCCTTTTCAAGTGTTAAGAGCTGACTACATTAAATACATGTGTTCCTGTCACTTCAACCAGTGAACTTACGTGCACAGAATCTGTTTTGAATCCATTTCAGCTGTTTCCTGGCATACTTTCGAGTAGCAAGTTTTAACTGAGAAACACCTGAACAAGATAAAATAATGGGATTATCATTTAGTTTTCACAAATATGTTTTGTGTAATGTCTATCATAAACACACACAATGAGACTAACTTATAAGAGAAAGTGTTTAACCAGTGTTTACATGCACAGATGAATGGTGATTTTTTTCGTTTTGGTTCAAAATTGATCATTTGTACGAGTTGTACTGAACTAAAAAGTCATAGTCTCCATCAGAATTCAAAAAGTGCTTTGGTTATGTAGTCTATTCTAACAGACCACTCTCAGCCCTTTCGCCCTTATCACAACCCTAAAACTGAATGAATTTCCTACCTTGCTGCTCAATTGCCTCAGTGAGAACCCCTCCCCCTCTATTTCAATTGAAACACAATGTATATATCATTCTAGTATATTTCCTTATGAGAAATGTAAAAATTGTAAAACAAATTCCCTCATGGATAACAATATTATTATCATTCACTTAACATGATGGATAAAGTAATAAATCTGGTAGAGGCTCTGAGTCTTTGTAAAACAAAGTTACAATTGGCAGCTATAAGTTATTACACTTTAGTTCTTAATACTGAATAAGGAACACAGACAAGTTGATCATCTCTAAGGCTACTGAAGAACAAAAACATTAACTTTTACATTTTGTAACTGACCCAAGTGCTAATGGATATAAGCACTCCACTACCTATACAATTATTCTAATGGCATGCATATCAAATAACCTCTTGGCAACCAGTTCAACTCCGGACTTCCCATGTAGCTCAGACATTGGGTCCAGCAGAACTGACAGGAGAATGGAGGACAGTGAACAACTGTCACATAAACCATTAAGCTTTGGGCAGAAGTGGCTCTGTTACACTACAACACTTGAAAGGAGTAAACCCTGAAGAAAAATCTGGAGACTGTGACTTTAGGAAGCTTGCAAGTACACCCTGTGGCTGAATCTGTGAAACCGCTGGTCCCAAAGCTCCCATTCCTCTGGACACATCAGCTGAGTGGAGAGGGGGATGACAAAGTTCTGAGCATAAACAATGTCCATGGCTTTCATCTCATTTCTATGCAATAATCCATAGTCATAGACAGAAGGAGGCCATACAGAAAAGTTTGAGCAACTCTAGGTTATTAACCACTAACATCTAAGTCAGACACTATGAGATGCACACACCTTGTTCAAACTCTTTCTTTCCTTCATCTGATGCTCTCTGTTCGGGTGTAAGTTTAAGGTAGCTACTAAACTCTTTAAAGCCAATCATCTGAAGTACTCCATGAGTGTAGTCAAAGTTATCATCTGGAGAACTGGGGAATACAAAATCAATGGAAATTGTTATCTCAACAAGGTACAGGCAGGAATGTGCTAACTTGGTGATAGCCTGCAATTTAAAATACAATGGCAGAATAGGTAGAAAGGCTGCAGCATAAAACTTTCAAATTCTAAGAAAACTGCCTTCAGAGAAACGTGCAAATGGCAAGGGGGGGGGGGGGGGGGGGGGGGAAGAGTAAACAGAAAAGTTCTTAAATCAACAATTCTGACAGAAAATGTTGTGTCTATATTAGGAATAACAAACTCTGTAACTTGGTCTTTGATTCAATTACTCTTCCTAAAGTTCAGGCTCAAAGACATTTGCCTTGTCTCAAACTTTAATAATGTATTAGGACACTGCTACTGTAAGTTACTGGTTTCAAGCTTGGAAACAAAGAGGACAATAAAAAAGTTAATGCTGGCAACATTTCTACAGACTCAGCCTTCTGGGCTTTTCAAATCCACGCTTGGTCTTCATAGCCATCTTTGAGTTCATAGTAAATAAGATTGTGCTCATCTTAGACCATGAAGGAGTGGCTATTCCTATATTTAAACCATAGTGGTTGATCTAATTAAAAATATTCAAAAGCAAAGCAATCTTCTACAAGAGACAGCTAAACTGAACCAGAAGGAAAAATACAAATGCAAAAAAACGGAGGTCTCAGAGGAAAGGGGGAGAGATGACAGTATCAACATTAGACTGGCTTGTATTCCAATTGTCATGCTAGACACAGTGAGAACTTAGGGGGAAGTCCCACACTCTGTTGTTATGGTCTGATATGTTGGCAGCTAGTGGTAATGAACCACAATATAGCAGTGCATGAACGTATGCTAATTAAACTCAACATTAAATTAGGATTGTTATTTTAGAATAGTTTTATTGATTTTGTTTCCATGTCCTGTGATTTATGTCTGACTTTTGGGTTAAAAATATAGTGATCTAGGTCAATCTTATTACTTTTCTCCAAATAAACCTAAAGTTAAGAAAATGAGACAAATATTTGTTTCTAGTTGTTGACTGTTTTCTGTCCAATGTATTTATTGATCATTCAATCAATCAGATGTCTCAAACATTGAAAAAAAAAAGTTTTTAACTTGAATGGCCTTTTTCTTTTAAAGCGGGGTAACTGTATAAACTTTTTAAAAACGTTTTCATGGACAGTTGTTTCCCCTGTATCATGTCGCTTACATTTCCCAGTGTTTGATATGTTTTAGTAACACGTTGTAGGCAACACCAGCTTCAACACATTTCCTTAGAAATAGTTTGCCTTAATCCTTTCCTATAAGGCGTAACAAAAAATCTCGTACTTGGTTCAATCACCAACAAAGTGCACTAACTGATTATGGACCTTCCCCACCCCATTTTTTTCCCAACCACACCAAATAGCTCTTGATTCTCTCAATGAAGTTCTGTCAAGCTGATAACTCGGAGATCATCCTCGGTGTGTGTGTGTGTCACGTGATAGGATGAAAAATGCGGTGAGAAGACGATAAATTCTCGTCCAAACTTGTTTCTCACTGACTGATCGGTCGTGAAGTGGACACTGTGGGGGGGGGGGGGGGACCGCGAGATCCACTTCCATCTGATCCACTCACGTCTCTGGTGGATTATACAGATCCGCGTTTTATCCTTCACGTCGGTGATAACCAGGTCAAGAAAATTAGCCTTTGGTCACATGGGCTTGATAGTATCGAGCCTAGTGGAGTGTTTCTACCGCTGTTATTTTATGAGTGGTCTTTACTAGACTTAATGATCTACTCAATATGTCACCTTACAAGAGTCAAGATTACCTGTGAGTTTCTACAGGACTAATTGGTTTCTTCACCAGATCCAGAGAAACTCTACCCCAGGGGCCGACTGAGTATCAAAATCGGCCCGGGCATTATATATAAACCGGCCCACAAATAGCATGTCATATATTTTCGGTAAAGGGGGATTTTTACCCCACTCCGCAATTTATATATATATATATATATATATATATATATATATATATATATATTAGTGTGTGTATATGTAATTAATCTTCATTACTTTCTGATCTTTCATTCTTTCAAACGTTTTTTCTACCCTAGAATACTCTCTTCCTATAATTAGTGGAAAGACAGTACACATCGCCAAAGGGCAGCTAGGGAGTCCGGGAGAGCGCTGTGAGCGGAACCAAGCATTATTTCCGTTATTTTAAGCTTTAAAAACACATATTCTGAGGTATCTACAGAGCAATTAGCCTGCTATTCTAAAAAAATTCAAAAACCAAAATTGCTATTCAATTGAGTCCAGCGACTGATAGAAAATGCTTTAGTTTTTGAATTGGAGGGGGAGGGAAACCACAAAACCCCTTTTGGCTACGCTCATGAAATTTGGTGACTGTAGTTGGCTTAAGTTGGCTGCACTGGGGAAGTAAGTAAAGTTTCTCTTTCAGACAATGAGGTCTGAGGCAAGTAATGGTTTGAAGACCCTCCCCTCCCGGCTACGCCCAAGTGTTATATTATAGGTATAAGCCTAATTCTCTACAAAGTTTGATAACGCATCAAAAACTGGATGTATGCATTCGTAGGATTACATAATGTATTCTATTTATACATGAATGTAGTCTGAAAACTATAAACAATACAATAGCAGACTAATGAGTTTGAAGCTTTTAGGTATTACTTATAGATTACAGACGTTTCTTCAAAAAATAAGATCGTTACATCTTACGCATTTCATGTGTCAATCTAGTCATGCATGTTGATCTGTGACTTAAAATATGCTAAGTCATTTGTTTTCCTGGCTGACTCAGGCAACCCATTCCATTAAAAGAAAAGAGAAAGCAGAACGATTAGAGAGGCACTTACTTAATTAATGTGAAAAGCTCTTGCTTCCTCCTAGTACATTCTCAAAAACGCGATTTGTATATGAATATACCCATTATTCAAAACTAGTCGACCGGCGGCGTAGCATACGCTGCTATTTTGCATGGCCGGTCTTAGGCCACTGCAACCTAAGCGACTGCAGTGGGCCCTCACTTTTAAAGGACCCGCACTAATTCAAGGTGTATAAATTATTAAATTAAACCATTTTATAACTTAAAACAGATTTCCCGCGCCCTCCTGTCGATTTACCAGAAGCTCCTGGAAATCTCCCGAAATTTCAAAATATACGAAAAAGTCCTTAAAATATAGGGAAATATATAGAAAAATATTGTCATTTTGGGGTGTCATTCAATATGGAAAACGCCAATCTTACACGCGATAAATAAAAACGGCATTATGCTTTAGCCGTAATTGTGTAGTGTATGTGTTAAAGTTAATTTTTATTAAGTATTGTTAAAGAGTTAATTGTCGAGCCTATCTTTTTTTTTGCTGCGTTATATCAATGTTTTGTAACTTAACCTCTCTCATCCCTCTTTTTGGTTAAATTTCATTGGAACCATTAAAAGACGGAAGAGGGAGGAGCAAAAAAAAAATGGGAGTGCTATCAAAGGCCCATGTCGACCACCAAAATGATCAGGCCAAACACAACCTCGAAGACATCAAAGCAGTCCATGCCGCTTGTGCATAGCAGAAAGTACGGTCTAACATTTTGCAAATGATAATGCGTACAGGGTATAGTGAAATTTTTTTATTTATATTCTTGTTGAATTTCACACAAAAATTAACTGTAATAAGAATTAAAAAAAAAAAAAAAAAAAAACAAGAAAACGTGTTCGGGCCTTTGTGTCGTGCTTTTGTCACTTTTTTTTTTTAAGTTGTCTGCATTTAAATTTTTTTTTCTTTGTTCGCGACCAGACCGGCCCATCGGGCATTTGCCCGTTTGCCCATATAGCCAGTCCGCCCCTGCTCTACCCATCAACACGAAAAGTAACTTCATGTTTATTGTGGCATTCACTACTCTCTCTCTCTCTCTTTTTAAATACTTTTTTTTATAGCGCACCGTTCAGGCTTATAGCATGTTCAGTGCAGCATTATCTATTGATGACGTGTAGGGCTGTTATGGACTGTGTGTTGTTATAGTGTGTGTGTGTGTTTGTTTCCAATGGGATGATATAGAAAGGGAGTATTTATTGCTAGTTGGAGAGAGAGAGAGAGAGAGCATTAATTTAAGGTTAGCCATGTAGAATGATGCAAGATAAGCGGCACTTTCGTAAGCTGTGTTAAGTATGTCAGACGACTTCTGGATGCCGAAGAGTAAAGACGTGTTTTTACAGTGAAATTTGTTTAAATATTAGTTAACTTCATTTCATCTCAAGTCGAATTTGTCTATATTGTAATAAAAGTTAGATTTAGTCTAGTTCGCAAAGTTATTCAAGTTATTTCAAGTTTTATAAGTTAAATATATTACGCCTACAGCGGTTTAGTTGTCTACCAGCAGTTTGGTGCTACAAGTCAACGACCCACAACCACAAGAGAGGAGGAGGTATATTGAAGAGGGTTTCCGTGCTGCCACCGCCCAGCTAACACAAGTCAGGATTCGAACTCGAGCCCCCTTGATAGAGGGTCAAGCGTTGTTTTTTTATTTGTTCCAAACACACATCGTTTTGTCCTTGTCCTGGTTTGTCTTCATTAAGTCAATAGGTTTTAGGTTTTAATGTGTTTCTCCAACCAAGAGTAAACAAAAGAAAGATACAATGTTTTCTTATGGTTTATATTTCAAAAGTTTGGTCTATTTTGTTTCCTGTATTTTCAAAAACCACTTTGATTGGCTGGCTTAATGTTTACGTTCTATTTGTTGCTTTGAATCCTCGATGTAAGGAGTTTCTTTCCACTTTGTTCACTTACTATTAACAAAACGAAACACTCTCATGTCTATTAACTTTCAACTTTCAGACGCCGCTTCAGGAGTGAAGTCCCAAGCTTTCTGAGGAGGTTTATCTGCGGGCATGATTAGGGAGGGACCCGGGACCATCGTGACAGCATTCTGACGAGGATGCCCCGCGACCAGGCCACCACTGAGTTTTGAATGCACAAGTCCTTTCCTCGGAATATGAGACTGTGACGTTTGGTGAGAGCTTTTAGGGAAACTCTTTTTAAACAACGAGTCTTTGTACATCACATGCAGTACAAGAACCAAGACTTGGTATTTCTGACTCAATGAACATTCCACTATACGGACAAAAAGATCAATAGTTCTTAGACGTTATTTGCACGACTTATAGCCAAACCAACATGCTGTACCGGTTCTTAATGAAGGATAATATCTAATTGTACTATTGATTCAGTTTGATCTATAAGCCTAGCATGACTCACTAGACTAGTGCGTACCTGTGGGGGGGGGGGGGGGCGCATTAGTCAATCTGTGAGTGTGTGTGTGCGTGCGTGTGTTATCACAAGATGTTAACCTTTAGTTTCTAAGTCATTACAGTCTCTCACAAACAACATTATCTCTCAGATTAAACAAATAGATAAAAACAACTTTACGAAAGGGGGGGGGGGGGGATCCTTACATTATATACCGAAGACTGCAATCAATATTATCTGGCCTAAATAGATCTCCGATTATCTCCCACTGGGTCAAGAAGCTGTTGGGATTCTTTGATGGGCTCTTTGGTCAAGTACGTGTGTGTGTTAGGAAATAAAAGATCAGTCACACACACACACAGACACATGGAATAACAAGGTAAAAAGTAAAACAAAAAGGGGAGGGTGGGATTTATTGCTGGGTGAAATGATCGCACTGATATCAAGACCTCTTAGACAAGAATCACATTGCTAAGACAGATACTAGGATCTGAAGAATAGTTACGCAACCATCTTCATGTCTAGTGTGATCTAATACACTCTCCATTCTCTACAGTCAAGTAGAAATGTTATATGTCCCATATTAAATTGTTCTGTACAAGTTATCAGTCCCGGTAGTATCCTCAATCAGTCCCGGTAGTATCCTCAATCAGTCCCGGTAGTATCCTCAATCAGTCCCGGTAGTATCCTCAATCAGTCCCGGTAGTATCCTAAATCAGTCCCGCATTATCCTCAATCAGTCCCGGCAGTATCCTCTATCAGTCCCGGCAGTATCCTCAATCAGTCCCGGTAGTATCCTCAATCACTTGAGGTAATGTTTTGTAGTTAAACATCCATGTTTGAAGCTTGACTTGCTCGGAATCCTTCAAAAGGTTAGACAGACTTATGTCCCATACCCACGCATGTGTGCAGTACAAACTTACATTTCAACGTTCCACTCGCCAGAAAGTCCTTCAATCAAGTTTCGTTTCTCTACGAACACAATATTAGAAGCGCTTTTATTTTTTGAACTCAGTACGACAGTCTTTAATGTTTAGACAGAAAAAAACAAAGTAATCTGAAAGTAAAATTGTGATAGACAACGACCTTTCTCTCATATACAGACCTAGACATCTCAAACAGTAGTCATACATCCTGGATATTAGGGTTTGGATATGAGGTGTGGGGTGTTCTACTCTTGTAAAAGTCTTGTGTACAATCAATATCACCTGGACATCCCCCACCACACAAAGGTGGTCAGAAGAGAAGCCTCACAAAGACGGGAGAGTCTGGGGAAAGGGAGGGTAGATGAGAAGTTTGACTTGAAGATGATTACATAACATCAAAATCGCTCGATATTCGAATGGTCTGTCGCAATAGGTTCTGTCCTAGCAATTATTACGTTGCACCATATTGGCCAACAAAATGTTTCCCCCCCAGTATTTCTACAACATAAGCCAATATTATCTTATTCTGGTAAGCGCACAAAACAGTCGTAATAAGGAAACATATTGCTCTCAATTGTTGTATTTCAAAAGGAGATCGTATACCAAATATTAGTCTGTCTATGCACAATTTTAGTATGTTTTATTCTAAGTGATATTCAACTTATGGAGAAAGTCGGTCGACAGATCTTGTGTGGTGCCCCAACCGTCCAACAAAGTCAGGAGCAGGTGAAGGTAATTTTCTTCAAAATATTATAATTCATCTAAAAACCTCTTGACCTCATAAAAGCAAGGTAAGTAACTCCGTATAATTATCCATTAATTAAGTCATCTAAAGAGAGAATTCAATTAATACCCGTACTTTCCAATTAGTCAATAATTACATAGCTTCGTTCTTTGGTTTAGTTTGTAATATTCTATGAAGAATTATATTTAATTGGAATAGTTCTATACAATACTCAGAAGTTGTATAAAATACGCTCAACTTTAAACAGGAGGCTGTGTGCTGGCATTGCTACCTAGTAGATGGTAAGACTTTAGTCGTCTGGACACACACTATCAAGAAACAGACAGTCGTCTACCGGTGTCCCACAAACTCTCCGCAGCTGTGGCCGTGAGCACAACAGTCCCACTCACCAAACAATCAAACCAACACACCTTTCACACCTCAGTCTATACAGTCGCGTCTCACGACCGGCCGTGAGGGTGCAGGTAGGAGCTGGTCAGGTGTAGAATATATCAGTTACTTCCTCACTCCTCCCCTTTCCCTGCACGTGCAGGGAAAGGGGAGCCCAAAGAAGCCCAAAGGAAAAAAAACAACAACTTTCATTTCACATGGGCAACTCTCCTAGCATGATGGTCTGGAGCTCAACCCCCGTAGTGTGAGCCACAGGACCTAATTACATATGACTTAATATTTAGTGTAGTGTTAATATTTAGGATAGATGTAATAAAACGTGACCTCAAATCAGTGAACATCAATACTGACAATTGGGAGGACATAGCTCTAGACCGCAACAGGTGGAGAGAGACAGTGACCAAGAAAGCTATGGACAGTGAAAGTACATGGGTCTCAGCCCAGGAAGAAAAACGCACAATCCGAAAAACGGCCAGCTCCTCTACCACCGAAGCAAAAGCCACCTTAACCTGCGCTATCTGTGGACGGGAGTGTCTCTCCAAAATAGGGCTCCACAGCCACATGAGGAAGTGTGCTCAGAGATGAACCATAGTCGTTCTACGACTGAAGAAGGTGGCCAATGAAAATTTAGTGTATTAAATCCGACAGTAGATTTCATCCACTAGCTGCACCCTGTATTTCTACCTAGATTGATTCATAAAAAATCACCAACTCTTGTAAATGTACCCAGACCACAAACGTCGACGATCGTGTCCGGAAGGCTCTAGCCAACAATATCTATATAAACTTGTCACTATTATTGGTAGCATTAGATAGAACGATGGAGTGTACCTACTAGCGTGCTGGGACGCCATCGTCTGGATCTTGTGATAGAAAGTGTCCAGCTCGGAGATCAGACCTCGTTCCAACATGTCATCCACTCTGCTGTCCAGCCTTTGGTCCAGCACTGTGGGCAAAGAGAAATGTACCATGATGACCAATACAACAAATGCTGTTTTCCACTAACTGCTCTATTTAAATCAGGAGTTCTTTAATACTTGTTTCAGTAACAAGGAAATAGTTTTTTGTTTAATATAGCACTACTTGAAACGTACCTAGACAGAGTACACATGCACTAAGTAATAGAACTATAACTGTAGGTTTTCAAGACATGCATAGAACAACAACAGTACCAAAAATACGACTTATACATCCGCACGGAGGTAAAAAGTTCAAATCTTCGTGGGATTATTCGAGCTTCCATGACGGTCAATGAGAGTTTCAAGAGTTACCAACCTGTAAGTTGGACCAGAAATGCAATGGGATGCTTGAAGCACTAATTTGAGAGAAGTAAACTATAGACCTTTACAGATGATAATCATATACGATAAGCAAACATTTTTTAAAGTACATTCCTCGTTCCATTTGCTAGCAGTCACTAGGACAAATTTGTACAAAAGCTCCTTCTTCCCTAGCGCTGTTAGAGCATGGAATGGGTTGCCTGAGCTAGCCAGGAAAACCAGTGACTTGGTGGAGTTTAGGTCATTGGTTAATATGCATGACTAGATGCATGACGCGTAGGACGTAACCATCTTTTTTTTTTTTGAAGTAATGTCTGTATCATATAGGATATGATAAAAGTAAAACCTGAATCAAGGAACTCGATTCACAAGATATTGCTGAAGTAGTGTCCCCTCTCTGTGATAGGACTAAAAATAACCTGTGGCTAAGGAAGATAAGATCCCCCCCCCCCTCCCCCAAATAAATTATCGTTCCACAGCAAGTTGGTACATTTAATGTCCTGTCTACTAAGTGTCATTTCTATTACTTTCAACCAATTCTATTTCGAAAGAAAAATAATGGAACCAGTGTGACGTCATATTAACTACAGGTCGTCTCCTTACAGTCATCAGGAGGGTGAGGAGGGGTACTAATGTTCACACCTCGAGAATGGACTCACTGGGGTAGGGGACATAACACCTCCATTCTAACATGTCTGGCAACTGATTGGCTTAGCTTTTTTTTATATTACGGTGGCCGTTGGCAACTGGACAACACTTGATGGTCGGTTTACTATAGAACTGCTGGACACCTCTTTGTGTGGGGTCAAAGGGCAAGAGGAGAGAGAGGGAAACACGCCCCATTTGAAACTCATTACAAACACATCTTGGAAAGCGTTTGTGACATTTGAAAAAAAAAGGGGTAGTCAGCGGCCGTGTTACGTCAGGATGACCTTGGGTCAGTGGCTCTCCCTGCTTCCCCCACTCCTAAGTTCACAACCTACCAACCAAGCGAGGATAACTCGTGTTTGCCAAACTGGTCAAGATGAACATTCTTCCCTCCATACCGCGTGACTTTAGTGCGTGGAGGGGTGGTGTCGGTGGAGAGGATAAGTGGATATGACTGTGGGGAGTGACCAGAGCTAGGTGGAAAGAAGGGGGGGCGGAGGGAGAAGAGATGATAAATGGTTGTACTCTCCTGCAAAAGGTTTTGGGGTGAAGGTCACAACATCCGACATAACCGTCATCTTCGTCCTGCTTCGGTGTAGCCCTAATCCCGCGTCCTTAATCCTAGAAGATGTGTCTGCGCCATGTCTACCAACAGTGATACTAAAGCACATTCATCTTGGGAGACACTAAACTAGCCACTTAACCAGTCTGTCAGACGAGTGGGAACTTCATGTTGCCTATCATGTACGCTCTGCACGGGAAACTCTGGCCAACACATTTGACTAGTTCACAAAAGCATGTGATGTAGTAGAGCAATGCAATGATTTTGCTTTGAAGTTTGAAAGGTATGGGATTTAGCTGTTCAATGTTATGTGCGGTGAATAAACGATAGTTGTGATGAATAAAAGATGTTATTTGTTTAAGCTTTTCAATATTCCTTATTATTTTTGTTTCATTCTTTGTGACACTTTTTTTTTACCAAGGTATGAAAGACATAACTTCAAATAAGCCAACCCAACCAACCTACTAGTCAATGCAAGTATGCTTAGTGTTGACATGGTGCATAAGATGACTGTTGACTAAACTGCCGTCGCTTGTACAGTCAAAGCGAAAGTTGGCTGGCTTCACTTAGTACCTTATAGACCAGTTCATCAAGCAAGTGTATGTTTATTTAGAACTTAAGAGAACGAATAGGCCGTTTAAAAATTGTCCCTGTGCACTTAGTCAAATCAATATTGGTTTTTAAAAAAAAAGGCTCTAGTGTTACACAAGCCTTCACATGTTTACTTTGAAATATGGAACAGTTTAGATAACAATATATAACTTGTGAAAAGAGCATACAAGTTCCCACAGACTGTGTAGAGTAGGTCAACCGCATAGGGCTAAAATCTACACTGCTTTTAAGAACCGGTATTACAGTTTCAAAAGTTAAGAACGGATACGAGTAAGAAGAACGGGGTACTAATGTGTTATACTCGTGTAGAGTGGAGGAGATATGTCTTAACGGAGCCGGCTATGGTCAGAATGACGAACCCAGTACATACGACCCAATCACGGCAAATCAAGGGGTCTATCGCAAGATCGCCCCTAACCATTCAGCTCCCTCTTTTAAGCCCCCCCCCCCCCTTTTTTTTCTCCCACAGACCTAACGTATCTGACCATAAAAAAAAATGATGGATAATGGTCAAGTGTTGACCTTCAGGTCATGGTAAGATAAGCGTCCAGGTCTCTGCGTGTGGGCCGGAAATGGGACGAAAAGAGGACGTTTTTAAACCACTGGACTTTCAAGGAGTTCAGTCACTTAACAAAAAAACTAGCCACGTCACCCTAACCTATTCAGACATAGTACATAAGGCCTACACTCTAACAATGTCTTAATATATCGATAGGTCCCGAGTCAATAAATGATCATTAGACTCAGCTTGCATCTTGTACGGTGATTCTTCCGAGAAACTCTCATCTCACGCTCATATTCAAGGCCGAAAACAAAATCTAGGCGTAACGGGCCGCTGAGTTAATGTGTCTAATATGTAAGATTAGTCAAGTCAGAAAGTAACATAGTAAAGTCCCCAGGTAGAACGTAGCTTAAAATGAAACAACAAAAACATGTCCCCAAACCTTGACAGCTTTCGTTTCCCAGTTAGACATGAAACTAGACCTACATAATACCGGTGTTGTTTTTCTCGCGCTAGAAATGGCCAGTTGTAAACACAGTAAAGGAACCGTTACAATCTTCCCTCGCAGACTAATGGTCTGGAACCACGCCATGAATGAACCAACAATCCTAACAATACATTCTACTGTCTTTGTGACAACCAGAAGTTAACATGCGACCTAAAAGACGTTATATACACACACACATATATATATATATACTCTGCAACAAAGACGCGACGGAGGAATTGACGTGTCTAAACAATGTAACATTTTGTAGGTGGGATAATCCCCCCGCCCCCAAGTATTGGCGCACACACACACAACACTTTATGTTCCTCTAATCACCAATCCATCAGTGCACTGAACTCCATAAGTGTCTAAATATAGTTTAGAGAACAAAGAATTCAATGTGGCTCCAAACAGCGGGACCAAAGCACTACATTTTTTTTTTAATTTGAATTATATAGATCTAGGAACTTATTATGCTCACATTGTGTGAAGAAATACTTCTTGATGAAGTTTCACTACGCAATTTCAATTGACACCAAAAAGTAAGCCAATCCCTCAAATTCATTTACGTCCAAGATTTTTTAACAACAAATCAACAGAAGATTTTGTGAAAATTCCAGTCTTCCTAAGCCCCTAATAAACAACATCCTTGCAACGTGGAGTCCTAAAGAATAAACCGGATTCCACTAGTTTCAATCGTCGCCTGGCTCACAACTAAAGAGGTTTGCAGAGTTCAAAGTGCCGATGTTTGCATCGCAACTGCGACTAAAGTGCACATACAAAGCAGTACATTGAAAAGTTACTTTCTGAAGATGGTATTACAACTGTATGGTCGTGATCTGAGTTGTGTATTCAATTAATAGAAAAAGGTCATCATATTCTAAGCCAATAGGAAGAAACAAGAACTTCAATAGTCATTTACAAGAACAAAACATTCTATGAGAAGCTGCAAGCACTTTCAGTACTGTAGGAAAACACGTTTGCAAGAAGCTGCCAAAGTTTTTCGTAAATAGCGCGACTCGGTTGGGTGGTGCCAACCTTTAGTTGTTTTTAACAGCCAAATAAACCAAACAGCTAGATCTAGGTGTCATAGTCCCGTACGTGACTGGGCAGTGTCAACAACATGATAATAGTTCTAGACATAAGCATAGCTGATCTTTTCATTGTGTTCACCAGAGTGGGATCTAATTTACCCAGAGTGGGATCTAATTTTACCTAAAGTGATATCTAATTTTACCTAAAGTGGGATCTAATTTACCCAGAGTGAGATCTAATTTTACCTAAAGTGAGATCTAATTTACTCAGAGTGGCATCTAATTTAACCAGACTAAGATCTAATTTACCCAGAGTGAGATCTAATTTTAGCTGGAGTGGAATCAACAATAGATATTTTGAACTATCAACATGACCTGTTCCTTAACTCTGTAACATTGGATCCCTTTCAGATTCTTGGAAGAGAGCCTCAGGAGGGGAGAGGTTGCGAAGCAGGACGTTTTGGCGCCGTGGTTTTTTTTTGTTTGTGTGTGTGTGTGTGTTTTTTTTTCTGTTTTGTTTTTTTTGGCGATGCCAGTTTGACGTTATATGTTTTAGAGACATTATACATGCCAATTTTATTTTGCCTTTCAAAAGAATAAGGCATATTACAAAGCTTATATCAACTCACTCTCTGGTTAAATTTTTAAAAAGTTTGTATACGTTATTTCCACCACAACCATTCTCGGATCAAGTTGAAACTTTGCACTATTATTCAATGGCATAGACAAGACAAGAATAAAAAAAAAATAACCAATTGATCAATTATTTACGGGTAATAACATTTTTGTGTGAGACCAACAAGGGAAATTAATCCTTCAGTATTCAGATGATTAAATATGCAGGATTTGGTCCCCTTAGACCAGCGGTTCTCAACCTTTTATGCTCGCCGACCCCTTTTTACAATCCCCCACTCTGCCGCGACCCCCCTCCCCCCCCACACACACATACAGCAATAGCAGAGTAGACAATAACAATCCACATTTCCGATGGTCTTAGGCGACCCCTGGCAAATCGTCAATCGACCCCCAAGGGGGTCGCGACCCACAGGTTGAGAACCCCTGCCTTAGAAAATTATACACATTTCTTCTCCCACGCCCATTCTCGGATCAAGTTGAAATTTTAAACAATTTTTTTTTAAACCAACAAAACATGAATGAACTAAAACATTCACCAGTTGCTCGATTAATTATTGGTAAAGAAAGAAAAACAGTATTGTTGTGTCACTATTACATGGGTTCTGGTAGTGCGCATTCATTCATGTGGCTTGGCATTTAGGCACACGCTTACGTATTAAAGTTTGTTCTCATTTTCAACAATTTTAGTTTGTGCAGGACTTTTAGATATTAAGAGTTGTTATTTGTATGTGTAATCTGAATTTTTGTTTAAAAACCTCTAGCGCCAAAAACAAAACCCCCAAAAAACGGCGGCGCCAAAAGGTCGCGTACCCAAGAGGGTGGGAGACCCAAGCAATGAGCTCCAAGCTATGACCAATGCAAGCGTTGCCACGGTTACTGCTAAGATAACAACTTTAAGTCCCAGTACCTGCACTGTTACATTTTATCCACAGTATACAGGGGTTCGGACAACGCAAATGTCCACTTTTAAGATGGTCCTGCCCTTGATGCTGCTCTCTCAAGATGGAAGACATTGGCTGACCAGTCTGAAGGTACACTTGAAGTGCCCTTTAAAAACAAATTTGAGAAAAATTAGCTCCATCAAAGTGCTCCCTTTATAGATCAGATTTAAAAAACAACAACAAAAAAACATGATCCCATCTTGTCCTTCTAATTTGCATAACTCTAATCGAAAGTTTTTCTAAAACATGTTTAATATACGTTTTAAAAATCAAAGGGTTCCAGGAATGGAAATGTAATTAAAAATGAACACATTTTAAAGCATAAAGAAACACACATTTGTTTAAATATTCATATCCCGTAATTTGATGGTAACTAAAACGTTCTTAAAGTAACTCCATCAACTGACCTGACGATCTTTCTTTTGTTGTTTGGGTGATGTAGTTTTGCAACCTCGGGATCCACACGCTCTAGCTCTGCGTAAAGCTCTGCAGAACTCTTGGCGAGAAGTTCGTTCAGCATTTCGTCCAAACCTTTGTCTGAAGAGCCGGGAAATTCCACAGGACTATCTGGTCGCGAGTGCTCACTCTGCTGAAGGTCGTTATTAAATCCAATGTTGGGGAAGTTCTGTACCTGCCCAGTCGAAGCGTTGCTATCCAATGGTTCAGGGCACGCTCGTGATGTAGTGATATTTGTGTTATCCGCTGTGTTAGGACAAAGTCGTAGAGCGATATCCAAATCAGTATTTGTGTAATCCGCTGTTTTAGATATTTCACGTTGGCATTGGCTTACTATGATGTCATTGTTGCTATCCATGTCACTAGGGTTTGTGCGTAATGACGCGGTGCTATTCAAATTAGGCTGTGAGCCGTGTGCACATAGAGTGCTGGCACTAACTGAAGATATCCGACAAGGGGTGCAACTAGCGAATGACTTATCACCAAGGCCATCTGCACCATGTGAGATTGTGTCAAAGGAACTCGCTTGAAGGAGTCCTGGACTTTGTGAAGACGAGCGATAAACTGAAGATTTTACAAAGCTACTCCCAACGGTTAAATCGGTTTTTAAATGGTCGTGTCTTGACGACGCCACCTTCTCCTTTGCTTTGTTCACTGTCATCTACAACGAGATTTAAAAAAAAATTAAGTTAAATTCAAGGTAATAATTAAATCCATTGACAGCAATAGAAATTTAAAACGTGAACCAGGCTAACAACAAAGTAAATATAAACACAAATATTTTGATTCAACCTTATACTGGGTGAAATTGCATCAATTAATTTGAATCAATCATGTAATTATTTTTAAGGACGCAAAAGTTCAACTTAAGTCAAAAAAGACAAAACCATTTGGTTCATCAGCGTAATCCGAAAGCAGTCCTCTATTTTAATAATTTTGGTTGACCTATATTTGGGATGGAACTTGTTTAGGGTAGCTTTCATGCTTATAGCATTGCTCAGTGCGCTATAGTCCAATCATTTTTGTGGACCAGTGTAATTGACACGTGTAAATTTACTGTTGTAATACATACACTGGGTGCTTAATGTCATAGTCTAACATCAGGTCTTGACGACTGCAGTTCATGTATGCTACTTAGACACCGGGGAGTTCGAACGTAGCAGTAGAGTGTGTGCGAATACACCACAGAAAGACCCGGGCGACCTTCAGTAACAATGCCACGACTACCAAGAGTCTCAAGACATTTTTATGGTAGACATCCTACTTCCGTCAACACCCCCCACACCCCAGGAGACTATTCCAAGAAGTTTCATGGACATGATGTTTCACATTAAATCGACATAGGCCTGGTCGCGGTTTAATGTCTTCACATGGACACGAGATGTCTCCACAAGGAGGGAAAGCATCTGGTCAGAGATTCACGGAAAGGTCAGTGCATCCTGAAATGTCCGACCATGCATCTCCCCAACCAACACTTAAGTACTTCCTAGACTATTATAGACAAAATGAAATGGTTTGCTTTAGATAAGCCCTATTAAACTATCATCAGAGCAAAGTTGTTGTTTTTTTTAAGTATTAAGTATTTCACTGGGAAATTAGTTTTGCCGAATAAAACTAAGCAATGAAAAATGTTTAAGAACTTCATAACCAGGTCATAAAAAGTGCATCACAACTTCCTAATTCATGAAAAATTTCTTAGAATTTCATATTTGGTCATGAAAAGTTAGTTAAAATTTCATATTAATTCATTAAAAAGTGTATTAGGTACATTTATTTGAAATTACTGTAATTACAGTATGGACACTATACAAACATTAATGATTATTTTATTTTCTATATTTATAAATAGACTACAGGAATCAGGCATACAATATTCATATGAAACATAGAGGGAAAAGCAGCTATTGTCTTGTGCTGTGTCTGTCCGTTTCTAAGTTTGAATCCTTACAATTCAAATTGAAAAATACGACTAAGCCATCGCGTGAGTCATGCTCAACGTGCAAAGGCTACTTTATATCTAATGAAAGCAAACCTTCTGTTCAAAATCAAAGTTCCTATTTTTCCACAAAATGTCATTTAAAAAAACTATAACGTGAACGAATGTGGATGAATTTCTGTTTTTGATACATTTTTTTTTTTTTTAAGTTTAAAAACATTTTCCACACGAAGTCAGAATCGGCCCCCGAAGTGGTCCACTTGAAAAGTAAAAAGGCAGGTTTCAATATTTTCAGCTTGAATATCAGAAGATATGAACTACAAAACTGTCAAAGACCACAACTGCATCTCTGCCAATACATAGAGACGTGTACGTATCGAAAGTGTTGCCGACACTATTGTAATGTACCACAGGCTAAAGAGACTGAAGAATGTTATTAAATTATTAAATTTCATGTGTATCGAATGAAGATATGGTTCAATGTACACCTGACCTAGCTTTGTTTGTTGAATGATTATAAAACTGATGGTTTTGTAAAGCGCCAATCTCTCAATCAAGGTCACAAAGAAGAAACTTTGCCCTTTGTGTGTTGCAATAGCACTGTACCCACGTCCTACACTATGAAACACTGCTTAGTAATTGTTTTACATTTAATGTAACTAACATACATAGAAATACATTCTCTTTTAAAAACTAAATGAAATATTTAAAATATAAGCAGTTTGTATTACAGAAATCAAATTATTTAGTAATATAAATATTTTATAACATTATTTTAGTAAAAAACAAAACGGTTTTCATAAATGTTTTTCACAATATGCAGAATATTACCCTCCCTTACTAATATAGTCTCCTCCCCACCCCCCCTTTTTTTTTACTACTAACAGTGAATGGTTGTAAAAATAGTGTATTTTTAACAAAAAACAACTGCTTACACGGTTAATTCTAAAAATTAAAGTTTTCGATTAGAGAAAAGAAAAAAAAAGTAGCCGTTGATTTAGAACTTTGATCTAAAATATGATATCTTATTTTAATAACTTCTAGTTTCTGCTATCCGACAGGACGGACGGACGGACGGACAGACCACAAAAAAACTGATAGTGGCTGTTCTCCTCACAGGGGGCGCTAAAACTTTTACTTGGCATTACTCGCAAAATTAATATTTAAAATCAACATATCTGTGAATAGCATAATGTGTGAGTGCAACTAACCCGCAGGGGCCGCCCACAAGTTTTGCAACACAAACTTCCTAGATTATCTCTTTTTTTATTATAATTATTGTAATGTCTTTAGTTGTTTTTTTTGTTTTTTTTCATTTGTGCCTCGATGTAATTCTTGTTAAAGGAATTTGTGAAATAAAACTAAGAATGGCTTGTGTGTTTGTGGGGGGGGGGGGGGGGGGGGGGGGAATACATTAACATTGGAAGAGACATGGAACAATACTTCAAACGGGTACACAAGTCGAGGTCATTACGGGCATCAACGGTTCCAGGTGTCTAATCTCCATTTGTCCAGAGTCATTAAGTCAAGTCTATAGGCTATAATGTGACTTAATACCAAAAAAAAAAAAAACGTGCGTGTACGACTTGTTCATCAGTAGCCCAGCATCATGAGGCAATCAGTGAAGTAGATCTCCGTCACAGATAACTTCGTCGTGACACTATGCCGTGACACATCAAAGTTGAGACTGTAAACAACTACTTGATAGTCAGTTCAACCTAACCTTCAGTTGTGGACTTTATATGAAGAAACATCGGATAAGATGTTATCAAGACTATCAAAGGATGAGTCGCTCACAAGAATGGTTGATTAATTAGCAGACAGAACATGAGAGAGATGAACCTAAAAAGTTCAAGTGTTTCATCTAAAACAAAGATCCAGATCAAGTTGGATCATTTGTGAGTTCATAAGATGAGATGCATTCCAATCAACGGATCATGTAGGAGTCCAAGTAAGCTCAACTCTGCAACTACATTCAGAAGGGAGCCAGTCCCTATAGGTCTATAATTGGAGGCTTGTAGGTCAAAAAAAAAATCATTTTTAATGGCTTAGTTATTTCTTCACTTTATGGCTTCTTGTCCACACAAGTCTGGATGGAAGATGTAACATGAGACTCCAGGAACGTAAGCACCAATGCTAGGAGCGCTTGCTAGTTCACCCACTGGTATCAATGACAATCATAGTACCATCTTTATGTCAGCTGAGATGGCAGGTATATCCAGGTGTAGATGTGTAACTTGACCTATATCCCCCCACTCACCGTAAGGTCACCAGTACACTCAATGTCACCTTTCGTTACGCTATGTGAGTTTTAAGTCGACCATTTAGACATCCCCACCCCCTTCCCCCCTCACGCACCAGTTCTGCCCCCCCCCCCCACGCCTCTTTTATCAAAAAAACTTTTTTTTTACTGTTGCCATGACAACGACAACCAAGGTATCTCCTGTTTTCGTGCCCTTACACTTTTCTTGTACTTGGGCTCCATGTCCAGAGCACAGTACATGCACACAGATGGGGGATGAGATAGAAAGCTATTGAACCCTGAGGCCAGCTTACAAGATTAAAAGCTCAGGTGTAATCTAACTTTATCACACTGCGGTATCTAATACCTACTGCTATTCACTCGAAAGCTAATTACCCCCCCCCCCCCCAACCAAAAAAAAACCACACACACATTAGTCATAACCACATTGATTGCTTCGGTTTTCAATGTGAACAAGGCCCTGATGTCACTATCTCTAACTAGTCTACATATTATCTTTTGTCATTGGGGCCAACATTATTTCAATTTCATGAACTCCCAACATACATCCCATGCAACGCTACACTTAGACTGGATAGCACAAGTTATACCACGTCTTCAGACAAGTCCAGAGCTCGAGACATCGTGATTGCAATAAAAACAGACGCTGACATATCGAGACAAGTTGGAAAGCTAGTCCATAAAACAATGTATACGCTATGTGCAAAGCCCCAGGAAGTCAAAACATGGGCCCTTGGACTAATAACGTTCGCGCTCGTAGGGCCGAAAAAACCTACAATATTTATAAAAAGGTAGTTTACCTCTAACCAGTTTGTTCAATGTGCCAAACTAAAGAAGCAATGATCAATGCTTTAGAATGTTTTGTTGTTCTTTTGCATGGACCTACACTTCAAACCAGTACGATATAAAGTAGAGGGCAAAACAATGCCCCCCTCCCTCCCCCCCCCCCCCCACCAGGACTGAGCAGCGTGATGCCCCGCAGGCCTAATGCACAGGGAAGGTGCACTAACTTTGCTGTTGACTTGTGTCCAAGGCTAAGAGATGGGCTTGTGGGACATCACATTTGACAAACACTCCAAGGGCCTCGTGCAGTAAACAAGTGCTACGTAAATAAGCTTACGGACCTGCTAGGGCTGAGTGGTCAAATGGTCAAAGGGTCGTGTTGTTTCCGTGACCTCTGACCTGTTACTAAGCTATTACGTTCCCTTGAGGAATGTTAAGAGTTGTTTTCAGAGACACATTAGTTTTGTGACTACAATCTTAACAGAGAGGGCAAGGGACACCAACAAGAGGGAAAGGAAAAAAAAGGGAGGGGGAGGAAAGGTGTAATTAAGTAAAGGGAGGGGGGGGGAAGAAATGTTAAAAGAGAATAGAAAGAATAACCGCCATGGTGTACAGAATTACAAGTAATCTCATTATTTAGTTTCAGTTCTTTTTTTTTTTATTTGGTTTACATTATTTTTTAAAAAATGAGAAAGCGATACGGTGCAATTAGGGGGGGGGGGGGGGAAGCGATGGAGTTAACCAAAAAAAAGCAAGAAAATGTTAACAAGGAAGCCTCGGAGACATAATGACAGAACTGTGAATATTCATTTATAAACCTCTATGCATGTTGGAGATTTCATTGTAGTCTTTTTTTTTTTAGTTGATGGTTTCCATACGAAGGATGTATACTCTTGTCACTAGCAATCAAAGTGGATGGATTTTATTTGGAAACTCATAAATCCTTGTTGGATATTTTAACTAGAACTGGATGGCTGTCTGGTCGTGCGGTTAGCTCGCTGGACTGTCGTTCAGATTTATCGATGGTCGAGGGTTCAAATCCCATCCCCCATCGTCCTGCGGGAGGTTTGGACTCGGAAGTAAACTATCTTCAACTCTAAAGGAACATCCGAAACATGTAAAACAAACTGTTCAAGTCTTCACACTCACACATACATTGTAATGCTGTTGTTACCACAGGTGCACCTTTACCTCTTGGCCACCTGCAACGACTCAGACCAGAAAGATATGAACTACATGAAAACTTGGAAACATCTCAAACCAGATTGTTTCGTTTCTTATTAAGCTCTTCTCTTTATCAGTAAACTAAAAAACCGAAGCAACCCTTTGATTCGAACTATGTACATCCCCGTACTTGATAACTGCCCGCCTACCCAGTTTTGAAGTACTTTTAAGTTAATTAGGTCAGCCTGACAGGGTTAAGAAGCGAGGACTAGCTATTACCAGACGTGACGCAACGCTGGCACAGAAATGAGCAAGAAGCTAAAAATAAACCTCCTATTATGAGGCAAAAAAAAAAATCGAAGTCATGTCCCAAGGCCGCGAATAGTGCACTCCAACAGGGCAGTGACACACACACACACGCTACCGACTCCAAACATCAACAAACAAAATTTTTCTCGTGTTACAGGGAAGGACGCTGATTCAACGGTAAACATTCAAAATAGTGTTGCTCTAGATAAAGAATTTAAGCGATTGAGATCAACATCAGTCCACACATGCGCCGACATGTATACACACACACACAAATGTTTGTTCTTTTAAATGTGTTCATTATTTCACCATCAGGGTGCAAGAGTAGCCCTTTTTAAAACCAATGAAATCATTAATTAATAGTCTGCCAATCCTTCACATGTTTGTGTTGGCTGATTGTTTAATGATGCTTTAGTGCGGGACAAGATCCAGAAGACATCACAGATACCAATCTGTTTCAACCGTAGGAGTATCCTTGGGGTGGGGGGGGGGGGGAAGCGAATGGAAGCGGGAGAACGAAAGTCTGCAAAACATTAGCTTCTAACCTACTTTCTTGAGATGTAGGTCAAGAGACAAAAACTGACAATGTTGACACTTAGAACCAACCCAGATTCTCGCAACGTAATTAGCGCCCCCCCCCCTTCTCTCTCTCTCTCTCGGCCCATTTCTTTACTTCCAGTGGTTATGTTGATGCATGTTATTTGACTTGATGAGGGGGGGGGGGGCGTGGGGGAGCTGTTCGTACCTAGGTCCAGTGAACAATGACCGCTCCACTTATGACCGCCTTGACCTTCCTTCCATTTCCGACGACGACGACAACAACGCTAGCCGACTGCATAACAAGCAAAGTAAGCCACGGGTTCGATCTGCACTGGAGGAATCATTTTACTCGCTACCAAAATGTCCAAAAATATAGAAAATAAAAATATATGTATGTGCTAATTCTACCAGATATAGGTGAAGGTCGATAGTGACTCCGATAAAGTTCAGAAGGATGGGGGCAGCTATTATAGGTAGTATTATTTAACATCAAATAGTTCTACTCCATCATACATAAGGGCGTCTTGTTAGGTTGATGTGAAACTGACAGTAAATATAGCCTGTTACAAGCACGCTTTGACAGAGTCGCTTTGTCTCAAGACTCGTATTCGTATCTCGACAGCCGACTCGTATAACAACTTAGAAAATTCTTACCAAAAGACTCGTATAATCACAGACTGGCAATGTTGCAACGATAGAATGCAAGCTACTTTGTTTTTCTTTCCAATCAGCGTCTCCAATTGTAAATACTTATTTCCCAATTACATTCAAGTTATGAGAGAAAATAAAAATCGATACCAATGTCTAAATCGGTCTTTCTGATCCCCATTGGAAAGCGATGCGAGCAAGCAGAGAGTAGAGACAGTTACAATTTTAGAACCACTTGCATCGGGCGTTTGTTTTTATTCCAAAGTAAACAGACTTGCTTAGTCCCTACTCTATTTAAGACCACATATTAACTAAAAAGGTTAGACGCAGGGGGCAGAATGTAATATCATCACAGGATTGGATATGCAGTGATCAAGCAGGTAAATATGGATCAGCCGTACCTTGAGGTGTACACTTTGGGTTCAAGTCCAAGGATGAGCATTCTATCTCGCCCCGAGATTAGAGCTCATTTAGGTGTTGCTTAATTAAAACTATCTGTAAACAATCTGATGGTCTGAAACTTTGTAAACAACAAAAAAAAAAGATCAAGGTCTTGGGTTGACCTCTACAAGAAGTCAACAAAAACAAAGTCAAATTATTTGAGCTGAAGGAGTACATTTTATTTGGGCACTGGTCCAGTCAGAGGGACGTATACAAGTCAGCTCTGGAGGGAGAAGGGTCACTGGCCACTACTATGATTTAACATTTGACAAGGACTAGAATATTACAACAATGTTATTACATCTGCAACAAGCCAGCCTGACATTTTACCCTACTTTTAATCTCTCGTGGCATTTTTTTTTTGTTGTGTTTGTTTATAATCGATCACTGCGAAACAGTGTCAAGGACATGTTACCGTGGCTTGGAAGTTGTATGTAAACATTACACGGCACAGAGTGTCATCACACATCGTGGATTAGCAGCTGATGAATGCATGTATGATTGAACTGAATGAAATGTATCTGCACCTAACCTCGGCACAACCATGTCAAGATCGGGAACACACTTCGTTGCACTCTAGGACAAGAGTAGCGCCGCTGTGACCTACAAAGCTCGGACTGGGAAGATATTGGCATGATGGTAAGCAAAAGGGCAATAACCTCAGCCTTCAGAGCTCGCGCCTCGGTTTACGGAACAACAAAGGAGTTGGGATGATCAATACTTAGATCATGTTTTGAAATGATCAAGTTGTTGGGGTGGCATTATGGCGGGAATGCAGGTGACGTGATGCTAATCAGCTCTCTTCACATTTATTATCAAGAGAATGTTCAAGACTTTCTGTGGTGACAAATTCAATGCATAGTTAAGTTAGCCTTCTTAATAGCGTGACGCAGTGCTCAAGGAGCAGGCCATATCTCTAACGCCATTACACCGTGCTGTGAGCGGGCCACATCTCTATGACGCAGTGCTGTAAGCAGGCCATATCTCTATGACTATAACGTAGTGCTGTAAGCAGACCATGTCTCTATGACGCTATGCTGCTAGAAGACCATATCTCTATGACGCCTTACACAATGCCATGAGCAGACCACAGGAACCCATGAAATAGAAAATGAAGTGGAATAAATAATGAAATCTAGTTTAGTCGATGATTAGTACACAGAATCTATATCCCATTATATTTTGTTGTTGGTTCTCTTACTTTAGTTGTTTTGATATATTATTATTATTACTAACTGCAGGTTAAAAAACAAACACAGAAATAGTAAATAGTATTATACTCAACACCATCGACACTTTTTATTTTGTTGACAAATTCTTAGCGGCCATAATAGAGATGTGTGCTGGTACATTATTGACAAAACTATACACTGTACTGTCACGTCGATGGCTTCGAGTTTCTACAAAGAAGAGTATAATGTAAGGGAGATAATTCGTTTCCGGTACCAGAACTTTATGAGTTTCGAAACTTACAAATTTGGGATTCTAATATGTTCATTGAGTTTTAAAGTTTAAAGCTTTATGTTAAGACTTAAGACTAAGACTGCCTTATGGAAATTTGATTACAAGGACTCCTTTCTCATATAAAGACAACACAACAGAAACATACACACAAATGGAACAGACACAACATAAAGAGTTCTTTCAACGGCTACACACACACACACACATATATTGATTCTTTTCATGTTTTCTGATCATCGAGTGGCGTTGATATAGCCTACTAATTCGAATTCTATTGTTATTACATGAAGCTTTATCATTTCAACTTAGAAAAATAAATTATGTCTATTTCTAAAAGAGAATTCTGTTGGTTCTTCCCCACTACTAGATTCCCGGACATACAATTGGTCATCAGATTTCCTTGTGAAAGTACAAAAACGTATTCACTCCAAAAAAAAGAACCAGTGTAACAGTACAACAAAACAAGAAAAACATTTTAAAAAACATGTTTAAAAAGACAATACCTCCTTTATCCAACTTATTGTTTCTCTCTTAAAAGTGAATGAATATTATATTAGATTAGATTAAAAACCAATGGAACATTTTTCGTATCATGCCCCCCCCCCCCCCAACCGAGAAAGAATCCTGGTTACGGCAATGTATAGACTCAGTACACTTGCTAATATTCCAATTATAAGCATTTAGATCTCGACTTAGAAGACGATGCGCAGAATGTTCCTGAACATGAACTTATTCAACTCTGCAGTCAGAAAAGCCTTACATTCGGAAAATACACGAAAACGATAGTTAACAACGCGAAAGTCCTTTCAAAACCAATGTAGGATATAGGTCTAATTTCTAGCCAAATTTCTAAATGTATTTCATTGACTTGAAAAATGCTAACGGTCAAAGTAGGGGTTTTCCCCGTCAGGCCACCGAGCTGGTCATTCTTGGCTCAGCGATAGACATCAGCTGTTACATTTGTAGGAAAATCGTTAGAGCTGTTTTTTTTATATCAGCGTCGAGGATCGGCCCTCCATAAAATTATGACTTGAAATAGAGGTATTGTATAAAAAAGAAAGTCTCATTTTTACGAAATCAATGACCATTTTACATTCGTTCATCAAACATCAGTCCAATGTGTTCTAGTGCACCACTCATCGCCAATAAGACCGTTCAGTTTGCTGCTCAAGTATCCGTCGTTCAGCATTGATCAGTAGCATGCCCTGAACATGAAGGGACAGACAAACAACGTAAAACACGAAGCAAAGTAGACATTAAGACAGAGACGTTCACAGATCAGCTCTCAGACTATTGCTAAGTATTACTTATTAGATTTCAAGGAAGTGTGGATTTTAAAAGCAGCAGACGATAGGATTGGTTATTAGCCTTGTGTGTGTGTGGAAGGGGGGGGGGGGTCAATGTTAAAGTAAGAATTCAAAATATATTTAAAAAAACAGGACAGACGACAGAGGATCTCAAGTCAAACCCACCTTGACTGAAGTGCAATAACACAGGCACGTGTAATACGCGTGTCACGTGACCTAACCTTCTTGATTTCTTCCCAACCAATGCGGAAGATCTCAGCAACACGCTCCACATAGTTAGACAAACAAAGTCTACTTCCAGTGTTCACATTTTTCTTAACGTTTATATTACGTAATTAAAACATCGGGAAAAAATCAGTATGCCCCATATATACATTTTTAAAGACTTCATTCATCAAATATGAGGCGCGGTGGCTGAGTGGTAAAGCGCTTGGCTTCCGAACCGGTGTCTTGGGTTCGAAACCTGGTGAAGATTGGGATTTTCAATTTCATAATTTTGGGCGCCTCTTGAGTCCACCCAACTCTAATGGGTATCTGACATTAGTTGGGGAAACGTAAAGGCGGTTGCTCGTTGTGCTGGCCACATGACACCCTCGTTAACCGTAGGCCACAGAAACAGATGACCTTTACATCATCTGCCCTATAGCCTCAAGGTCTGAAAGGGGGAACTTGACTTTTCATTCATCAAATATGACGTAAGATGACAAGTTATTACTACATGACGTCAGTAGAACTGATGGATGCATATATGTAATGAATGAAGCACACATATGTAGCCGGCCTCTTCTGTTCTTTTGCAGTAAGTGGTTACTGTAGAACACAATAGATGTGTCAGCACAGAGACAACGGATACATTAACGTGAGATACGCTGTCAATTAAAACATAGTTTAGACATTGTATTATCAGAGATGGACAGAAAGATAGGAGACATATAGACCGAGAGAGAGAGAGAGAGAGAGAGAGAGAGTTTTAAATAGATGTTAATCTTAGATACAAGTCGCACTGTTGTGTTAAAACAGACAACTGCTGTATGTCAACATTAGCAGACAAACAACTTTCGAATTCGATACTCAACAACTGGATACACACGAGACTTAGTTTGGGTGGGAGTGAGCACATGTGTATAGGGAAACACTGTACGTGAGTACTTGTGCTTTACGGCCGTGCGCGTGCTGGGACCTTATCTTCGAGTACTCAGACAGATGGGACTTTTTCCAAGGTGGTCGAATGGCGTCACACCCAGTTTTTAATAGCCACGAACTGACCTAACCAACATAGATCACACTTCAAACTGTCTGTCTCTCTGCATGGGGGCACTAGACCAGCTGCTCACTCGTGTCTTTAGGCAGCGTGAGACAGCTTGCAGGAATCCGATGAGTAATCTACCAACAGAGACTTAAGACTCAACATTTTAATGTCGAGCGAGAAAATAGATTTTACAATTGAATAAGACGCAATTAAAGATTTTTTTATGACAAAAACAATGAACCAAATGTGTGAAGATCGTATGTTAGTTTATCTGTTAAGGGTTAAACAATTTTATACCTCACGATATCTTCATTAGATTTTGTTAAAGTATATAGTCACTTTATGAGCTGAGTCGTTCGTAGATAGACTTGTTTTTGTAGTGAAGTTTTTAGCTTTAAGGTGGCACTACAGGCCAAGACACAGTCAGACGTAAAAACTTCTATGTATAACAACTAGACGTGAGCAACAGTTTTCTAGACTGTTTGGGGCACCAAGAGACTCCCTGTTTAAATAGCCACGTACAATAACATTTAGAATAAACTAAACATATAAACAATCCTTAAGATTGGAAGTCGATCCCCGATCGCTCAACTTGGCCATTATAGAAATGTTTCCAAAATGAGTTCCAATAAATATCAACTTTACTTTAATAAGATAGCAACCTCTATGACATTGCTTGTGGTCGAAATCACACGTGGCTGCTGAGTTTTGAAGACAGCAGAAAGGTACAATGAGACAGAAGTTATAACAATGAGATGAGATAGAAGTTATCACAATGAGATGAGATAGAAGTTATCACAATGAGATGGATGAGATAGAAGTTATCACAATGAGATGAGATAGAAGTTATAACTCCGTCACCACCGGGTCAATACTACAGAAGTCCTGCTGGCACTTTCCTTATTTAGAAATAAGAAGTACAAGCGCAAATCTATATTGGCATGACTGGATCTAGTTTTCGTCGATAAGTAGTACATGTTGAGAAGTCTTGTTAGCAAAATTCCTATTAAACTACGCTATCCAAAGAAATGAATTCATAACTATCTATCCAAAGAAATGAATTCATAACTATCTATAGTCATTTTGATTTTTTTAAAACGTGTATTAGCATTAAAATATTAGTTTTCTTATGAGTGTTCCTGCCTGGACAGAGCCAAACCACATTTTAGTAGTTCCTTCCCAGCATGTTTTTTTTTCCCTAATGTTTGATTTTGTTTATTAAACTTCCGGGGCATCTAGTGTGCGATCTATAGTCTAGTGTACATTCTATAGTCTAGTGTACATTCTGTAGTCTAGTGTACATTCTATTGTCTAGTGTACATTCTATTGTCTAGTGTACATTCTGTAGTCTAGTGTACATTCTATTGTCTAGTGTACATTCTATAGTCTAGTGTTCATTCTATAGTCTAGTGTACATTCTATAGTCTAGTGTACATTCTATAGTCTAGTGTACATTCTATAGTCTAGTGTACATTCTATAGTCCAGTGTACATTCTACAGTCCAGTGTACATACTATAGTCTAGTGTACATTCTATTGTCTAGTGTACATTCTGTAGTCTAGTGTACATTCGCCATTATTCCTTCTTACTAGTAGAGATTTTCGGGTTAAAGATAGACAATTTCAAGTGAAAAATGCGGTTTAAAAACATTCATGAATATTCGTAAGTGAACGAAGTAATGCTTATAAATCAGTACTGATGTCCTCCTCAGCACAGGGCACAGGGAAAAGCGGTCGTTACAACAGAGGCATTTCATTCCATTTGTCTCTACCGGAGAACAAGGACACCAACCAGCAACCTTTAAGAAACAATCATTCATTAAACAAGTTTGAATGAAACGCGACCAAAAAATGTCAATGGAGAACAAATCAGACGCTTACATTGAGAAGTCTGGGGACCATAGTCTTCAGCGACTCTTTGGCATTTCGTGGATGCCGCATTCCCCAGGCACACACTCCTCTCTACTTATCTCTTCAGAGTGACTCTTCCCCTTAGCTCCTAAACATTGTTCCCGGGCGAGAGTCGTGTGCCGCGCGCCATAACGAGAAAAATGCCTTCCACTTTCATCTTCCCCGCTTGTCCTACCCTTACCAAAAGCTGCACAAACAAGGGACGCGGAGACTCCATGCGCCGCCCCCCCCCCCCCCCCCCCAGGGTCTTACCTCACACCTAACACATGGAAGCTGCTGCTACCGTTTAAACTAAGAGGGGGGGGGGGAAATAAACAACAAATAGTCCAAATGGATGGGGAGCAATAAGGTCGCGGTGGAGACCCCTCTTCCCTCCCCGAGGTCCCTTTGCCCCCTTGGCAGATAATCTAATGCAGACCAATCGTAATGAGTTCTTAATCGCCAGCGTTATCATAGCAGAAGCTCCACGAGGAAGATGATTCAATGGAAAGCTCTTCACCAACAAGAATGTCTAGAATTGAGACGACTACAGCAGTCACAAACTGAAAAGAACTTTCAATGGGTGTTGCATTGTGGACAAGTCATGCTCATTTGTCTCAATTCCTTCAATTAACATCAGTTCAACGTAAGCTAGTCCTAGCAGTCTTACTTACTATAAAGTCAAACAACTTGTTGAAGAATAATGGAGTAGGAAGAACATTGTTTTACAGCTATTGGTAAATCGCTTTGTTTATGGTACGTATCTATTTACAGAAATAGTTAAATTGCTATATGCTTTATTTCTATTTACAACTATCGTCAGAGTGCTATTAGTTAATGGTACACTACAGCAATTGTGAGATAGCTTATTGTTAATAGTACACGTCTATGTCTACAACAGAGCCAGAAAAATATCAGTCTCGCTTTATTCTCCTTAAAGAGTTATTTGTGTTGTTTTACTGGTTAATATACGGTAGCCATTAAAATGACATCCATTTTGTAAAATGTGCTTTTGTTTTATTCATAAACATCACCAGCTTACCTAGGACTGACTTTTGTTCTATTCCATGAAATTAGACTACTACTATTAAAGCAGCCAGTAAGAGAGGGGTGCAGGTAAATAAAGATAGAATAGCATCTTAACTGAACCAAGCCACAGTTTTAATTGAACAAAGCGATCGTTTGACTAAACAGCTGGTGAGAGGAAGCAGTAGATTAGATTAGGTCAACAGAAGCAGTCAATGAACATTACCGGCGCTCACGACAATAGTACACCAGGATTCTATTTAAATCGGCTGACATTCGTGGACATGTACATCGTCTGCAGAAGTTCAACTCAATGACCTCCAGCCCAGCGTACAAAGAGACGGCGCAGGGGAAACAACGCATACAGGAGAGTGACACAAAGAGCAATGCAGAAGGTATCGATACAAGCGTAACAGCTGATGACGGTCTTATGCGTAGCAAACAATGTTGACCCACAACCAGTTTTACTTCACAACCCTTGGATTGTAGGGGGGAAAAAAGTAGTGACAACTGAAACAGCTTTTTGGTGGCGCTCCTCCCTCGGCCATGTTGTTGTTTTTTTTTTTGGTCTATATTTCTCCTAAAAAAAACTAGCATTATTTCAATGCCTAACAGTCAGTGAATGAAACGTGTACACACACACACACCCTTCGACCCAATCACACACACCCTCATCTCGGGATTCATTGACGTATGGGTGTGGCATGCTAGCAGACGTGAGCAGCGTGCAATAATCTAGAATGGAGAAAGAATAGTGCGCTAGTTGCATTGCCTGAATGGAACAGGATCGGACATTTGACACAATTTGAAAAAAAAAAAAGAAAGAAAGAAATGTTCGACTTGTTTCAGGACAACCTCCATAAAATATTCACAACTTTTCACTCATCAGAATCTAGTACACTATTTGTTCAAATACTGTCTCCATCAACTTGTGGTATCAGCTAGTCCCCTCCCAACACGCTGGTGCACTACCTCCTGACGTCGCGTTCAATGTTTCATTACGTGTAGCACCAATATCAAAATAGAGGCTTGTCTTCAAGAGCGCAGTATTTAACGTTGCTACATCGCCCCAGCTAGGGCACACGTTTTGCCACATCCAAGACAGACCTATCACTAACATTTAAAATGAGTTACAAATACTTATTAATTGAATTATATAATGGTGATGGTTGTAACGTCAAATCTATGATTAAAAGCTTAGTTTTCAACAAGGATTTCTAGGCTATGTCTGGACAAGAATTCTATGGATAGATAATTTATTTTTTTTTTGTGTGGACTGTAGTAGTGATGAGGGTGTACTGTGGTGGATACAAAGTTATTCTCATCTATACATTTCAACATAGATGATGTGGAAGAGCCACCACGACAGACCAATGGCCCGAACTTTTCCACACAGCAAGGCCATTTCAGTTGACCAACTTGTAAGGCACTACCATTGGACTCGAAAGATAGTGGCTCAGTTTGTTTCCTCACTCCCCGAGGAGCGCTGCACTAAAGCGTCACTAACATTTAGAGTGTGTGTTGGTCAAGGGGGAAAGGTACACCCAAGATACACAATGGATGCTTTGGTTTCACCCTGTTACCAGCAAACTCCACTCCAAACGTCATTTGCTTTTATTTGACCATAGGGCAGCTTTGTGATAAGAGGGGCGGAAGGACTACTGGGAAGGACTTCAAGTGGAGCCTTGCCAAACAAACGTTTTAACGTGCCGACCTGTTGGTTGAATGTCCTGAAACTAGCGAGAAGCAGAAGTCCTTAGTCTTTCTCGTGATAGATCTCATCTAGGAACTCGCTTCCCCGATCCCCTCATTGCAAGAAATCTATTATGAGCCGACATTTGAAAGTCATCGCTACACAAACATCGCATAGAGAGACTATTTGTAGAAAGCAGATTTATGTGGCAAAAAAAAAAAAAGGTCACTATGAATGTATAAATAAAAATGTATAAAAAGAAATGATAAAAATTTGAAATACAAAAAGTGGTTTAATATTTTTTCTATGTAGTTTAATTGTTGTTGTTTTTTTAACCATAATTTAGATGTTTGTATTTAGGTCATTAAACTGTGAACTACAAACTCTTCTCCTAACATCTATATCTAAACAAAAAATGGGGTCAACTTGAAAATTTCATTATACTTTATTAAATTGAGCTCTTCCAAATGTGCAGCCCTAGCAGTGCCACAGTTTCCTCCTCCAACTACGTAATACATGCACGAAATGTGTCAAAAACTTCCTGCTACATTCCCTCTCTCCAACACACACTGTAATTGAAAACGTTAGCTAATCTTTTACCAATACAAACTTCTCAAGCAGAAGAGCTGACTGACAGGAGCCATTGAGACCGCGAAGCCCTATACATTGTGCTGAACAATACATACGAGCGAAAGCCGGGGCAGAATACTTCCATCGTCCTATCCCACACGAGGGCATTAAGTCCGTTACATTATGCAGTATAATATGCACTAAATCTATGAAATTAATGGATCATGACAAACATTTAACAAATATTAGAAAAAACATTTACTTAGCATTGTCATAAAATATTACTGTTTGAAGGAACTTTTACAATAATTTTTTTTTACTCTTATTAGCTTGCAAACACTTTACGAGGAGATACTGGGTTGACATGGATTTTGAAAACGGCTCTAATAATTTTCCTAAAAATTCGAGTTTTTTTTGTTTGTTGTTGTTGTTTTTTTTTGGGGGGGGGGGGGAGAAAAACTAGCTAATCATCTAGTTCTAATTTTATAATACAATCATTTTACAATTAAATTTGGCTATTTCGAAGACACTCCCACCGGTATTTTCGCACTCACTCAAATATTTCTTTGTATTCAGTATAGAGTTAATTAATCTTCTTATGTAGAAATGAGCTGGATTGTAATAGGAGCACTTCGATTGTGCAAGCTCACTGGAAAGACTTCTTGGGGGGGGGGGGGGGGGGGGGGGTTAGGGTTATTGAAGCATTACAACAAATCAATGGAATGAGACATTCTAGACCATTCAGCTCCCTAATGCAGGAATCGATTTCATTTTGTTTGCTATTACTTGTTCAAATAATGAAGTGCACTGTGTCCCAATTCCACTGGACACTCAATCCAACTACAACCATTTAGTGCTGTCCTGCTGGTCAAACTATACACAGAATGGACGGTTTCAATCTTTGAACCTTCTGTTAATTCATTTTAGTTCCTTGCTATGGTAACGGTTAGCACGAATAAAGAATGTGTAAACAATTTGAGTGGAAAACGAAACAAACGCTTCGGAGTTCGAGTCTAAAGTTGTGATTTTAAAAAAGCAACTCAACCATCACAAACCTAATCACAAATCTAAATCTAAGTACCAAACAGTACAACTCTTTCGTTCCTCATGGAACATCATCATTTAAAACGCATATTTATTGTGATTGTTCAACAATTGTTAGCAGAATAATTGGTAAATGGCTGTTGAATGATTGCTCAATGACTGCTAAAAATTGTATCACGTATTAATAAACTGACAATAATAAATTGTCGCATTTTGTAGATAAATGGAAAAATTGGAAAACGAAATTCATGACTTCTATTTCCAGTTTATTATGCGGCTAAATATTATGACACCCAACATTTCTAGACACAGTCTTTTCAAAATTCACCCGCTCCAGTTCACGCTCCGACTCATGAAAAGAACTTCTCGTGAAGTTCGAGACGCAGATACTTGTGGCGGGGGAAGGGGAGTGGCCAGGTCCCTAGAATGAAATCTGCAAAAGATTCTCGATAAAAATGTCCTACCAATATACATTTTTTTTAACGTTCTGGGAGACCAGCCGCCATTTTATGGAAATAAATTATTTCAAAAATTCTTGAAGCGAAGAGGTCACGCCTTGCCCTACCCACCCTATGCAAGTTTTCGTACGACCAGAACTACTTTCTGCATCGAGCAGACGACATATTTAAAAAAAACGGAAAAGGAGGGGGCGGGAACAGAAACGGTAACATTCTTCCATTTTTTTTTATAAATGTTTGAAAAGAAAAAAGAGGGGGGGGGGGGATCAGCAGATTTGCCGACACCGTTACAATGAGGCGAAAAATCAGCTGCTGTATAGCAGACGTAAAGAGAGTGCTGGGGGACTTGGCGTACATAAAACTGAACTAGAGGAGCAGCGCAAATACGTTGATTGTATTTCATTGGTACCCCGCGCACGCACGCACGCTCAGAAACGTTCAACCCGAGGTCAGAAAATAAAGTGGGAAACATCGACACTGTGTCCTATATCGACATGACATCTTTTACTCTCAAACAGATTCAGAAAAACACTGACAAGTGTTATACAAATGTTTTCATTGGTAATAAGGTAAAAAAATTTCACGAATTCGAAATCAACATAGACCCAGACGTGACCTAAATATTTTTTTACCACGTTTAAGCACACGAAGCAGTTATCTACAGAGGTAAGTATTATGTAACATTATGTAAAATGAGACTTGGACATCGAACACACTAAGAGCCTAACAGCAAATCTAACTAGAACTCTTTAACGAGGTTTGAGTGGTAGAGGACCAGCCCACAACGCCATTAGACCAAAGACTTGCGTGGCTTTGAGTTGAGGGGTTAGGACAGTATCAAGTCGCACGCACGCACACTTTCATCACACACATCTACGTTGCAATGAAGTTTCAATTATAAGAACAAGGTTGAGGGGGGGGGGGGGGAGAGAATTTCTCAGTGGCCAAAAGAAGCGAACATCTGATTCTATACTGCGTCCAATAAGTAGAATTCAGTACAGGTTGACTCTCAAGGTCTGAGGAGGGTGGTAGGAGAAGGATAGGGGGGGGGGGGGGCAAGCGGGGAGTGTCATTTATTAAGACGAGCTGGGAGTTGAAGGGTATTAATATGCGAGGGTGGGAAGGGAGAGAATCCGCAAATAGGGCGCGCAAACACACACAGAGAAAACGGGTGAGGCGGGGAGTTGTTTGGTGCAGATATATTTTGTGAATGGTGTTGTCCAGGGGTCAAAGGTTGATTGGTGACTCGGCGGTCAGGAGGCCATTGAAAAAAAAAACAGGGGGAGACCATGAGCTCATAAAAATGTTAACAACATAATAAAAGTGGGTTTTTTTAAGTGGTGTGTGGGGGGGGGGGGGGGGGGGGGGACAGAGAGGTAGTCTTGAAATTAGCCAGCGATTTGAAAAGTTATTAAGTATAATAATGAACAAAAAAATGTTGGAAAGAAAACAATAGGCAGCAATAGAATAAATGGTACAAAGCCTAAAGAAAGATTACTCCGATGAGGTTTCGTTTCCGATTTTTTTTTTTTTTTAAAGGCGTTCAGATTGAATGAGAGTAAGACATGTCCTAGTTACCATCAATATCAATCTACACTGTCTTATTACAAGCAGATCAGGTCTGCTAAAGAAATATTCTTTAACTCCCCCAACACCCCCACCCCCTCAAAAAAAAAAAAAACTAAAAAGAGGAGTTCTGAAATACAGAACAAGGAAGTCGAAAAGTTTTGCCTTTCAGATGACCATTTCATCAGGGACAAGGTGGTCATCTGAACTTGATCCGAAGTTCAACTTGAATTAGCTTAGTATTAACCGAGAAAGATGGGTTTGTGACTTGCACCTTGGGAGAAATACAATGTCAGGAGATATCTGGTGTATAGACCATTTCGAAAGAGAGCATAAAGGACTTTTAAAAAGTCGATTCCGAATCTTGAAGCAATCAAACCAAATGAAGCATAGTCTATGTTTACAGACTCACCACTTGAGAGTAAAGAGTGCAGTAACCGAGTTAAGTCTAGAATTCCGAGGATTATGCAACATATTGCAACCTCTTCTACATACCAGAACTGGAAGTGGGAAGCGTGGTCGAGAGGCTAAGTGCGCTTGAACTTTGCCTGACTACCTAGAAGGGGGTTCGACACCCGACTCGGGCAGAGTTGTATTTACTGAGCGCCTAAAGGCAGCACGGAAGACCAACTCCTAGATACCCCCTCCCCACCCCCCACTGGTCCACAAATGAGATTGGACCAAAGCGCTCTGAGCATGCTATAAGAATGAAAGTAGCGCTATATAAAAGCTATATATATAACTATAGATTTAATTTGGCTGGCTTTGACTTAATAATATGAAATAATGTCAAATCTACAGAATAAAGAGGGCTTTAAAAAAAAGGAAACAATACAAGAATGTAAACTTCAACAAGGTAGCCACACAACTATGCAAATCATGCAACAAACGTGCATGACCTCCTCTTATAATCCATAATCTCATCAGAAATGTGACATGCTTCCCCTGGTAACATAGCCACACTCCACATGGATAAATAGGTCAAGCGATGTCTACATGAGATGATGCTCTCTGCCATGACATCGTGGGGCTGTACGTCCTGCCCAATGTAATGCAATTCAAAACATAAGTTCAACATCAGATCTACTAAATGTCTACTACTGATGATAACTTTTGGGTAGACACTACTATATAGAGCAATTCATACAAAGACAAAGTTTCAAGTTAACTGTTGTGAATTCTACAATGGAAATAGCTCTTTCATTGTAATTAAAGGAGAACAAAATGTTTTTTAAAACAATTTATTCCTACTTTAATATTCAAATTTTTATTTGTCACTGAAAACAAAGCAAAATATAAAAAATCATTTAAAAAAAAAAACAAAGCTTATCCAAGGGGAAACTCCGCACTTTCAACTAAATCTCTCAATTATGAAGGAGTTATCTAAGGGACGAAACCCTACATATTTAGCCATATCTGTGCATAATGAAGAATTAGTTTCCATTTTTGGCACCAAATAAAATAATTAATTACCAGTATCTGACTCATTCATTAATGTTTACTTATTGAATGATGTCTTGTCTATGTCAATAAATATTTGTGAGAATTTTCAACTTGATCCGAGAATGGATGTGGCAGAAATACCAACTTTTGACCAGACACAATAAGCTTTGTAAAGATGTGCCAGCATGGGCGATCAAGCCCACAACATTATACATTAGCATTATTATTATCGCGAGGCTTTATCCACTGAATGAACGAACCTTACTAATTATGAGCAGAATTTGAGCTTGAAATAAATGTTTCCTTCCGAAGACAAAGATGAAAGTATGATCTAACAGTAGGAATCGAAAATTAACACACAAATAAAAACTTGACATAAAAGTTGAAAGAATGTGTGTGTGTGTTTGAATGAACTAAATCTTTACGAGATGTTTTAAATGGAGGTTACCTTTATTCATGTGCTACAAAAGAGATGTTTTTGGTTGTCTTTTTCGGGCCTAACTTCCCCCAAGTACTATTTCAGACACTCTAACGAGTCTTTCTTTCATTAAAGCATTGACGTCATCCAGTGCAAACATTTTGTTCCTAGTCTTGGGACACACTGCTATGTGTACGCTGGAGTCTACAAGTGATAAGAATTACAGTCAATGGCAGAACCCGTGATACAAGTAGACAAGTGCGGAGAGAGACGAAGCGGGTAGCATCTAGCGTTACTGACATGGAATCTAAGTGGAAGATTCAATCTAGCTGGCCATGTTATCTTCCTGCGTTTATTTGTCTAGCATTCAAGAACAAACAAAGCATAGACAACAACATGCATTGTGTGGACACTGTGAGAATGGCGGCAAAGCCAGTTTACCAAGGTGTAGGTAGAGCGGAGGGGGGTGCGGTACGAACACAGACCTACAAGAAGTATAAACTTTCTTCACACGGGGATACCATCAGGAATTACTCCACACAGGAAATGATGTTAAACTGGAACACCCCCGCGCAGCCACCGCCCCCCCCCCTCCGACTCGCCAACAACTGCATCTGGGCCAAGGATGCGGAAGCTGGCCTTCACTAGGCGGAAGTACTGACCATTCGATGCCAGGAAATCCGCAGCATGAGAACCACCTGATTCGGTGGCACCTGTTTCTGCTGTCCGAGTAATGAAAGATGAATGTTTAGACAAACGGCAGAGAGAGAGAGAGAGAGAGATCTGCAGGCTGGGACGGATGGAAAGAAGAATGAGCAAGCAACCATCCCTGCCTAGAGCTGTCTCTTCCTAACTAAATATTAGCATTCAATGAACCAGTGTAATGGCACAGTAACAAACAAATCCTCATGTTTGAATGAACAAAAGGAGACAGTTTCAGATATACAAAAACGTGTGTCAAGCCTTTCTTAACCTATTATAAACTCCAAACTGCCACTTTGTCGTGAGGGGAGAGTTGGAATTACATGGCACAGAGCTGCTTACAAATACAATATAGTAATAATAGACAGGAGAGCTGTTGGAGATTTTTTTTAAAAAAAAAAAGGAAACCTTTTTTTTGGTGTATCGGGTGTACAGAATACGGAAGTGTCGATAAGCCAAGTATTTTAATAAACCATAGAATAATTGTTCACTTTTCAGCATTATATGCATATAACCCAAACCTCTTTTTTTTTTTTTTTAAACCGCCATTTTATCTCCCCCACATTTCTTTATTTAATATCTTTTCCATTCTCTCTCTCCCTCTGTATTTTATTGCTTAAAGAACGTAAGTAACAAAAAACTCAATGTAAACAAAATGATTAGGATTAACTTTTAGCCTGAAAATAAATTTAGTTAAGCCTGACAATTCGTATCGTCCAGACAGTCTTCCAAGAAACCACCCATACTTATTGTGTCACATCCAGACACATCGCACAAAGTCAGTAACTTAAGCACACACACAAAAAAAAAAAAGTTTGTACCACTTTTACCACGAGCATTACCTTAACTCCTTATTCCCAAAGTAGCCGCGCCTACTGCCCCCTTGTTGGTGTAACAATCTTTGTTCCAGAAAAACATGTAGGGATTATATTATGTCCAGATTATACAAATTAAAGCTTCCTAAGCATAATAATGTAACTTTGAATGTACCCTTTAGATTGGTCCATTGAACCAACCCAGAGACTAGATCCTCTAGTTCTACACCACGTCGCTCCCCTTGCTAGGCATGTTAGTATTCAAACGCATGAAGACCAAATGCAGAGCCGAAATATTCATTATATAATATCAAGAAGAAGTTTTTCCACTGCCAGCTGTTTAACATATAGGCAGAACAACCACTGACTAAGTGTACCAAATCATTGTTTCCTTGTCAATAGCTAGACTAGTTTATATTTGCTCAAGCCTTTAGTAAATCTTCAAAGTGGTGCTGGGAAGAGAGAGCGGCTTTCAGGTCTACATTGAAACACAGAGAATGAAAAGTCAAAGGCGAGAGATCCCCAACTCATTCCACCTAGCTGTCAGGTCACAGCTCATTTCTACCAATCTTTCCTAACCTTTTCATTCAAACCTTTTGCTGAGATTTTTCTTTCATAGGAAAAAAACAAAAGCAGCAAGAACAGTGCACATGAAGGCTTGAGCTATGCAAACTTTCCAACCGACAAGAACAGTTGTCACTGCGGGGAGAGAAGTTATGGTCAGAAATGAAGAGAACCTAAGTGTCCAGTCTGACAATACAAACACACGGGGGGGGGGGGGGGGGGTCAATTTACTCTCAACATTAGTAAGGTGGGACGTTAACTTCTTGACCATCCATGCAAAACATGCTGTCAACCTGAGCAATGACCAATGACCAGAGGTCAGCACATCACGGCTTTGAAGTAAATAGTGGGAAACTATCATTAACAAATATGATTTGATCTCTATGGCACACACACACACAAACATTAATAAAGATGCTAACATTTTTTAAATGTTTAAATAGCTACCCTTTTCTGTTTTTTTAACACATCCATGCAAAAATAATGGTAGGCTTATTTATTCAAATTAATTAGACCATAATACTTCTGAAGTGTTTGTAGTACTTGACGCTCTTGTAAGTGTACACAAATATGGTGTATATTTACTAGGACCTAGAGGCTAGAAGTTGGAATGGCTTCATTAGAGGAAAGTGAATGGTGGTTGTTGTGCTGGCCGCATCGCTTCATCGTTACCGTTGACCCAACACTAAGCGAACATGTCTGACTTACTGACTACATGATCACCAAGTGAACTTTCCAATTTTTATTTTTGTTCACGAAACCATAAATCTTAATGTTTAGTGCGAATCTCACCTTGAGGGAGATTACCGTTCTATTCTCTCCCCCCCCCCCCCCCAATTACTGTGGCGACAGCTGCCCAGAATTCCTGATTTAAATTACATTTTCTAACTTATAACGCCTAGGAAGGGGAAATCACAAAACCAAGAGCTTCTAGGATTTAACTCCTCTCAAGGTGTACACACAAAATAGATTAGTGGCGATTAAACCAGGACGGGTTCACGCTACACAAAGGGAGAGCATTTGTGACCTATGGAATTAAACCCAACGCATTGGCTCAGGGTCAGCAATAACAACAAAAAAAAAAACAACCCACAATGGCCAACTAAATTCAACGGATTTATAAAACAAAACACGAGAAGAGCTTAAGAGAAGTGTGACTCACAATACACTTTAACCAATCTTCAATGGACCTCATTCACCAATCGTAAACAAACAACATTTAGCCACGTGGCGCTCTATATCTTCTATATAATTTACGATCTTATGTTTAATTCATGATGGTTGTCACGTGACAGTTTTTTTTCCATTGTTTTATCAATAAGATCACATGACTAAATGTTGTTTGTTTACGATTGGTGAATGAGGTCCATTACTTGAAGTACCGTAATGCAAAAGTTAGTTGTTTACGATTGGTGAATGAGGTCCATTACTTGAAGTACCGTAATGCAAAAGTTAGTTGATGTGTTCTTAAAAAGACAAGCAATCAATTATATTTCGGGCAGGTCTACATCAAGCTGTCTTTGAGCATCTCAAAAGCACGTCACAACCTTCACGCCCTCATGACGGCAATACCAGGAAAACATTTCGCGGTGGCAACAAAAATGTGTTCTTCATATTGACCTGCAAAAGAGGTCGGCCGTGACTGAGGGCCACCGACGAGGAATGTGTATCACCTTTAAAAATCGCCTGTCATGCATTGTGCGTGTGTTTCCAAGCGGCTGACTCTGTGGGACAAACGCGCCTCAGGAGACACCATTGTGAGGCCCTCAATCACCGGGAATTCCCGCTATCGTGATGGGGAGCTTCTTAAAAAGTTTTGTATAGAAGAAACAGCTCCAACCATTTCAATGGACCGTAAAAAGGTTTTCATTTTTCTTTGGTCTGCGTTGCTACCATTCTCTCCCTTGTTAGCCTCTTAAAACTTTTCTAAGGTCTTTTTTTTTTACACCCACACCAGCGTAGCCAATAACAACTCATACTAGTCTTGATGGTAGTACTAATAGACTGTCGTACAATTTCAAAGTTACCTTCATAGATATAGCCTTTTTTTTTTCAAATTCTTTAAAAAAAAATGCAGCATGGGAAATTAATTACAGCTGTGACTATTTTAAAAAAGCAAAGAAATGTATACATTGATCACCAATAAGTAGGCTTACTATAGTGAATGATTTACCTTAATGCTAATTTTTTAAATAAAAAATAATTACAGGCATGCCCACAATTTTGACCGTTGCTCGAGGCTGACTATATTTGTGTCTATTTCTCAAAAAAAAGCTTTGAATTGTTCTAGAAAGAGGCTTAACGTTCATGTCATTTTTAACTCTTTGTCACTTAGTTTCAAATATAATGACAAGGGTTCAGAGAGAGAAAAACTATGTCCTATGCGACTCTGTCCACACAGACAGTCTAGCAGCAATAAAGAGCCTGTCCACCGTGATTAGATGTCTCGAGACTTCCGTTGGTCAAGAGCAAAATCGATTGGACAAGTAACCAAAGAAAAGTGCTTTGCAACATGCTCAAACCATGTCCACAATGACAGGGAACTAGCAAAATATATATTTAAAAAAAAAAAAAAAAAAACAAAGCTCATCTTAGGGAAAGAACTCTTTACTTAGAACTATATCTCTCAATAATGTGGAAGTTAATTCCCTTAATCGATATCAAACAAAATCATTAATTATAAATATTTGACTAATTGTGTTGTTTTTTTTTTTAATGATTCGTGCTTTGTCAGGTACAATAAATACATGTTTTAAGTTTCAACTTGATCCAATAATGGGTGTGGCAGAAATAACGTGTTCAATTATCTAAGGGAGGAAACCCTACATATTTAGCCGTATCTGTGAAAACTGAAGGATTCATTTCTCTTGCTGGTGTCACACAAAATAATCAATTATCGGTAATTAATTGACTAATTTTGTTTTTTTAATTGATGCTTGTCTTGTTTATGCCAATGAATAATTGTACAAAGTTTTCATCTAATCCAAGAATGAGTGCCATAAAAATATAGTGTACAAAGTTTAGTGAATTGACAGAAGCTTTGTACACAAGGAGTTTAACCCGGCATCTTGGTTGGACATTGGATGAGCAGGAGAGAGCATTCCTAGAGATCTCAATTTGCAAGTCTGTATATATGGCCATATTACAAGATCCACGGGGCTAGCACAGACCTTCCTTCAGGGAACAGTACCAGGCAGACAGAGAAAGCGATGGGAGGACAACATAAAAGAATGGACGGGCCTGCCATTGATAGAGGTTTTACGAAACGACAGGGAGCGATGGAGAAAGACGGTCAGCAAGTTTTGCTTGGTGCCCCAACGGTCCAACAGACTAAGGGATAGGCAAAGGTAAAGTTAAAACACGGACAGTAATAGCTACCTAGCGCTGTACTAGAAACTTGAATTTTACTTGACAGTTTACTTAGTCTGGTCTCAGTATCCAGGGCAGGAAATACAAACGTATGCTTTCATCTAGGAATCTAGTTAGACCGAAGTTTCGTAAATTTATTTTTTTTAAAATATTTTTGTAGCCAGGATTTACTCTCCACTTTTCTCCCGTTGGAATATAATGAGCAGTAAGGTATCAAACACCAAAATATGTTTTCCGTTCACATTATTTTCCATGGTTTTTATTTTGTTGATTAAAAAAATATTTTAGAATGAACCGAAAAAAAAAAAGATATGAAATATAAGGATATTTTGTTTAAATACCACCAATTTGACATTTTGAATGCCTGTGAAGCCTGTGCTTTATTTGGGGCAATAACAAACGTGGGGCAATAACAAACGTGGGGCAACACTCCACTTGCAATGCCAACAAACGAAACGAAAATGACCTAACTCACTGGCTACCACCTAAAACATTCTGAATCTAGATTTAGATATAGACCTCTTCCGTTATAACGACGCTTTTTTCCCCCAGTGGGAGACGAAAGGCCATGTGGACAGGTAGTCGCCGCACGCTCACAGACGTCAGTGTTTGCCGCTGGTCAACACGAAAACTGTGCGAGATAGCAGCGGTTCTCATTTCGTTGTTTGAACAAAGGCATGCTGTTAAGAACAAGACAACTAAGGCAGCATCTCTTTTAGCACATCAATTGAGAACATTGGGCCAAACACGACTTGTGTGACTCAAGACCACCAAAAAGCAACGCAAAGCTTCATCATTAGATCTGGCTCTCCACGGTCTTCACAAACTATGGCAAGAAAAAGAACGGAACTACCGTAGACCTCAAAAAAAACAAAACAATTCAGCAGAGAACACTTGTAAAGGCTACCATGAATTTAGTTTTTCATTTATGAATCGATTGGTTAAGGGCTTGGCTTCCGAACCTGTGGTCCCGGGTTCAAATCTAATGGGTACTTTATTTGGGGAAAGTAAAGTCGATTGGTCGTTGTGCTGGCCACATGACACCTTGCTCTTTACGGTTAGCCAAAGAAACAGATGACCTTAACATCGACATGCCTGTAAGAGGAACTTTAATTCTTTACGAATCTTCACCATGACTTGCATAGCATTCGCTGCAATAATAAATAAGTTACCAAAAATTTATAAAGTTCTAAAATATAATGAGTGTAGCTTTTGTAACCTGCTAACTATCGTATAACAACGCAAGCTAAAAATCTATGGCCATATCACAAGGTCTTCGGGGCTCGCCAAGACCTTCCTTCAGGGAACAGTACCAGGAAAAAGAAGAAGAGGCAGACAGGGAAAGCGATGGGAAGACAACATAAAAGATTAGACGGGCCTGCCGTTGAACGAGGTTCTAACTAAGGCAAAAGACACAGAGGTATGGAGAAAGATGGTCGACAAATCTTGCATGGTGCCCCCAACGGTCCAACAAGCTTAGGGAAAACAGCCATACGTTTGTTCTAGTTTTACCGATATCCATTGTATGTTTTACGTTGAGACAGATGGGAAGAACTATAGCAAGGACAAACAGAAATATCAAGTTGTTTTATTATTTGGTTTCCCCTCTCTTGACACGGGCTGCACTGAACTGCATTCAAATGATTAGCCTCGTGTAATAGGAACCAAAGTGTCTATGCTACGACTTGTTGGAAGTTCTCTAAGAGCTAACGGTGTAGGTCAAAGAGATTGACAAAAATAGATCTCTATATAAACAGTGAGGGCACTACGGCGGCATCCTTCTATTACATCTCTATGGAATCGTGTCATTAAATCCACCTAACAGTCTGGAGGAAAAGGCGTTAATAACTGAGTGTGTGTGAGGTCTTAATAAACTTTCATGTGCCTATATTGAAAAGTGCTTAAACAAATGTGTTTCTCCCAGCGTCACATAAGGCAGAGTTTCGACTTTGCTTTAAGAAGCTTTCATAAAATGTCACCTATAATATATATATATATATATATATACACAAGTCTGGTCGCCCGCGGGGTCAAAGTGCATCAAAAAATAACGGCGTCATTCGTGGAAAATCTGATCAGCTCCCGGGGTACAGCCGAGCACAGCAGTAAAGAACAGCGAGGCGTGAGGGTAAGAGGCGGGGGGTGGGAGGCGTGAAGTTTTGGTTGTTACCGTCAAACCACCATCACCCCTCTACGTCCCAAAAAAAAAATGACCACACAAAAGTACTCCCCCCCCCCCCAGGGCAAATGTCAGAAGAACGTCATGAGTCCAAAAGATGTCAAGCTACCTGTAGTGGGCACGGAATTTAATCAGAGATTACAAGCTTAGGCTCGAGTTATTTCTTTTTAACTTTTAACCTCGCTCGAGAGAAGAAATAATTCTGCCCAGAAAACGTCAACTCTAAATGGAAACTGACACATAATCGGAGTTGACAACAGGAGGGAAGGGGGGGGGGGGGCACCAAAATTTTTAGTCAAGGAGGAGACACCTTTTTAAAACCACTGTCAGTAACTAAGTTAGGACACTACTCTTGTTTCTACTAAGTTCAAAAAGATTTACTTACAGTGCAGAAAAAACATACATTGTCAAAGTGTGGACAGTAAGAACTTTCTAGAACTGAAGAGAAACCCAAACTTCTCTAGAATACACACATACGTTCACACAGGGTAAGTAAAAAGTAAAGGTATCCCTTTCAGACCTTGCGATCTACTGGACGGCGTATATGACCGACGGTGAAAGAGGGTGCCATGTGGCCAACACAACGACCAAACGCCTTTACTTCCCCAATGTAAGCCAGGCGCCTAGTAGAGTTGGGTGGACTAAAAATTGCAAATCAAACTCCTTATCTTCACAAGGATTCGAACTCGAGACACCGCGGAACAGAGGCCAAGCAGTAAACCATTCGTCCACCCTGGCCAAACATTCACACAGAAAGACAAAATATTCAATGTAAACTTCAATTGTCGTGCATATAATGTGCTAGGTGACATGAATGGCTTCTCCGAGACAAGCCTTTTCCTAAAGCTCTTCAACCAAAGTGACATTGAACATTTCATCTTCTCGTTAGTTTCAAAAACATTTCAGGGACAGCGTGTCTAATATCTGCTAAAGTTCATTTTCTAATGGCTTCATCGGATAACGCCATGAATTGGATCCTTGTAAGTGTGGTGCAATACGATATAGACTTTCTGGTCCAACAAAGACCGCACCATATCATTTCCACGAGCTTTTTTATTGACCTTGGTTACGTTGTGCAATGCCTCCTAATGCTGCAGGTCTAGACTAACTGCTACACCTGTCAACCACTGACCATCACTGCAGTACGGAGAGGTACAGGGTGGGCAGAGATCACTCAACATGCGTACATATGTGCAAGACTAACAGGAAGCGTATAAATGTTGACTTGACTAGCACAGATGGTCTGAGCCCCTGGTTCTTTGCTATCTCAAAAAGATTTCGAATTGGCTTTTTTGATCAGCTTTTTTTTTTAACTGTGAATATTACGGGTTTATTTTGAACGAGTTATATTTTCCTATAGATGACCTGTGAACTACAGTTTTCCAATGGAAAAGGAAAGAGAGAACTAGTTACAATTGCATTCGAATGGAGAATCCCACGACAACGAAAAAAAAAAAATTTAAAAAACCGCAGTGACAACAACAAAGCGGATGGACACATCCAGTGGTGACATTGCTTGGATGCCTGAAATTGCAATTAGTAGGTTTTCTCACGAAGACTGGACCTCCCCCCCCCCCCTCCCCAACCAACGCCACCAGTTCCCACACACGTTAATGACAATATCGGACTAAGCCAACTAATGACATCTATGATGTCAGCTGGATGGGAAAAAAAAGAGAGGGCTTAGAACGACAGCACTATATACATATACCTTCAGTTCTAAGGGGTTAAAAACTGTCCACTCAGTTCAGACGTTCACCCAACACCTCAACCCCCCCCCCCCCCCAGGAGAAATGAGATCTACAGCCCAGTATCACCACACATTATAACTTTCTGTGTTTGGAGAACCATGGACTGGCGAGCTTTGTTGTTGTTCTGTTATCGTCGCTGTTACCGTTAGAATGTGATGCATTCATTTACATATAGCGCCAGCATTCACCGAGCTTAGAAGACAACCAGTGTATCCCTTTTAATCATCAGTGCATGTCTACGTCTACCCCCGTGAGAACGTCCCACCTTGAACCGACACACAAAGTTGACCCCCCCCCCCCCCCTCCCCAGTTGTTTTCGTTTCTTTTTACATGCGGCACAATTTGAGCCCCCCCCCCCCCCAACCCCACCCCCCACAAATGTTTGAAAACGGGTTGAAAGGTCAATGCCCGCATTACTTTTATAAACTATTTACGCTTTAAGACTCCCTTCGTACTTTTAACTGTTCACAGTTTACACTGTCGTCTGTACGCTAGGGGGGGAGGAGTCGCTGCTCCCCCACTACATGCTCTCACATAGACTGCAACTTCCTGCAAGTACTGTTAAGTAATGGAGTCATGAGAGACTGAGATAGAGAGAGAGAGAGAAGACGAAAAAGAAATTCACAGCGAAAAAAAAAAAAGGATGAAAAAGCCTAAAGTGTATAAACAAACAATTTCTGTTGTAGAAATAAAGAGAGATAAGAAACTGGTTCACAATTATCTCCCATTTTTTAAAAATCTGGGGCAAAACAATAGCGCCCCCCCCCCCCCCCGAAAAATCATTTCAATATTAAACGTAAAATGACGATAAAAGCCCCAGTGTAAAGCTGCAATTCCGCATGAAATAGTTTAATAGGTAAGAAACGTGATGCTGAGGGTCAGGAACTACTCGCTTGAAGAATGGTGGGTGAAAGGCAGGCACTAAAATGTGAGAACATCTAAATAGAACAGGAAACTTTTAGATACCAACCAGACACAGAGACACAAGTTTTGAGTAACTTTACACTCAGTACACTGTAAAACCACATCGATCAGTGTATTCAAAGACTCCAAATTTTTTTTTATATTGGCGGCTGAGAGGTAAAGCGCTTGGCCTTCGAACCAGCATCTCGAGTACACGTTCCGGTGGCAACTGGGCTTTAAACTAGAACGCCCCAGAGTCCACCCAACTCTAATGGGTACCTAACATACGCTAGTGCAGTAAAGACGGTTGGTCGTTGTTAACCGTCGGCCACAGAAACAGAAAAGTTTTATAGCATCTGCTCCCAATAGGTCGCATATGTAACCCCTCCCTCTCCTACAAAAAAAAAAAAAGGTAGACAGTATGGAGGAGAGGTGTGGGAACCTGAGCAGCAGTCACTATTAGCTTGATCAACAGGACAGTGGCAAGAGAAAGTAGGATGGGAGATGCACCAAACTGTTAAGTTGCACAACGCACGCACACACACACACACACAGGAAAGTCCCTCCCTCAGACTGTTGATGGAACATGAGGTAGGACCGAGGTAGTGGCATGACAACTGGCTCCAACAGCGGATGTTTTCAACGGAAGGAAGGCTGAGAGCATAATGCACAGGCATCTACTTCCCCGTCCCTCCTTCCAACCCCACTGATTAAAAAAAAACTTCGCTCTAACCCTTGCCAGCACTGTCACCTTACGCAAACTGAATAATTATCGCCATTTTAGCAAATGATCACAGTGACAGTCAAAATGTTACATAAGCGCTGACAATGTTTGAGCAGAAATGTACTGCAAATAAAATGACGTATCTTGGAGAAAAAACAACAGAGAAGATGGTTCTCCCAGCGGCCAATGTAACAGTCTTCAGAAGAAATAAAAGTGTTCACACACTTTATAAAAATCTAAAATAAAAATTATTCTTTTAAAGGTTTCCACGGCCTATATTTAGAACAGTGTTAATTGAAAAACAATGAATGGATTCAGTAAATAATGAAGTTAAATTGAATACTTTTAAACACGCATCAATTTTTTTCGTTTTCCAACTAGTTTTGTAGAACCTGACATTTAGCTTCATATATATTATCAAAAACAAAAAAAAGGTTGACACTATAAATTCTTGACTAGACCTGATGATGTTAGGATCATGCTCTTGGTCACAAAACATTTCCCAGACCAACAATATGGCAGACTGTGGAGGTTAATCTTGGTCCATGGAAAGTCACATACTATTATTTTGACAAGACATGCCACAACAGAAATATTCATGTTAACAGTAGTACAATACATACTTGATACAAATCTGATGTATAAAACCAACCTTCAATTGTGTATTACAAACTTGACTCAAATCTAATCTATAAAACCAACCATCAGTTGTGTATTACAAACTTGACTAAAATCTGATGTATAAACCAACAATCAGTTTTAATATTGTATTCAATTAATCAGACATTTTGTGACATTTGACTAGCATTCCTCTCAAACATTTAGAATTGATCTCTTCAGCCACAACTTAGTTGCCAGACTTCAGTTTAAAAAGAAAAAAAAAGTGCTAAATGTTTGAATCTAACATTAATTAACATGCATGGAAACTAGCGGATATATATATTTGATATTTTGGGTTTTAGGCACATCAGCACAATTTAGGCCATGTCATGACCATAATCCCTTAGGGGTTATTCTCCCTTCCTATACCAAGAGCTAAATTTTACACTGTCACTAAAAACAAGGTCTATTCACATTTAAGATAGTTAAAAAAAAATTCTTTTTTCAATAAGTGTAAAATATGAACTTGAGGAGATGTTGAGTCTTCAACATTTCAAATCAGAAACATTCCTTGTTCTATTTAAACCAAGACAGTCTGCCAGGTCCTGCGGTTTGCACGCTGGACTGTCGTTTGGATTTATCGATGGTCCCGGGTTCAAACCATGCCCACTCCCATCCCCTGTCGTCCTGCATCGTAAACTCGATCGTAAAGGAACATCCAAAACATTTTACAAACAGTTATGGTTTTTTAAAAATTACATTGTTAAGACAGCTTTTAAAATATTTTTCTAACTATTGTTTAAACAGCTACATGCGGAAGACCGCTTCTTTTTTTTTAATTTTAATTCAAAATAACATTTAAATACATACCTTTTTGTCAATTAAAAAATCCCACAGCAAACTTTCAATGTAATAGTTAGTCCCTCCAACAATGATTGGTAGCTTCTTCCTGGACATAATGTCACTGAGCTAATTCAAATTAAGGAAAGAAAGTCACTGAAATAAAATATAATTTATAGACTCTCAAATTTTAAATGTGGCCAGAAAAAAATTGTGCTAGCTAGAGACGACAAAAAAAAAAAAAAAAAAGTATTGAAAAACATACCAAATCAAGTGAATCCCATGGATATGACCTAGATTTTATGGCACATCAGCACAATTTAGGCCAAAATTATTTAGCCAACTTGTTTGCAAATGTTTACACATTAACAATGTTATAATAGTATTTAAAGCTAACACATAAGGTAATGATTAGAGAAAGAAAAAAGATTGATTATCTATTATTAATGCACATTTTAAGCCACGTTGAGCCGTTTAATATTTTGAGGATTCTTATCATATACTAGGTAAATGCAAATGGGACTTTAAAAGCTCGACTGAAAAAGACTTGGAACGACTGGCTAATGACCTGTTACTGGAGTAGCCTCAGGCTGGAATAAGAAAGCTTAGTCTTAAAAATATCTTTTTACCATAGCAATATTCCGTTCAAAATGTTCACCTAGCTTAAGTTTTAAATCAGATCTGTCAACTTGCCAAGACATTTGTCCTAAATGCAATGAAATGCTGCGATGGTACACAAGCTCTAAATGGAACATGCAATCAAAAACTCTAAATGGAACACACTATCAAAAAAGAATTTTCTGTCAATATTTTAATTTTAAAACATGATGAAAAAAAACAACAACCTATAGTGCTCAATCTATTCACAAATACAGTCTAGATATTTAAAAACTACATTTAAGCTAAACCCTGCTTCTACAGCTGCATAGATAAGATACATCCGCAAATATAAAGGCCACATAGAAACTAAATTGTGACAGTCAATGCCCAAAAAGGATACAACAGGAAGAGCAGCATCCCTGAACTCCACAACATTATAGTATTTGGTGTCTACATCTAAATAGCTGATCAAATGGTGGGGGCATCCCATCTTCTCTTCTTCTGTTACTTTGTTAGTGATAATATCCAATCCTTTGTAGATCTGGGGGAAAAGAAAAAAAAATTAACATGGTATTAATTATTAGTGGGGAAAAAAAAAACAAATAGGTGGTAAAACACTACAAGGACAGAAAACGCTTTGCTAAATGAAAGTTCTTGTTGGTTGTTACAGATTAAGGTTTACCATAGTAAAAACGTCAGCCAAAATATGTCTTTATAATTACTTTTGTATAGCAATTCTTTTGTGCTCTATCATGCTCAGTGCATTATGGTCCAATGTCTGTTGTGGAGCAAAGGGGAAAGAGGATATCAAGGAAAAAGTTTAAGCGATGCTTTAAGCGTTCAGCAAACACAACTCTGCTCGGCATTGATTCAAATGAGCCCCGTTTATAGGTTTAGGCCACTCAGCAACACGTCCCAAGTTTCTAAAATATTTGTGACTATTTTTTTGTTTACAATATTGGAAAAGATAATTATTTTAAAATATAAAGCAATGATCAGCTTTTAAATCACAAGTCTTGTGTTTGAATTCTACCAACAACTTGGCTGATTAAGAGCCTTTTTGACTCTTAAACTGCTCTAACACCACAATATTCTTCTTCAAGCACTTTTTTGCTGCTGAACTGTAGGCTCTTTTGCAGTCTGTGCCAAGGAAAACCAGCTGACCGATCTGTTAAAAAAAAATAAAATTTAGGGAGGCGTGGTGGCTGAGCAGTAAAGCGTTGCCAAATTTAAATTAATTTTTTATTATACTTTGAAAATTATAAAATATTGCAGATGTTTTCAAGATCCATGTTCAGGGTTTTCCACCTATGAAAAAGTGGCAAGCTGAATAGAGAAATTGTAAAAAGACTTCTAAACTTCAAATAGATAATTTGATATCGACCAGTTCGTTAGGCAGAAATGATATCCTTTTCTCCAAAGATTATCTGTTCCACCTTTGCATTTGTCTAAATCTAGAATTTTTTAGTTTTCTGATAATAAAATTAAAATGGCTCTTAGTTTTGTAGAATAATTTTAAAATTACTATTTTTTAGTCTTTAATCAGTATCTCTATATTTAATTATTACAGTTTTTAATGGACACAAGTTTAAATGGCTATGTAATTTTTTTTAGACTTTTATGAATCTTCGCATAGGTAAAAAAAAAAAAAAATGTCTTGCTGTGAAATTGCAGATACCCTCAATTCACTCAATTGCATGCACGATAAATGATTCTTGGTAAAAAAAAATGTGATAGAGAAAAAAAAAGAACACAGCCAAAATTTCAAATATCTAGGTAAGTACTATTGATTTAAAAATGACCTACAAACAGAACTAAAGGAAAGAATAGCATTAGCTAACAGACGCATCTTATAATTAAAGCACCCATCATTTACTTAAGAGCAAAAGAATATCAAGGAAAATCAAGAAAATGATACATACATAATAAGAATTACAATGTACCATTACAATGTATGTAAGTGAGACCTGGACACTGACAAATACTTAGGAATGAAAAATTCTAAGGAAAATCTATGGTGTTATACAAGATGAAACATGAAACAGGGTGGAGGGCACGCACTAACCATGAGATTTATAAATTATATGAAGACCTACAGGTAGTGACAGAAATTTTAAAAAAAACAGACTTCGCTGGGCAGGTCATATTGAAAAAATGTCATAACAGGGGAGCGAAAATGAGATTATACACGCAAAAACCAAAAGGCAGATCCAGAATGCCATAGAATGATGATCTGGACGCAGATCTACAACAGCTTGGAGTTAGGGCATGGAGACGAAAGAGCCATGAGAGATCTGAAAGGAGGGATGTGTTGACCAGAGCCGTCCGTGGGCTGTAGCCACTGGGATGGATGGATGATGATTTCAATAAGTATACAATCACAACAAATAAACAGCTCATGCAACATAAAGGCAATACGTATATTAGTATTATTAAAAATAGTCAGTCAGAACAACTTTACCTTATTTTCCCTAGTGCTCTCAACCAACATCCCAGTCTCAGATATTTACTTACAAAAAGTTGTAAAACGTTTAAAACTATAATTATGATCTATAACAGTTGATACTAGAGCCCTACATAAAATGTCTGCTTCTCATCTAGATCTGTTTCTGTAATCTACTTTTCTTACAAAGATAAATAAATTTGGTGCTGATCTTCAAAAAATAAGCTATATTAGCGCATTTATTTATTTGTATCGAACTGCTTATGGTTATCTCTAACAGTCTAAGTCTAGTAAGACTAAGTGTAAGTTGATTCTCAATTTTGCTATTATCTTGACTCTAGACTAGAACTAGATTACTAGGTCTAGATCCAGATTGTCTATATTCTATATAGTAAATAGAATCTAGATCAAGAATGACTCTAACTGCTAACTTAAGTCTAAAACCTGAAATATACAGTTCTCAAGTAGTAGTCGTAATAGTACTAGACCACTTAACTTCTTTAAGTCTACTAGATTGACTAGAATGAATAGATCTACATATATAGACTCAAAAACGTTTTAGACTATTAACAAGATAAAGTCTATTATATATTATAGACGATTTATGTATAGATTAGATCTAGATTAAGATTGACTAGATTAGATTATTCTAGAATATTGTAGATCTACAATCTAGATAAAACTGTACTGTAGATTAGATCTAGAATATTCTAGAATCTATCTAGAGAATAATATCTAGTATCTAGATTATTCTAGATTTATAGATCTATCATTCTATGCCAGTATGCCTAGATTCTAGGCCTACACCTACACTCAACTGTAGTGACGTAGTGTAACACTAATAAGTGAATAATATTTAGATAAGTCAAGACCAGTCTTAGAGTCTAGATCTAGTAGTCTTAGAGATTGAGACTCTAGTCTAGATTCTAGATCAATCTCAAACACAAGTGACAGTCGCGAGTGAGTCGTCATGACACTAATGACAGTGAGTCTTGACTCGTCTTGAGTCAGTGCTGTCTGTGGTGACTTGCTTGAACTTGAGTGGCATGGTCGATATTAAAAGTCAATTTAAAATTGCAATTAATGCTTTTAATTACAAAAGGTGCTAAAATTGAAATCCTTACTTGCATTGAGTCTGCACTTATGATTTCACCACAGAAAATCTTGGCAATCTCAACTGCAAGTTTCGATTTCCCTGCTCCTGTGGCACCCAAAACAACCACGATAGGTAATCTGCCGGTAGCCATGTTTTGAAAGGAAGTGTTATAATTCTAACTAAAATAACTGAAGAGCTCTGTAAAGTTAAAAAAGTAGAAAGTGTTTAGAGAGACTAAACGAGACAATTTTAATATGTTTACTTTTTCGATAGTGACAAACACACACATACACAGTGGTCGTTAAAGATTATGTGACTGCACCTAACTCAAAAGACAATTTGTGATTTTCACTTCTTAAAATCTAAATATTAGATTAGTATCTACATAACATAGTCTTGAGATTGTGCATACGTATGCTACCGATACATGAAAAAGAAGGCGTTATCATATGAATTCCATTACTGTTTATGACAGATTAAGATTTCTAAATTTCTAATTAATCGTTAAAAACATATGGCAAGCATCTTAACAACTCTTCTTATTTTTAGATATAGATCTACTAAGATCAAAGGGTAACTTTGTTTTATGTGTTTCCTTTTTTAGCAACGATCAATAATCGCTTTTTTTTTCTCTCTCTCTCTCTCTATATATATTTTTACGCGCGACACTCTCAGCATCAAAGTCAGACTGATGAGCTTCTTGGTCATGACCCCATTCTTGTATGCTTGCGAATCGTATACGCTAGCTGCAGAATTAGAGAGCAAAATCCTAGCCATGGAATTGAGATGCTATAGAAGAATCCTAGGTACCGGTAATTCCTGAAAAGACCACACCACAAATGAGTATATTCGAAACAGGATCATAATGGCAATCAGACTCCACGATGATCTATTTACCCACTATTTAAAAAAAAGAAAACTTTAACTATTGCCATATCACAATGTCCACAGTGCTCGCAAAGCCAGTCCTCCAGGGAACAGTCCTCCAAGGAACAGTCCTCCAGGAAAAAGTCCTCCATGGATCAGTCCTCCAGGAAAAAGTCCTCCAAGAAAAGTCCTCCAGGGAACAGTCGTCCAAGGAAAAGTCCTCAAGGGAACAGTCCTCCAAAGAAAAGTCCTCCAGGGAACAGTCCTCCAAGGAAAAGTCCTCCATGGATCAGTCCTCCAGGAAAAGTCCTCCAGGAAAAAGTCCTCCAGGGAACAGTCCTCCATGGAACAGTCCTCCGAGGAACAGTAGGACAGAGAAATCTAGACACTTTTTAGAACGTTAGTTTTCATTTAAAGACATTCTTCTTGCTCTGTACTTTTTATTCTAACAAATTAAAATATACATTTTAAAAAAGCTCTTTCCTTTTTTAAGATTGTCAAACAATGTGTCTCTAATTTTCTGCTACATTTGGACCATTGCAATGGGTAAATATTCGACATCTATTCAGGTTCTCTTGGGAGAGAGATTCGACTCATTATTCTACTTTTCCTAACTGAAACTCTTGCTTGATGACTTCATTTATGGGCTTGGTGTTGAATCAGTGTAATGTGCTTTCACCAACTTTCCACAGATTAGTGTTTTACATAATTCGGATGTTGCTTCAGAGTTGAAGATGGTTTACTTCCTAGTCCAAACTTCCCGCAGGACGACGTGGTATGGCAGCAGGCAGGGTATGAACCCAGGACCATCGAGAAGTCCAAACGACAGTCCAGCGAGCATACCGCACGACCAGACAGCCACCCTTTAAGAAGCTTGATGACTTTTTGTAAGAGTGATTACTTTTGCTCTTAATATGACAACATTAAAAGACAGTAGTCAAGACTATAATACTTGATCTAGATATGGTAAAGATTACTATAGAAAATTCTAGTTTGGTCTGAAGGTCTATTTTTTAATTAAACTCTTTAATGAATTCTTATCTTATAAAATGCAGACGTTATTTCAAAAAAAGAAGATGATTACGGCCTACGCGTCATGCACCTAGTCATGCATGTTAACCAATGACTTAAGTTCTGTAAAGTCATTGGGTTTCCTGGCTGGCCCAGAATACGCGTGTTCAGGATATAGATCGTATAGACATCTAGTCCAAATTTAATTATTATATTATTTTTTTGAAAAATTAGAAAGGTCTTTGTGGCCAATTAGCTAGTAATTTAGTAATTTGTTTTCTCCAAAGATATACATAAACTGTCAAATTTTTAGGAAAAACGTAAGAACCGTTTTTGAGATCCCTGTCCACTCACCCAGGTTTTGAGCCGATAAAAACTTTGCAAGCCGGTAAGTTGAATATAATTGTCAGCTCATCTTCTACCTTATTAGTTTGTTGCAACAAGTTCACTTAAACTACTTCACATCATTGTAATTTTGTAATTATCAATTTCCAACGAGTTCTGTGCAAGCCCAGAGCTGTCAATTGATCTATGACATGCTTTGACATCAAGAACTCCTCCCCCTCCGCAATAAACCTACGTGCATCGTCGGTTTTGTCATCAGGGCATTTTATTTCTTTGAATACTACGACACGTGAATCCAATGTCATCTACATCAGTGTTTCCCAAACTGTGTTTCGCGATATCGAGGCCCGAATAGTTGTTCCACGAACAGCAGGAATAGTCAAATTGTAGGTCACCACGTGGATTAATCCGGAGGTCACGATTAATCTCTATAAAAAAAAAAAATAAGCTTAAGTGTTTCGTTAAATGCTCAGACTGTGCGAAGTGTTCCGTTAAGATAAAAGTTTGGGAACCACTGGTCTACACTATTATCTGAATGTCTGCTAGAGAGCCAGGCCCAGGCAAGGCCACTCTTTACTACACGCATAACGGTTCTTTTGAAGAAATGTACATGCTCTGACAGAGCGAAAGGGGGAGGGGAAGAGATTTCCGTAGAAGAAGCATTAGGAGGAATAACAATGTAATAAAGGCGACACGATTCACTTACTAATAGGAGCATAAATAAAACACTCCAAATAATGAAATGCTCATTCGAACAGCGGGTTTAAAAAGGAGATAGAGAGAGGAAGAAAGAGAGAGAGAGAGAGAAAGAAAGAAAAGGAGGATGAAAAGGAGAAAAAAAAGACAGAGGATTATATATATATATATGGTACATTCCATATATAGGCCAACCGAGAAGTTTGATGGGGATTCAAAAACATTAATCTTCTCATCTTCCTACTCATTTGCATGAGTTCCAGTGTTAAAATTCTACTGGCGCTGTCACTCGGAACACATAATTCAGTTGCTTTAACCTTATAGTAACTGAGGAGATCGTACAGACCAATAAATATATGTAACGTTTAGTAAGTTATTACCGCAGGCATAACATAACCCTCATTGCACCCCTAACCATTAACTAATATACATACATGTACATACATACATATATACAGTGCTTTTTGTAAAAGAAATAGCCTAGGTAACGGTACTCAGTGATTAGGTGCCGGTACTCAGTAGTTGAATGCCTAGCTTTTAACTACTAAAAATTAATAATGTACGTTAAAATACAAGAAATTTTTTATTTTTTTTCAAAAAGTTGCGGGTTACAAAAAAAGCACTGCAGTAATCCTGTCTCTAATCTCTTCGTTTGTGATGCGGTCTTTGAGTGTGATCCTGTGTCTCTATTTCGTTCTTCTCTCTAGCATTGCAATCTGCGTCCGAGACTCACAAGCATCTAAGAATGTGAACATGACCAGGGAGCGCATCAGTCTCATTTTGGAGTTGAGGGCCTATACTTTTGTCTTTCCATATTGTTTGATTGTTTGCAAGTGCTGCTGTGGACTGTGGTTCGGGTTTGGTTCCTTCATCTGAGACGATAGCTCCGAGGTATTGAAAACTACTAACGCTTCTCAGCTTTTCATCTGCAATGCTGATGTTGGCTATTGGTCATAATTTGAGCTTGGTCTAGTCATTTGAGCGCTTCAACATAATAAGGATGATGAATAAAATATTTGGAATGGGGAGCTTTACTTGTATATTGCAGAATATGTTACTGCTGGGCAAGTTCGTCCATCGTGGTTCGATGATGATCACTTTGTCATCCAGGGGGCTGGGGAATTTGCACTGGGGTTTTATGCCTCCTTGTGTGGCTAGTGAGACCTATGTGAGCCCGAAATGTTCGGCTACACACTGGGCGGGTTATTCCAGCTGGAGCTAGTGTCGTGGGCCTTGCTTTTCATCTCTGGCGTTTTTCTCTTTTCCTCAGCAATCCGTGTTTTCACAGCGCGACGCCATGATGCTCTGTCATGTACATCTGTCTCCCAGGTGGCTGGGTCTATATTTGGTACCCATTACAGCAGCTTTGAGGGTGTCCCTGAAGCGCTTTCTTTAATCACCTTGCGAACGCTTTCCTGTAGTTTGGAGTATAAGGATGATTAATTGCTTTCTAATCGTACTGTCCAAAAAAAAATATATTATAAAATTATATTATAATTATAACCTTTTATTTCTACTTTATTGAATTTATTTTTTTTCTCATCTATCAAATGATCATCGCACTTAGATCTATTTCTTTTAATGTTAATCTGTTGCCCCAAAATCTTATCTCCCTTTTTCAAGCATTATCTCTAAAATGGCGACAACTCTGCGCTAAGCAAACGTACTACGATCTATTGGCGATCATTAGATATAATCGCTATCTATTCATTGAAAAAGCGCATTAATCTCAGTGACCTAGGTCTACTAGTCGTATTCTTATGAGACCAGAATAAACGAGCTCGTTTTTTTATGAGCGCCCCCCCCCCCCCCCTTACTCCCAATTAGAAAAACAAGGGTTTTAATTATTTAGAAACCTATGGCTAAGATTTTCAACCCCGCCAGCTAAACTGTCTTACAAATAGACGTCCATATGCAAACAATTGAGCACAAGTCCTTTGCGATGACTCTTATAAGCTATTTTTTAAACTTCCTCTTATTTGCTTGCAAACTGTCTGGAGCCTGGACACTGACTGGGCGGGTAGTTCGAAAAACTATGATAAAATGATTTGCGGTGCGATGGTTGAGTGGTAAAACGCTTGAGTTCTGAACCGGGGATCCCTGGCTCGAATCCTGGGATTTTTTTTTTTTTTGAATTTCGGGATGTAATTGGTGCCTGACATTAGCTGGGGACAAGTAAAGGAGGTTGGTCGTTGTGATGGCCACATGACTTCCTTGTTATCCTATAGACCGCGAGGTCTGAAAGGGGATTTTTACTGTCTTTACTATCACTGAGAAGAACCACGTCCTTATTTACCCCTCCCCTAGTTGTCTGATCTCGGTTCGATCAATCGAGACAGTAAATATGAAAGTCTTATTTGAACATTGACCCGGTCAGGCATGGTTGATCACAGGTGCACGTTGTGACTCGCCTGTCACAATTAAAACGATTAAATAACGAATAAACGCGGTCTAATAGTTGGCAATAATCAGGCGTCGTATAGAATTAGAAAAAAAACAACAACACCAAACTAGAGCCGTGATATTTATAACTAACCAACCGTCGTATTTATCTATGAATAACACCGTTAGTAAAAATGTTCAACTTAGACATCCCAAGCGAGAAGACTAAAAAGTACTGTATCGGTACCTAAAAGGATAAAGCATAGCTTTATAACAACAACATAACCTAATAGAATACTCAAAGGCCCACTGATAAAGGCACATTTCTTACTTATACTCTATGATTCATATAAGCCTAGGTACTCTTTTTTTTTCTCTGCGCCAATAGACTTTGGAACGGGTTGCCTGAATCAGCCAGGAAAACCATTGATTTGGCGATTAATATTCTAATTACCTTGTACGAGAAGGTTAACGTATGCATATACGTAGGTATGATGCACAAATCTTACTTATTATAATCTTGATGTTTTTGAATGCATAAATAGATAGACCACTTATCTGAAGTGTACATGTACTATTTCCGTGTGCAAAGGAAAATATCCAGCATTGTTGACTTGCAACTCGTCAACAAGTGCTTGTGTACAGATAGCCGTAAACTACTACTCCGAACAAAGTGACGTCAGTCATCCGAGAGCGCCTCATCATAACTTTATTCACACAATTTTGTTTTTTAAATTGTAAGTTTTTAGATTCAATGAATCTGTATTTAGGCTACCTGCACCAGTAAGTCTTTGCAACCTGTACATTCAAACCAGGATAACAAAAATTTAATCTATCATTTCTCCCCCCAGCCCCCGTACATTATTCTTTTAATGGAGTTGAGAAACCAGCTTGAACATTGTAATTAAAAGATTGACAATGACTATCTTAGTATATCTAGATTTAAAAACATTGTTTAGCTATCTAAATGATATATATATATATATACAACTGGTTATACTTGAGGAGTTGTATAGCTAACTGGGTCCTACGTCTTTGATGACCAACACAATTTCCAAATGAGGTATTTCCCCATCGATTGTCACATCTAACAGTGTACACGCTATCTCTTACCCTACGGATTAATTCAAATGATTAAGAGTACCGGTACGAGATTACAACCGGTGTTAAGATTCGTGTGTGGGTAGTTGTTATTGATGAAAGAACATTAACAGACACTAAACCTATCAAAGAAAAATATGTGTCCACCCCCCTTTCACTGAATTCCTTATTTACATGTGGACTCAAGGCTAATGTGTGAGAGAAAGATGTCAAGTCTTTGTTTAAATAGCAACACCAAGTTCACGAATCATCACAGCATGTAGGGCACGGGTTCTCAAGTGAGATGTCTGCATTGGAAATAAAATCCAGAAGTCACTCAAGTGCATCCATTGAGACGTTAACTTTGCGCCCCCCCCCCCCTACTTTTTTTCCGGTCACTTGGACACGTTATCCCCCCTTAACATTAGAAATTGAAGCAACAGAATAAACTTGAACTTGTAATTATTTTGAGGTCATGTTTAGTCCCCCTCCCCCCCAAAAAATATAATTCAAGTTTGAGCACCAAACTGTACAACTATTTGAGAACCTCACCAAGATGTGTATGCAAGATTGAATGCAGACATTAGCACGAGTAGGTGCGCCGTCCTGTGCCACATACCATGACCTACTTCAGTAGCACTCCCCCTCCCCTCTAAGATAGGACAAGGAAAATCCCCTTTCAGACGGATATGAAGCGTCATGCATGCCCTGCAGTAGATTATACAACATTCTGGCCAGTCACAAAACAAAAAGAACACATACTTTTCCTTCTTTTATTTAAAACAAAAAAAAACTTGAACAAATAAAAAGAGAATGTCTAGTTACAAATGCTTCAACAAAAAAAGAAATACAGGAATTTCAATTTTCATCAGTGGAAGAATATAGGGGAGAGAAAAAGTTTTGACAAACAAAAATTTGTGCCAAAGTTCACACAATATATACAAAAAAGTACAAATCTCTATTCTATGTAAGAGAACACATGAACTAAATGTCAAATTTCAGTTCTCAATTGAGTCAACATACATCAGCTGAAAAAAAAAATGTACATATAAAACAAAATGCTTGAAACTTCAAAAAGTTCTTAAGACAAATCCTTGTTTTTAACAGAAAAATAATATGAAAGAAATACAGTTCAAATGCCACTTACATATAATAAAAGACAATGCAAATTTAAAAAAAAATGCCAACTAACAAATGCTACTAGTATTTGAATGCCTAAGTAGTGCACACACACACAAAAATTATCAACACCAACTATTGTATAAACAAAAAGTCAATTTTATCTACAAACCAATACATTGCATTGCACACTTTACTATATATATTCAAACATGTACCATTTGGAAAATTATTACAAATATAATTTATATCATTAAAGGCAATGTTATATGTATTTATATATTTACATAAATGATACACTGGAAACAAAATGCATGAAAATGAAAGTACAGAGAAAAACAAAACTGTATCATTGAAAGTAAAGAGCTCATGTGGGAAAGGCAGTGATACAACTGAGAAAATGCCCTAAACATATACCAGGCTTCTCTCCATTCAATAATGTAGTCACATAGAATCAGTTAAGCAAAAGCTTTCTAGTGTACAATCCTGGCATTTACACAGAGCAATAGTCCCAAAAACAAAAAATGCATAGGTAGTTTAGAAATATTTACAAAATGTTTTTACTTTAAATATCTATTTGATATTTTGCCTTGAGGTGCCGAAGCTGTTTTTCTAACATTTCCTTTTTTTGTTGTTCCACGGAAATATCATGTTCCTGTTTACGTTGATGTTTTTGAAGTTCACGAATGTATAATGTTGATTCATTTAAAATCACTACTTTTGAGGCCTTAGCCTGATTGGCTATTTTAGGAACCTCATCTCTCAGGTCAATGAACAAATCTGCAAGCTTCTGACGACGATTTCTCTCAAGCTGGTTGTGATGGTGCTGCTTTTCTTTGTCGGAGGAATCCACAGAAGTTTGCTTCCTTTTGTAAATCCTCTTGGTCATAACTGTAGGCCTCCCAGTTTCGGTAGAGGAGGTAGATGCACCAGGACTCATAGCATAGTCGTGAAAATTTACACTGTTGCTATTACACAAAATGTGTGTGTAGGATGGTGTGGGTGACTTGTAGCCACTTTTCTTTTCCTTGGGCATTTTCCTCTTGCCAAGATGACTGGTACGCCCAATCATAAGATTTTCTGCAAGGGATGCAGAGCTAGAGACCCCAAATGAAGAGAACCCAGAAGATTTACAGAGGGATGTCTCTGCACTGAGACGAGCTGCAGCAGACATGACAGAGGACTTGCCCTTGTAAGGGGCTGGTGATCCTGCTGGGCTCGAAGAAGAGGAATCATGAGTAAAATATCCACAGGAATCAGCAGCACGGGGATTGTCTGTAACTGTCTCAATGTCCACGTCACTGTCATCACCTACAAATTAAAATAAATAAATAAAATTATGTTACTTAGAGGGTTTAAAGAACAAATATCCATTATATAAAGTAGAATATATATACATAGAAATCCACACTGGCCAATCTAGATGAACTTTGAAACATTGTTCCTTAGATCATTGTGAAGATCATGAGACAAACTATTCCATAGATCATTGTGAAGATCATAGTATATGTAAATAAACACCTGCCAACCCTGCTAGTTTGGAGAACATGCTTATTCGCTATTAACCTCACAATGAAGTATACACTACAAGTCAATGGGGAAATTTAAAGCCAACTTAACAGCGAAAACATTCATCAATGATGAGGAATCAGTATTATCTAAAGCTTAAAATTAAATTGGCATAACTTTTGTACATCTAAACTTTGCTAATAAGGTCATTTATCAATGTTACTTCATTAAATGATTTTTTCACTACTTAAGATTTTCATTAATTATGATTTTTTAAAAATTTAATTGTCCTTACCCGTGCCTGATCCTGAGCGGCTGGAAGGGGATGGTGTGTCTGGAAATATGTGATCTTCTTGGTCATCCTCGGTAATCCCAAACAAACTGGCTAGACCACTCTTGTTTAATATATCAGAGGGTTCTTCAACTTTTGGTGTGGTATTCCAAGCACTGAAACGCTGCTGCTGAAGAGATTGTTGCAGGGGCAGATGATCTGAATCATAATCCAAACGAGATCCTACAGAATCAGAAGAACTAGATTGCCCTCCAAGACCCATGAATGGATCAAGTCTAGTGGAAACACGGAATCTGTTGTATTTGTTAAGGGTGAGAATGTCATTGGGGCTGCCGAGCCCATCAAGGCCAGTATGAAACTCTATATCTGTGTTATCACTATCAAGATATTTAATCAAGTCCACTGCTGCCTCATTGTCAGGCAATTCATTGTCACTGTCCAAGCCCTCTGAGCTTTGTGTAGTTTGAGACAGTGGCAATGAATCAAACAGAGTATTGGTGATATCCTCTAAATCGTCATCAGGGGTCAAGTTCATGAATTCGGGATCTAAGCTGAAAGCCTGGAAATAAAATAAAAATGTTGAGATCCTCTAGTAAGGAGAAGCAATTAGATCTAGATCATAGGTCTAAACAAGTGATGAAGCTTATTGAATGGACTTGTGACTTGTCCATTTCATATGCAGGCTTAATCTAAGTTCTAACGTATAATGGAGACTAGATATCAGATCTATGAGTCTATGGAATATGTAGTTCTAGAACCTAGATCTAGACTATTTTACCACACTCTCAAAAAAATGCAATAAATTACAACATATTGATCTAAAAGTATAACTTGAAGTTGTTATATCAGGTTTAGATATATATATATATATATATATATTATATAGAATTTAGACTTTTAGGTAGACTCTAGATTCTAAATTATAGATCTAGTCTATCTAGATCTATTCTAGATTCTATACTTGCTTATAACTATGTGAACAAAGTAGATTCTCACAATCTAAAAACTAACTAGAATCGATTTGTTTTTGAGTAAAATAGTGCGAGCTTGAATTTGTAACGCTTATATAAAATATTACACAAGGAAAATATAAGATACTGCGTCGCCACGTGAAAGTCACGTTGTGACCTCACTGTTTGGCTCAGCCAGCTGGCGCTGTGCCCAATTATGTACATTACCATCTTGAGAGCGAATGCACAGTTCATTGTGTTAATTAGATGACAGTAGTAGCCTAAATGATTAGATTTTAAGTCACAATTTCAAAGTTAACAAATAAAATAAGTTTTAATAAACTGTGAAATCTAATTTAAACACTAACATCCACAGATCCAATGATCACATTTTCACTATCACGAATGGTAATGTCGACACAGTAACTAATCAAACAGCTTTCGCTAAAATAGGGTGGGCAACTCCCACAAATAAATTAAGATACATTAAATGTTGATCTTGTCGGTGGTAAAAAAAACACTAAGTCCGAAATATTTTATTATGCATCTAACTCACCATCTTTCCGATTTCGGAATATCCTAAGCAATGAGAATTTGACTTCAGAACACCCGGCATTACTAGACTGTAGTCTGCCCTTGAAGACGGACCAACACCATACTGCGGTGATCTTTGCGCACACCCTGCTCGATAAGCTACTAAACAGACGTATTCATACGCGCGGCCAAGGTCAGATTTACGCAACAATTAATTACTAAATATGGCATTTGTTTTTGTTAACAAAAGAAATACATGTAATAAATGAATTTTAAAAAGCTTAAAATGATGGCTAAAATAAAATAATATATATTTTAATAAAATATTACTTGATTTAATACGCAAGGTGTGATGCGGCTAATGGCGCGAAAAAGCTCGGGGGCGGAGCCTACAGCTGAAGCCAATCGGTTTTGTTCAACTTTACTAACACTTGTTGAATGGCTTCAATGAACGTATCCACTACCCTACTTTTTTACATTCCCCATCCCCCCTACCAATGTCCCATTCCAGGCAGTCGTCGAAATATTAATCTGTTCACTGGGGCATAATACACTACGAATATATGGTTTTAAAAAAATATGCTTTTCAAACTTGTTCCAAGTGCCGGTACGAAACATAGTATTTTCATTGAGCGTTAGTGTGTAGGCCTATCTGTTACCTAATCACCGACCTGCTCATAAGTTCTTTTTATGTACAAGATTAGATATAGTTGTTGTTATACTATAGGACTACTGATTTATATATCTCTAAATCTTGATTTATATTCTCCTTTTTTTTAACTTAACACAAGACTTACATTTTAACATCAAACTTCTAGATCTCATTACCCATAGTGTCTTTCAAAAATAAATAAATAAAAGCAGTGAAAATAGGAAGGCGTGTAAACGAGAGGATACTGTGTTCGTGTATTCATTTTTTTTCTTAATTGTTCTTAATTGCAATATTTTAAAACTCTTGTTCGTTTTATTTTTCAATTAAAAACAAAGTGGTGCCCGAAAGGTAAAGCACTTGGCTTTCGAACCGTTGGGTCCCGGGTTCGAATCTCTGGGATTTTCAATTTCGGGAAAATTAAGAGTGTACGAGTCCATCCAACTCTAATGGGGGTCTGAAAGGGAAAATTGACTACTTTAAAAAAAAAAAGTAAACTAGGTTTATAGTCTGTTAAGTCAAACTGTGCTTTAATATACACAGAAAGTATTAGATTAAATCTCATTTAATTAGGTTATGATATTTTGGTTCTCACTAAAATAAATCTTACAGGCATGTGAATCACGTAATGAGCTTATGGCTAATGTTAATGAATACACCACTGCCTCCTCCCCACTTCAGCACTTTGGGATGACGATTAGGGCACCAGTGTTGACTCTTTCACAACCTCCTAATTCAATGTTTATAATTTGACAATAAACTAGAAAACTAAAGGTAAAGGTATATGAGTAAATGTGTAGTCGAGTGGCTAAAAAGCTCAGCTTCCCACCAGATGGCATGGGAGTAAGTCCACGCTTCTCTAATGAGCACCTGGCATTTGTGAAATTAAAGGCAATCGGGCTGTTGTATTGATTAACAGATGAGCTTTATTTCGTCTGCCTAATTACGACCCGGGATTAATATTTTGTTAGCGATGTACTACTCAAAAATGAATACATATGAAGTGTTTCTTGCGAGACTGAGGCTTATGGACGAGCACTGTTAACTGTACAGAATCGTGATGTTTTTGAGGTGCATTCTGTTCTCCATATTATGGCTATTACATGATATTTACTTCTCCCACTACGTTTATTATATACAATATAGACATAGCCATGGAAATTGACATCGATATAGACATTTTCATGGACATAGTCATAGACGTTGATATAGACATAGACATTGTCTACTTTAATTTATACAATGCATCACTTCGCATGCGTTAAGGTAAAGTGAAAGTAGAACACATACTAAATGATTGGCTTGAATGCCGCACCTAGATCAAAGTACTAATATCGTAAAGTATATATTGTATCATATTAAGTTTCGTATACTATTATAGTATAGTCACAGCCTAGTCAAAGGGTGGCGTGACCTGATTCCGAAATGCTACGTTGGGTTTTTAATTTTATTATCCCGAAGTTATACTAATTTTTTTGTTTCTATTTGAAGTGAATTTCTTTCTTTTTTTTTTTGTTCAAGGTTTCGACGTCACTTTAGATGTTGACAAAAGTTGGAACAAAAGGGCCCATTGTGATCTGAAGCCATTTACATACAGCTGGGATACGATGTGTTCGCGTGGCAGGTGAATTTGAAGCCGATTCATAGACTTGAGGTGCAACACTTTGTATATAGATTCCGTCACCAAGGTACACTGACATAATGCGTGCATGTTTACAATCGGAAGAAAAAAAAAGTAGTACCCTCGTAGTGCAAAGTGCAAGCGCCTAGAAAAAAATGTATATGTGTGTTGTGCACTGCTTATGCTGTCAAGATTCAATCTAGGAGAGTTAAAAGTAATAGAGTTAGCATAATGATCATTAAAAAGAAGCCAAATCCCTAAAGAAATAACAAACAGACGGGTGGAGAGAGATATAGGCATAGTATAATGTATAAAACCGCTCTCTTTAATTTGAATATAACATCAACATCTAACCTTTAGCCTATCCATATTTTTTAAAATCCGAACTATATTGACACATAAGAATTAGTGTTAGAGTAATTGAGGTAGCTGTGGTAACATTACTGTTAAATAATAATAAGTGTTAATAAAATGCAGACGGCGAAAAGAGACTCTTAATCTACCACCGGCGGACAATGGCTATATATGCCCTGGGTCTGGCAAAATATGTAGGTCGAAGCTGGGGCTGTGTACTAAACTCCTCATTAATCTTCGGATTCGAAGACTAGCCTTATATGTGTGTTTATAAAGATATGAGTTATTGTAAGGCAAATTCGTTGCATTATGTGTTCAAAGTTAACAATGTCATTCGTCTACAATTTTAGATACGTATCGTTATAAACAATTTCTACCATCTTTCTGATCTTTAGACTTTTGTTTTGACAGGCAGCGCCTCTGGCTTACATAGTTAACATTAGGCGTATTTAGCTATTGGGGCCGAATTAGTGGTGCCACCAGCGACTCACTGCCGTTGCAAGTGTGCACATACCAATGTCGGTAGTCTTTAAGTGTTTGTTGACACTCTATACATTGTAAAGGATGTAACTTTAGAGTTGGTACATACACCTGACTCTCACGCTCTGCTAATAACACTTCAAGTAGTGCATCCTATCCGGGACATTGTCAAGTTTCATACCATCTCTGTATATGGCTTGTTTAACATTCTCCCCCTCTCTGTATTCTCTATACGCTGTGAAATGGAGGCTCAACGTTGCGGACCAAAGTCGTAAAAGGCAAAGCGTGTATCAAATAAGATACAACTAATAACATAGAGAAGGTAAAAGTGAATAATTAGGTAAATGTTGACTAGATAGGCCATGTGTCTTGAAGGTCTTGGTTTGTTATCAAATTACTTACAAATGTAAATGTGGAAGAAAATGTGGACAAGTTGTTGGAGATTTTCACGATAAACTAAAAACAAGGTCAATGACGCCGAACTGAACTTCCGGGTTGCCAACTAAATAAATAAAAAAAAAAGCTACACTTTGAACAAAATCTCATATTGTTGATCTTCAGATCAAGTCCTCTGATTGTTCTTTTGTTGTAAAATACCTGGTTAGTCAGAGGGAAAAATCAAATGCTTCCTTTATGTTGAAATAATTTCGTGCTAGAAATGGAAGAGCTTACAAAATTTGATTCTCCCCAGAAACTCTCATTGACCTTTAAAAACAACATAACTTTTTCAACGTTTCCTATATTTTGTACACCGGACACACCAAAAAAAAAAAAGTTTGCTATTTATAGATTTTTCCGCCATGTATAAAAATCCCATATATAGTATTTCCTGTATAAAATACAAATAGGCCTATCTTACGTTCAAGACAAGATCCAACAACAAAGGAATACAGGGGATGAAATTAGGCGGGAAATTATTGTTGTTTGTCAAGGTTAAGATGCAATATGACGTACAAATGTAATTGCTTATTTTTTGTTATTGTGACTGACGTTTTGAAATGTAGACAATAGGATTTTGAATAAGTCAACTTAACTAAAGCCATGAGTCCGTAACCAAAGAGTCTAGTGTAGTGCCTTCATATTTACCAACCTAAATCTTGCAGTTCAGCTGCCCTGTAAATGGCGGGAGAAACCGTAGGAATGTAGGTGGCAATGAAAAGGAAACAGATTAGCAGTAAACCTCTGGAGCTACGTCTACTTTTGTGTTACATTTGACGATAATCGCTGCAGAATCCTTGAGCCGTTTATTGTTGGACTTCGTAGCAAGCTGTGGTTAAAGCAAAACATGCCCCAAAGGTGGTCAACACCTGGGTATCGACTGGCTAGGTGGGTGTCCAGCTCAAGGGGCGAACTAACCGCGATAACAAAGATTAGATAAAAACGTTTCCCCCCTTTCCAAACCTGTTGACATTAGGTGGGGGGGGGGGGGGGGAGCTCGACACGACGAACAATGTCCCTGTTTGTAAAAGGGAGAGGGGGGTAGTTACGCAACATGACTCAAATGAAAGCACACGAGGTGGTATAGCGTAGCCAGCGGTGTAGCATTTCCCTTTACACAGTAGCATAACATAGCCAGTGGGCAGTACTTCTGATCAGAATAGTTACCCACAATGCTATCTCTTACTTAATGCGATGCCTTTGTTTTGGTGTTGGAAACAAAAAGAAAAAAATTACAATAAAAAAAAGAGCGGGAAAGCAGGACATGTGCCCGAAGTAAGCACACGCCAGAAGAAATAAGTCGTGGCTAACTGGGGCCATTGAAAGTTTAATACTATAAAGAAGACACGCAAGCATTGAGTGTAGACACTATTGAATTTTAAAAAGTGGTATTCATATGTTGAACATACAAAATGATTCTTGACTTGTTTTGTTATGTGACACTTAATCTTATTGTTTCTTAGCGGGGTGGGGAGATCCTATTCTTGAACCCGAGCCGAGAGATACCTTGTTACTCCACCGCCTAAACATACTGAGAAAACAAAATACTAAAAACGCAAAATAAAAAAAATCTTTAAAAAAAAAAAGCTTATCTAATATCCAAAACTACAAAATAACTGCCATATATTTCAATACTGCAGGAATGAGCGCCCTTTTTGCATATACAACAAAATTAATTAATTACTACTAATGGTTAATTTAACTAAATGGTTAACTTTTTTTAAATTCATGTTTTGTTACGTACAACACATAATTGTGTCTAGTTTGAACGTGTTCCGGGCGTGGGAGAAATAACGTATACAAAACTGTACTAGACAGACAGCTGTGAGTGACTTGGATATAAGCTTTAGTAATTAACTCTCTCTTACCTATCTTATTATTTCCAACGTAACTCTTTTCTTATTACTGACTTGAACAGAGGATTGTATCAGTCAGCGGTGTAGAAAGATAGATCTAATACTCATTGTAGTGAGAGGTTAATACGAGTTGAAAGAGTTAAGAAAATGGTTCAACTCTTTTTTTTGTTGTTGTATGTTTCAACTTTCTTTGTGGAGTGTCCTAGGGTTTCCGAGATCATCGTGGGCCCCTGACATTTGGCCCCATGGCTATTTAGATTACGAAACGGAGAAACTCAAACTTACGGGGGACCCTTATCTTAAACAAGGCTCTAGTCAAACTGTACGAGAGGGCGTCTGCTGGCAGGAAACCCACGCCACTCGTAGTAAGACTGGCCTTTCATATATGTCGGTATGCCTATCAGTGTCTGTGTGTGTGCGTCTGTGTGTGTATGATCCTTTTTTTTTATGCATAGATAAGTCTTGGGCTCAAATGTGTGTGTGTGTGTAAGTTATCTGAAAGTTGCAAGAGATCCGAAAGTTGCAAGAGATCCTGAATGAGTCGCACAATAGGTGTAACAACTGTTTTAAAGTGAATAAAACAAGTAAAGTATGATTTTTTAATACAAAAAGGATAGTTACCGTAATAAAAGAAGGAGATTGATTTATTTCTGTACAAGTTGACCACCATGCCTTTGCCCTTTTAAGAACATAAAGAGACACTGCAAACTGTAATATGACCATGCCTTTTAAATAAAACACTAAATGATATATTATAGATGTGTAAAAATCTGGCTTATCAAGTCACACACAAATTTGCAACAGGGAAAAATGGTTCATATTAATTATTATTTGCTTTTATGAATTTATTATATCATTATTATTAGTTGACGGGTCCGTTGCTTTAGTCTTTTTTTGGATCAGCTATTTAAACAAAGAGGAATACCAAAACAAACAAACGCATTAGTGAAGAATTCCTAGTGTCTAAACAGATCTACAGGAGCCGCTATCACAATGTTACAAGTCCTCTTTTCAGGTTGCAAACTCTTCATGGGAAGAAAAAGAAAACACCAATACCCTGCCTGGACACGGTTCTTGAAAGTGGCAGTGACAATTTTCTTAGAAATTCAACAATTAGGACAAGAATTACTAGCTAATTGGCCACACAGGGGAAAACTCTGGTTTGACCGTTATAATTTTTCGAAATATTTTCGAAATATTATCTTCTAACATTAAATTTGGTCTGGAGATCTAGACACTATAGACAATACATCTGTACAACATATGGGTCTACACGTCAGTGGGTATTCCCGCATGCATTCATTTAAGTTATATAAATTCATCGACGTTCAGAGACATTTAGCGCGCTGTTTCTTAATTCTGGGAGTATGGGCGTGACCTCCGGTATGGGCCTATCAGAATATTATATACGCTGAATAAATTTATACATTCACTTTACCACTATTTTTTTTGGGGGGGGGGGGGGGGGGAATGGAAAGGGTTAAAAAAAAATAAAAATAAATAATTCATTAGTTATTAAAATAAAAAAAAAAAATAAAAAACACAACTCGCTCTTACAAAAAGTAATCAGCTTCATAAAGGGGTAATTGTCTTTTTTTTAAAAACTTTTTTCTTGTGTTACTTGTTACAAACAAATAGCTTCACTATTGGAAAGGCAGCAAATCGAACCATAACTGTTGAAGTTTGTTTGCCTATATTCGGATAAATCTAGACCTTTATCTCTAGCGTAATATCTTACCAAGGGTTTCATTTTGAGTCACATACTACACATACTGCCATAGACTTTCAAATGTAAGTCCCTGTAAGTTAGTGTATGTAATGTATACTTACTTCCTCATTCTCCCTACCGAAATATTGAGATCTTTAATTAGGTTTAGTTTACGCTGAATAGAATTTTAAAGTTAAAAAAAAACAACCCAAAAAACAAGCAAAATAATAATAATAAAAAAGATACTTTAAAAAGCGTATCTAATTAATTAACTAGTTGGTTAATTTTTTTCTATTGATCATGTTTTGTCACGTGCAATAAATGTGCAAAGTTTCAACTTGATTCGATTATGGGTGTTGGAGAAATAACGTTCAAAATTTTGTACCAGACAGACAAGCAGACAGGCAAACAGACTGAGCTGATAAAAGCTTTGTAAAAAAAAAGGGCTGGCAACTCCGTGAGACTTGAACGACATAAGCCAAGATTTCCAGACCAGCCCTGTTCCAGTTGACACGCGCTGGTCACGGGAGCACTCCGTAACTCTGGCATTTTCAAGGCTGGGAAGATGACACGTGTCGCAGACGATAAGATTTCGGCACTGCCGAGGCTCTACGACGCTGCACGGCAGATGGTGCCATTCACGTGACTTGAGACGTCATAGCTTCACTATAATCATTTTTTTTAAAAATCTCACTACGTCATTTTTTTTAAAGTATAAGACTGCCAGCTTGACGAAATACATGGGGAACAATGTATTGCTTGCTTTGTCTGCGTCACGTATGGGTAATATTGTAGGTTACAGCTGGGTCTGCATAGCCTCGTGAAATACTGCACTCTTATTTAATCTCTAAGACGAGATCTCGGGCAGCGTTTCCTGCGATGTGTCCTATGGTTACCGTTCACTAAGACTCAATAGACAAAGGGTTAAAAAGCATATCTGAATAAGCTTAACTCAATCGACAACGGGTACCTAGTGTCACAGGTCAGGTGATTGGTGGCACTGATACAATTCACTGCGTATAAAGGAATTTATTTTGATATCATATGGTACCGCCCCATAATAGAGTGCAATTAAACAAACTATTTATAAAAAAAATAATAATCAATATTATTGGATTCACTTTTTTAACATTTTTATTACATTAACTTTTTTTTTAAAACTAGACTTCATTAATGCAATCTAATACTATTTAAAAAACAAAAAGTGTGTCAGTCCCTGTATTTATCAATCATAGAAAATGATAGAATTTTAATACTGTCAGTAAAAAATATTAAATAAGTAGATAGACCTATGTAGTCTTTTGCCACCAATCACAGTTGCAAGAATGAATCACTAACATAATTGACTATTTACACATGCTAGCTACAATACACTATTTACACATGTAGGCAGCAATACACTATTTACATATGTAGGCAGCAATACACTATTTACACATGTAGGCAGCAATACACTATTTACATATGTAGGCAGCAATACACTATTTACACATGTAGGCAGCAATACACTATTTACATATGTAGGCAGCAATACACTATTTACACATGTAGGCAGCAATACACTATTTACATATGTAGGCAGCAATACACTATTTACATATGTAGGCAGCAATACACGATTGATTCAGACGTTACTTTGTTATGGATAGAAATCATAGCATCGTCGTCATAACCTATATATTTTTCTCCTGCCTTTTTCCCCTCCCAGTTACTCTTTCTTGGAGTGCTCATTCTATTTATAGATTCGTGTGTCATGCTCATTAGTGCTTTAAAAAGAATATCGTTTTCCAATCTCTGAACATCGAGGTAGCTATTTTAGTGCACTGGTGCCAGTACAGTTCATCGCTTTAAATATATATATAAGAAAAAAGAAAATTGTTATAATAGTTTAGTTAGTGAATTCATTTAGCTAAGTCGTATTAAAGAGATCGTTTAATAAAAGGGTCAGGGCAATGATAAATAAACAAATACTCAGTAGCATAAGCAGTCACACTATTCTGTTTTCTCTGTGGCAAGAGTTTCTATTGACAAATCATTGTTATTTAAGCTGCTGGAGGCTTTCATTTTATTTTCATTTATGATTCACATAGTAGAACTAAGCTAAGCTTAATAGGCTTTTACATAGGCTTAATAGGCCTATACAGTTTACTAAATGAGTGGGGTGGCCGAGTGGTAAAGCCTTTCGCTTCCAAACGGTCTCGGGTTTAAATCTCAGTGAAGACTGTAGTGTATCTGAAAAAGTAAAAGCATTTGGTCGTTGTGCTGGCCACGTGACACCGCGTTCCTCCATAGGTCTGCAATGGTTACTTAAGTTCCTTTATACATATATATTTATTTATATATATATTCAGTTGGAAGACTTAAAAAGTAACGTATCATTAATAGATAAAACACTGAACTCTAAATTTGAAAATACCAAGTCACAGCATAATAAGAGCTTAGAGAGTCACAAAGATACAGGAGAACTTCTGATTCCCTATGCTGGGATGAATTACTATAAGAATTCGTTCTTCTCTTATCTCATCACAGCATGGAGCAGGTTGTATGGTATTGTGGAGTAGATGTCTGAAGGCCGGAATCTGTTTAATTTATTTTTAAATTAAATTGTCGAAGAATCACTGACATTAGATAATATTGATAAATGGGACTAATGTAGCATTTTCGGCAACTATTTGTTGGTCTTACCATAATACTCCATCATAAAAACAAATTGGCTAAGAATCTTTTGATACTTTTGTAAATATTAATTTAATGTTTCGTGGAACACATGACCCCCCCCCCCCTTTCCTCTCCCTGATACGCCCATGGCTCCAAAATATTTTCGTTGTCAGTAAAAACATGTGCACTCTGGGGTAACAACTTTCCAAGTCTTTTTATCCAATCCATGGCAATAGCATTTCTTTTAGCGCTTGTAATTAGGTCAGAGAGAACAAAAAATACAACACAAGAAAAACAATAGAAAAAAGATGAATAGCAATATTATGACGTCATATTTTTTTATGCGTTCAAACGGTTCCCAAAAAGTAGTGCGCGACATTGAAAAAAAAATGATGACATGTCAAATAGGGTTAATGACGTCATATCAAAACAAAATGTTTTTTTTTTACATATAGTAGAGTAGACACAACTCATACTCTCGAAGCAGTAGCAATGGTCTTCGTCCATGTGATGCTCTGCAGTTAAATTAAAACATTTAGTTATAGGATAAAATTAATGTATTTATTTTATAGGCTACCATTATAGCGGAAATTAGATACAGATAAAAATTGTTAGTGAATGAAGTCAGAAAAAATATTATTATGTATTCATTTACATTACATAAGGTATTGTATAAGCATGGTTTTGATTCATTTGTAAGGTCAAATGTTTTTTTTTCTATACAAAGCTTTAACTAACTCACTCTGTCTGTTATAATTCTTGGAGACGTTATTTCTCCCCTTTTCCATACACATTTATTCATTGTCGATGACAACAAATGAGTGGACCAAAGAATAAAGTATCCGATCAGCTAATAACAAACTGGTAATTAATTAATTTTATTTTATATGAAAAAGGCAAAATACATCTTGCAGTATTGAGAGATATGGCAGAAATTTTGTTGTACTTTCCCTTTTTTTTTTACATTTTCTTATAAGCCTCTGGCTATTAGGTTGTGGGGATCTAGAAAGTGGCAATCCAAATAATAAAAAAATAGGTTCTTATCATTATTATTATTGCTTTTACATTGGAACTGAGTTGGGAACATTAGAACAAAGTGACTAATTGATGGATGATATAAAATTGATGCTTCATAGATAATTAAAAGGTAGATGATCATTTCTTTTTTTTTTTTTTTGATTTTCTTTCTTTCTCTCTTTATATGTGTGTCTTAAACTTCGTAAAATAAAAAATCCAGAAATAAAACAGCTTACATGTTATTTAGTCGAATAGTTATTTTTATCTAAATATACAAAGAAGATATCGCTTTTACATAAATGCTATAACAATCTGCAACCTCTGGCCACGGGCGTAGCTAGGAATTTTCCATTGTTTGGGAGCCCCGGGGGCTTGACTTCTATTTTTTTTTGGGGGGGGGGGGCTGCATTTTGCGTAATACTTAATTTTTAATGTAATTTGGGGCCCCCTCAAGTGGATCCGGGGGGGGGGTTCAAATTCTCCCCCTTACCCCCCAACCCACCCTAGTACGCCACTGCCTCTGGCTATGATAATCAAGATCTACATTTGACAAAAGTTTCTTACATTTGAGTTTAAAAAAAAACAAAACAAAAAAACTTAATGATTGCTACACAGGCTGTTTCCAGCTTATTCTCTGATGCCAAAAAAAAAAAAGGGCTCTTTATGTCAGGGGCAAAAGTTTTACCTGTCTGGCAGGTGAGTGCCATACTGGGGAGAAGGGCGCAGTAAAAGGGCGTTCGTCTATTGTGGACGTTATTGTCTAGAACTGTTCATTCCGTTTCCCACTGTCGTCGCCCCATTGACTTTGCCTTTGGGAAACATCTCTCCCCCCAACTTTTTTTTTTTTTAATGTTCTGTTGTTTTCTACGAAAGGAAAGTTGCGCCACACGACAGCGGGGGTGTTCAGTGCGCTCCACCTCCACACATACACCCCTTTATCACATATCAAAGTTATGGAGTGCGGAACACGTTCTTTTAAGGAGATGTTAAGGCATTGAAAAAAATAACCTGTTCGATGAAGGGGGGCGTTAAAGAAAGGGGCGGCATCTTTGTGTTCCCTCCCTTACGTACCGCCACCTCATGCCTGCTATAATTCTTTCGTGTCGATAACTATCGGTGTGGATTATGTGTGTGTGTGTGTGGTAGGAGGCGCTATTGGCTTCCAGGGGGGGGGGGGTCTTTTCTTTACGCAACAATGACTAAAACAAGTCGTCTGTCGACCGGAAGAAAAAAAAAAAAGAAAAATACCCCATTGGCACCAGTTTGAGAATACTCTCGCAGTCATTAACGCCTGAGTGGCCATTTAGATGTCTGCGTCGGCGCCCCAAGTGGCTATTTAGTCTTACACGTCGGCTCCCCAGTGGTCCACATAAAAAAAAAAATAAAAGGACACGATTTGTTAAACACTGTGCTCTTTTAGTTAGTAGATACTTTTTTTTTCCCACTTCTTTGGTCTTTGTGCCCCTGGATATGTTTGTAAATAAGGGGACATACGATCCCAAAATTATGTTTACTGTTCCTTACATAAACAAACATAAACATCGTCAAGAACATAAAGTTACTTCATTATTTCATGAAGCTTTGTTTTTTGGTTAACACATACATACATAAATGGCAAGGTGATAACCACAGACCTATATATATTACAACTAGACTGGACATGGAGATCTTTTAACACTACAAAAAATGTCTTAAAATTACTTTTTTAAATAAGATGAAACAATGCGTTGTTTTGTAAAGTAACTATAAAAAGTAAAGTTGTTTTCAGCCCTAACTTATGTAACATATATTTAATGTTTAGCTCTAGATCTAGTTTTAAACATCGAAAATAAGAGCACTCTCGTCTCATAATTATTATTTTGCAATATTTAGCTACATATAAAAAAAATCAATCTATTTAAATGTACACAAGATGACTAAAATCAATAGACGTGAATTATTTTGATCTAGGATTTCGAAATATTATTGTAATGGAAACTAACAGGAAATGGCTTTGTTTCATGCATTTGCGTAAATATATAGTTCTGTGATTAATACATAACAATCTATATATGTAGGTCTGTGAATTGAACAATCGCGGTTAAGAATTTCTTTCCGTTTTCCAGTTTATATGTTTGTAAAATGTTTTACATGTTTCGGATGTTCCTTCAGAGTTGAAGATAGTTTACTTCCTAGTCCAAACCTCACGCAGGACGACGGGGGATAAGAGCGGGCAGGATTTGAACCCTCGACCATCGATAAATCCGAACGACAGTCCAGCGCACAAACCGCACGACCAGGCAGCCATCCAGCCAAACCCTAATCCTATATATATATATAGGTCTGTGGTGGTTATAGCTCTCGTGTTAGATAATATCACAAATACAGATCAAATCAAAATGTAAACTAAACGAAAAGTAATAATAAAATAAACAGACTAGAATATATTACTTTTTAAATTTAAAGACTTTAATGTCATAAAGGCAAAGACATTAAGACTAATTTTTCTCTTTGTCAGTAACCCCTGCATGACCAGTTAATTTGTTCAAATTAAGTATGAAAATTCTCAATATTATCCTATGCCAGGTATTCCCTCACATAATGAAATGAAACGAAAAAAGTCATTGCAAACAAATCCTAACGGGCCATCGCAAAGTTGTGACCTAAAACACACCCGCTCTCGTCTTCCTAGCACCAAATGTCACCAGAAACAGATTTGAATACCCCAATGTCTCGAGACACGTGACTGCGCGATCGAACGTTTGTCCCGAAACAGAATCGGTCTTGAAGCTGAAACTACGAAAATAATGTCACAGAGAGCAGGAAAGGGAGGGGGGGGGGTCTCATGTCACAGACAGCAGGAGAGGGGGTCTAATGTCACAGAGAGCAGGAGAGGCGAGGAGGTCTTATGACACAGAGAGCAGGAGAGGGGGGAGGTCTCATGTCACAGAGAGCACGAGAGGGGAGAGGTGCCATGTCACAGAGAGCAGGACAGAGGAAAGTCTCATGTCACAGAGAGCAGGAGAGGGGAGAGTTCCCATGTCACAGAGAGCAGGAGATAGAAAGTCTCATGTCACAGAGAGCATGAGAGAGGAAAGTATCATGTCACAGAGAGCAGGAGAGAGAAAGTCTCATGTCACAGAGAGCAGGAAAGATGAAAGTCTCATGTCACTGAGAGCAGGAGAGGGGCACGGTCTCATGTCACAGAGAGCAGGAGAGGGGCACGGTCTCATGTCACAGAGAGCAGGAGAGGGGCACGGTCTCATGTCACAGAGAGCAGGAGAGGGGCACTTTCTCATGTCACAGAGAGCACAAAAGGGGGGGGGGACTCATGTCACTGAGAACGCGAGAGGGGGCGGGTTCAGGTATGACTGCAAAACCGCATTTTTATTTCACTATTTCGCTCGTTGGAAATCTCAAAATGTTACCAGAGAGCCAGTCAATGAGGGCAAAGAAAAAAAAAGGGTATTGTCAGGAGCCGTAGATCAGTGTATTGATGTGAGCACGAGAGGACGAGTTGTTATTTAGATTTTTTCACGTAGTCAGCCGCTGCGATGTCAGCTGTTGGTCACACAGAAAGTCTGCAGCTGTCGCGTGTGACTTTTACAATAAAGTTCAATCACTCTACGATGACAAAATATTCTCTTCTTTTTCAAATCGTACCGAGAGACGTCTCAATAGACTGCCCAGAGATTTCAAATGACTTTCCAGAAAATGATTTAGTTGATAACAGACCCCCCCCCCCTTTCCCTACCCTTTAGTCGTTCTGAATTCCTCGTAGTGCGAAAGTACTTGAAGAAATAAAACTTCTAGTGTGCTCAAATAGTCGGTCTATCAAAGTGATATAGTCCTACTCAGTAAATATACGTGACTGATAGATTCCCAGCCCATGATATAATGTGAAGGAACCTTTTTTTTTTATATAATTTAATGTTTTTTTTATAACTTATCTTATAAATTACAGATGTTCCTTCAATAAAAAAGATAATTACAACATATGTGTATCCGTGTGTTAATCTAGTCGTCCATGTTAATTAGAGACTTAAACTCTTCTAAGTCATTGATTTTCCTGGCTGACTCAGGCAACCCGTTTGTTATAGAGAGTGCGTTATCTTATCTTATGAAATATAGACGTTACTTCAAAAAAGAAGATTACGCCCTACGCGTGATCATATGTCAAGTTTGCATGCTAATCAATTACTTAAACTCTGCAAAGTCATTGGTTTTCCTGGCTGACAGGCTCTGATGGCATTAGGGAAGAAGGAGCATTTGCTCAAATTTGTTCTAGCATATGGAACAAGGAATGTGCCATTATCTTTGTTTCCTATGTGATTATGAAGAAAGGGAACATTAATTGTTAGATAATGAAGAAAGGGGGCATTAATTGTTAGATGATGAAAGAAAGGGAGCATTAATGGTTAGTTTTGTAGAATGATGAATGATAAGCGGCACTGTCATAAACTGTGTTAAGTAAGCCAGGGTGTAAAGACGTGTGTATTTGTAGTGAGACTTTGTTTATTTTTTTACTATTAGGTCTATATCTCATCTCAACTTGAATTAGTCTATACTGTTAATACATTTTTCTATAGTTTTGTTTTTAAAAAAAGTTATTTCAAGTACTACTATTAAAAATACGATACGCCTTCATCAGCTTAGTTGTGTACTAGCAATTTGGTGCTACAAGTCAATGATCGTCAACAACACCATTCCAGTGCTCTAATGGCACTAGGGAAGAAAGAGCACTTGTACGAATTTGTCCTAGCATATGGAATAAGAAATGAACACTATAACATGCGTAAAGAATGTATATTCCTATTTACATCTTCATAGAAAATGATAGTTAATTAGTTACGTCATCTTTACCTAGGAAAAAAGAAGCATTTTAATGTATCCAAAAGCTTTAGTCTCCACAGACACCTAGATATTAGTTAGACCGGTGTTTTTAAAGTAACAAACTTTCTCATGAACTTATTGCTGTACTAGTCAAGTAAACCCGTTCTTTTCTCGGATAGCTTTTTATTTCCTTAAATTGTGCATATTTTAAAGATGCACTTGAAAAAAACAAAACAACACTTATACGATTTCACCCAAGACAATGGACACATTCATTGATCTTCTAATAACTTCTAAGAACTGGTGATAAGTATCGATATTTACGGTGAAAAAAGAATGACACTAGCAATTTCATTTTCTACAAACGTCCTCATCACACTAAAGAAAAATTCCTATAATTCCACAGAGTCCATTACACTTTCTTAGGGTTAACACTATTTTCTTGTTTATTTGACTAATGAAAACAAAAACCTTAACACGAAACGTTTAATATTTTCATCAACTCACAAGTCAAAAGTATAACTTCATGGCATATACAAATAAATATTTCTTATTTATTATGCTTTCAATAAGAATATTGATAAGTATATCAATAGGCCTATGTGAGTATATTTTTTAAAACAAAATACAATTGGTTTTAATTAAGCAAAGCCGGCGAGGGTGGCTAATTACCTCATAAGTCATAAGGAAATCGTTTATAATGGAGAATACTTTCAAGGTCATTAGAAGACTAAGAGTTGTTTAATAAATGACAGACATAAACCATTTAAAGGAATGTAGGGTGTAAAGATGTCGTCTGTTTTATTTCTTTTAGCAGTGCTAAAAAGCGCGGGAAATTGCAGTGGCGCTGGAGAATTACATGAGAAGAGAAAAAAAAAAGTTATATTATAAACATGGAAACTTTATTTGACATTCTGTAGATACAAATGTCTTGAAATTAAGAGTGCAGACGTCTGAGCGTTTGTAGGTCACGTGTTGAAATATGACCTAGTTACGTGTGGCATGGTTAACACTGATGTCGTCATGTAATGAATTCAGTAACAGACAAGTACATGCAGTTCTGGTCACTGAGTAGTCGTACTACGAAACATGTGTGTGTGTGTGTGATGGAGCTCCAACAGGTTCTTCTTCATCCTGGTCATCATGCGATTCTTTGTTTTGTTGTACTGTTCTGACTTCATGTTCTGATTCAACGTTTCGGACGTTCCTCCATAAATTATACTAATCACCTCCCAATCCGGACCTCCTACATGTCAGTGCAAGACGGCAGGGCTGGCAACTGCCAGGTTCGAACTCGGTACCATTAGGGTGAAAGTCCGATGCACATACCACACGACCAGGCAACCATCTTGCAACAGAAAGACAATGAACATTAAAAAGGAATGTGTACTTTAACAAAAATGAAGAAATATTTGTTCACGCTCTCATCCCAAAGGCACTGCGATATTTATTGGTATCTGATACTAGATCCAGATCTACAAAAATAATAAAAGGCACTGCAAAATTCATTGATATTGAAGATAGATGTAGATGTCTACCTTTTTGGCTTACTCGTGTAATTCAAAACTCAATTTTTTTTTCAACCGGAAATACAAAGCCCTCGCTCGAGAATACATTACATTATCCTTGAGGTCCCGTAACACCGGCACGAGATGCACATAGGATTAGTCTTTGCCTTGTTACTTTTACAATATAGACCAGTCCTTGAGTAACAGTCGTGAGAACCTAACCGTGGCTTTGTCTCACCCCCAACACATGCCAAGTTGGTTCATTTAGATTAGATTGTTTAATCGCTAGGCGGGAAGATTAGCAGGGGGAGATAAGCAGCAAAGTCTACCGTACAACTTGTAAATAGCCTCAAAAAGTAATAAAAGATAGTTTTGGACACAGTGTTGGACCACGGCTCTAAATACTTTACAAACTTCTGTTAATGACATATGTTAATGTAAACAAATTGTTTGATACATTAATCTCAACATAACTAGAGGAAAGAAAAGAATAATATTTGATAAGGATTTTTTTATCATAAGGCTTAACCTCGTTTCCACATTTCACTTTAAAATAAAAAGTGCAAATCATTTGCATAAGTGACAAGTTATATGCACACGAAAGTTATAAAAATAATAATAATAATGTTGAAAAATAACAGGAACCATAGCTTGAAGACAGAGTGACTATGGAAGAAGACTAAATACTATATACCCAAATATGTGTCAACAGAAGGGGTGTTGACAGTTGACTTAAAAGACAACTTCTAGATCCTGGCAGCTCCAGAGATTGACCTAATTTATTTTATATAATAATGTTTTTTTTCGAAGATTAAGGGATTGGCCTGCGCAAATTATAATAGCCAAAACATAATAACTTTGACCCTTCAGCGAGTGGCTCGCGATATTGCTTTTTTTTTTTGTTTTTGAAGTGTCCATGGTTATACAAAATTGTTTTGTTCTAATGTGTCACATTCTCTTTGATTCTTTGAAAACATCAAATCCTTTTGAACTAGCTTTTATAAGTGCCGGCGCTAAAGGAGCAAGGCCGATGGCAAAAAAAAGGCTATGCATATGCTGGGGAGGGGGGCGCATGGTCTTATAATAATAATAATCATAATAATAAAAACAAATATAGTACCCAAGACTCCAGACCAAGACCCTCCCCTAACGCCTTGTTATCTTATCTTACAAATTAATTTTCATAATAGAAGATACTTATGTTTTATAGTTTAACTATAGCTATTCATCTATTGATTTAAAAGGTATGTAATGTTAATATAGACACTAGAATAAAACACTTAATTGGTGAAATAGAACAATGTTGCTACAATTTAATTTATTTGTCCAATACTTTAACTGGCAGATGTCAGAAATGTCATCTCTCGTGTCATCACCTTGTCGACATTTAAACGACCAGGCTGGAACAACAAACACGCTCGACCTTGCTTCAAAAGGTTACGCGCTGCGTCTTGTATCCCACCCAAATAAATGCAGCACATGCATGTGAAAATGATTACAGACACGTCATTATCAAAGGACAAACATTGTTCAAAGAACATTTTGTGACAGAGATTAGATTTAAATCTGAGGAAGAAACACGTTCAGGCTCGAGTCAAAGCCGAGATGAAGAAACGTTCTGCGTACAAAGTTACTGGAGTCATTAGCTACAATGGAAAGGTAAGCTACTTTTAAATTACCGTAGAATCTATGACTATCGTACTATAGAGTATATATCTTTGATCTAGATTAGTCAATCTACTTACTTAAAGACTAGATCTAGATCTAGTACTTATTGACTTATTTAACTTATTAGTTAGGCCTACTAGATTACCAGGCACTATTACTGAGTATTAGTATTATGACTAGAAATGTTGAAAATTAATGATTATAGATCTACTAATTTATTAATTATGTAATACATTATAAATAATAAAATAATAAAAATGATAAATTTAGCAAGTAATATAGTCTCTAGATCTACCTGGATCTAGATTACTTTGACTTGAGATATAGAATTATAGGCCTATGCTATGTAATTTTTTTTTATTGTAGTCAAGACCTTCTACTAGAGCTAGATATATATATATTTTATATATAGACCTATACTTATAGTCCTAGTCTAGACTGTCTAGAGCAGTGTTTCCCAAACCTTTTCCTTATCGGAACACTTCGCACACTATGAGTATTTAGCGGAAAATTTTTCTTATTTTTAAAAGAGATTTATTCACATGGTAGCCTACTAATTAATTATTCCAGTAGTTTATGGAACACTTATTCAGGCGTAAGGTTCTGCGGAACACATTTTGAGGAACACTTGTCTAGAGTAATTCTAGAGATTAGATCTGGAATAGGGCTAGTTCTAGAAATCAAGATATATATATATCATTTACTTATCACCTAGAATACAGTGACAAGATTTATAATGTTATTAACACAATTGAAGGCATGAACATTGTACGATTCAATATAATTCTAAACTGATAAATCTAGATGTCTACTACATTTTATCTACATTATAGATTTAATTTAAATTAGAAATCATATATTCAGAGGCAGTGCAAGAGGTATGCGAAGTGGTCATAATCTACAACTGTGAGTGGGGGTTTTATAAAATTAGTCTATGCACGCCTATTAATTTTAGAACATCTAACGCATTTATATATATGTAATTATTAATTTTTTAAAAATATATTTATTCTTTCAGGTCATTGAAGGAGAGTGTCAGTGTGCAGGGGGTTGCAAGCCCACCTGTTGTAAACATCTTTTTGGTCTTCTGTCTGCTCTAGAAGACTATAGCAGAAAAGAAATGTATGCAGCACCAACAGACAAAATTCAGACATGGCATCAACCTGCACCTAAAGCAATTTCGCCTCAGAAAACGAAGGATAGTTTTAGATGTGATAAGACTGGTCTAACAAATTTTGATACCAGTGTTTCAATGTCTGCTTTGGTTGCCTTACCTCAGAACACTCCTATATTTTCAGTTCTGCAAGCCGATCCTAAAAAAATTAACCTCTGGCATTATTTTCTATGACAGAACTATACCTTTGCCAGCTTTTGTCTTATCAGACATTGGCAAAGACCTACCAGCTGAACTTCCTCTTCTTCAAATTGTTTTTTATCATGAAAAAGTGAGAAAAAATCTAGACGAACTTGTGTATTTAGAGAGAGAGACAATGCTGCAAAATTGTGAGCAGTGGCGCAGAGAAAGAATTTATCGACTAACAGCATCAAATGTCCATACAATTCTAAAGAAGCAGGATAATTTTGTGGATTTCGCTGCTTCTTTACTGGCAAATAGTAGAAAAAGGTTTTAGTGCTGTTTTGCCTGTAAGATTGGGTAAACTAAGGGAACCCATGGTCAAAAATATTTTGAGAAATAAATTCTCCAAACATATATTCCGCAACACTGAAATAGTTGTTCTCCCACTCTTTCCTTTTATTGGAGCTTCTCCTGATGGGCTGCTTTACCATCCTGACAATCCAATGATTGTAGAGATCAAATGTATATACAATTCTGCCAGACAAAGTCTTATTCAGTTATCTGATAAAAGGAAAGATTTTTGTCTTGAATTTTCTAAAGACAAAGGCAACTTTGTGCTTAAAACAACCCACAGTTATTACACCCAGATACAGATGCAACTGTTCTGTACAAATTTAGATACTTGTTTATTTGCTTTGTTTTATGATTTCAAACAGCCTCTTTTTCTAGAAGTCATTCATAGTGATCAAACATTTTGTAAAAATGCCTTGTCTCTGTTATCTAAATTTTACTTTCAATATTATCTTCCAGAACTTGTTTCAAGGGATATCAAGATGTTTTATGCCTTGTTCAATTAATTGAAACTGGAGCCAACTTTGTTAATAATCATCATCTTAAACCCACCCAACTATTATTATAATACTGTATATAGTATTAATTTTATTAATTTTTTTTATTTTTGTGACTTTTTGACACCATTGTCTCGAGCATTTAAATCAAGCATTTTGTTAAAAAGCCTTATCTCATTTATTGTTTTATGAATGTCTAGATGTTTGATGCCTTGTTCAGTTCATTGAATCAGTAGTCAATTTGTTTTAAAGTTATTTTCTTAAATCTACCCTCAACTATTATTGTACCTAAATACATGCATCTATATTTTTTTTTAGCTTTGTGATTTTTGCGATTCATTCAAATAGATATGATACATTGTTATAGCAAAATAAAGTCTTTGTTTCTCTACAAGTGTATTTTTTTATTGAATGATATGAAAAAGTATATTGTACACAAAGAAGCTGATATTATTACTAAAAATATATACATATATACACATTTTAAACATGAAATAAACAAATATTAATAAAATATGCACACCAATTTTAAATTTCAAGTTGCCAGATAAAAAATTGATAAGTTAAAATAAACCAAAGTAACAACATTGTAAGGGGAAAACTATATTAATAAGGAAGTAATATTTAATATTTTTGGGCACTGATCTGTAGAAGTACATAATAAAATAGTTTATATTAATAAATTATATACACACCAATTTTAAATTTAAATGTTGCTAAAATTCATTTGTCATAAAAATGCAAAATCAAGCCATGAGTAAGCATTATATTTATAAGGCAAAGTAACATTATTTTCCATTCTTGGGCACTGAAGCAATAAAGCTGACTAGAAGAAGATTTGATTAAGCTATATTTATTAAAGGGTCTAGGAAGTTAACCAGAAAGCAAATAACTTAGTGAATCTCATCAATGATATGTAATAGAGCATATGGGATTTCCACAGCCAATATTTTAAAATTTTTAATTCTGCTTATAGCTCTTTCTACATGACATCTGTGACAAGAAACCTTCTTGTTTTCTCCTCTTTCTGTAACCTCAAATTGAGATTTATTTTTTAAAAAGTGGGGGGTCAAGAGCGTTATACCTTTGGCTTCAAAATTATCTTTTAAAACAGTGAAGCCTCTGTCTGACAGGACACAGTCTCCAGGCTCCAACTTCTCTATCAGTCCACTTCTTAAAGTGATTTCTTTGTCTGATATAGAGCCATTATATAGATCAGAGATAAATGAGATCCCCCCACTAGGTGTAATGCCAATTAGTGCCTTCACAGTATTGTGATTTTTATATGTACTAAAGCTCCTTTGCTGTTGCTTGGGATTTTTAGGCTGCTGTATAAAATACTCACAAGTATCTATAATAACACGACATGCTGGGGAATGGTTAACAAAAGTAGAAAGCCTTGATCTGTTCAGTACTAGGCCATATGTTGACACTTCGACATTTCGCACACAATACCTGAATACATCTAGTAAAAATCCTAGAAATAGTTGACTCACATTTATTAAATAAGAAAGTACATTGTTCGTCAAGCCATGTCTAAGCTTGATCATTGTGACCAATAGCTGATTTTGAGAATCTGACAATATTTTGTCTTCTAAACAGCTACTCATGCAAAGAAAGTTAAATATAGTATCAAACTGTAAGCATGTGAAGCCAGTGTAACTTTTAAAGGCTTTATCCCCTTTTAGTTTCAAAGAGTCATAACACAATTTCAACTGAGCAACTTCTTCCAGAAGGCTAGCATTGCCTGGTTCCAAAGTATTTACCCTCTTTAGAAGATCTGTAATAAAGTCTTCATCAGTTTGCACAGTGACATCTCTAGTCTTCTCCTCAATGGTAGTATCTTGGGGTAAAAGAGGTTGTCTAAAAGGAAACAAAATATATTTAAGTGTACAGTCAAACATGATCATCATAAAAATATTTACTATTAAGATAAAAAAAATGTAAAACATAAATACTTCTACATTTCAAAACATTGACCTCAATTCATAGTTGGTCTTTTTTCTGCTTGGTGTACTTTTGGAAAAAGAAAACTTGGTCGGCACAGCCCCAGGCTTTAGAAGTCTGCGATCTAAATGGAATATATAATGTATAGTAGTTTTAAAACACATTTTTATTCAAAATAATCTACATAAAAGTTACTAGACCTATAGATCTATATACCATCTGAAAATAAGCCATATAAACCTAATAATTGATATATGAATAGGGAGGCCTACTAATCAAATATTAACATTAGATCCACTTTTTTTTTCGTACTAGTGGGAATCTAAGTCGATATTGAATATACTACTACTAGATTGTAACTAGACCAGAATTTAGCAAATATTAATAGTAATAATAATAGGTTGTTTAGTATTATTTAAAGTCGAATCAACGCTAATTGAATTCTATGTCTATATCTTATTCTATATAGTATCTAGAATGACTAGATTCATCTAGAAGCTAGCTACTTGTAGATCTATTTCTACTAATTTCTAGTCTAGTCACTAATGACACTAGTCTAATCTACATGCTCTTTAAATTTAATTTATAAACTTTGAATAATGATCAGATTTAAAAATCTAGATCTAATTCTGATTGTAAATTTAATAGAATGTATAGATATAGACTCTAGAATACTAGAATAGGTCTACAGATTCAGATTATACAGAAGATTTGAGTAGATCTAGAATAATCTAGATTACTAGATCTAATTAATATTTTAAACTATTTATATCTAGAAATTCTAGAAGTAGAATCTACATCTAGATTCTGAGTTAGACTTATATAGATCTAGATTCTAGATTCTTAACATCTAGATCTAGTCTAGACCTACTAGTCAACGACTTAAATATCATCGTATTACTACTATTAGTATATAATACTTCTAGATCTAGATTCTATAGATTATTGATCTACTTACTTGAATGGCTGCCTGGTCGTGCGGTTTGCGCGCTGGACTGTCGTTCGGATTTATCGATGGTCGAAGGTTCAAATCCTGCCCGCTCCCATCCCCAGTCGTCCTGTGGGAGGTTTGGACTAGGAAGTAAACTATCTTCAACTCTGAAGGAACATCCGAAACATGTAAAACATTTTACAAACATTGTAAAAGGCTGGTAAATAAAACAGTCCTCCTCAAAAAGCTCTGAACATATTACAGAGTGTGCACTTGCAGTGAAGTTTTTTCGTTTCAGTTTTACAATCCATTCTTTACATAGCTTTTGGATTGTTCACAGGAAAACGATGAAAACTTTTTTTTTTCTCTACATTCTTTTTTTATGTTCATAATTATTACAGTCCAATGCAACGCATTGCTTCCCCATCTCTCCAGTACTAATCTATACACACAAGTGAATCGTTGATGGTTGTCACGTGACCGTACGTTTCGGTGAATGAGGTCCAGAAATGGTATAGATCTAGATCCGTCTTTGAGTGTGTCCTCTTTGAGCCAGTGGGGCCGTAAGCTAGGATTGGGGAGGAGGGGGGACTTTGAAAATCCCCCCCCCGGGCCACCACAAACGAGTATATTTTTTTTTTACATTAAATATTAAATGTTACGCAAAAAGGGAAAGCCCCCCCCCCTCCCCGAGCCCCCAAATGATGACGAATTTCTAACTACGCCCCTGCTTTGAGCGTTCCCATTGCAGGTGTTGTAAGTCCTCACGATTTTGGGATTGTAAGAGTGCCTATGTTTCACTTTGCTGTTGACGGTCGTTGGCCTGTAGCACCAAACTGCTGGTAAACAACTAAACCGCCCTACGCTTATTATATTTTAACTAATAAAACTTGAAAAAGCTTGATTAACTTCTTTTGCGAACAAAACTAAATATAACTTTTATTAAAATTTAGAAAAAAAAAAACTTGTGATGATATGCAATTGGTAACTGGAGGCCCTGGGCGTGGTGAATTGGATAACCCCAAAAAAAATGGAAAAATGAAAAATTAAGATGAAAAAATACACAATGAATAAAAAAAAACCCGTTTGTAATAAAATGTATCAATATCTAAATCAACTAATAAATTAAATTCATATAGCGTAATTTCCATAGCCTTCAATTAGAGTAATTAAGCATATTCGTACAGATGTCATAAAGCGATATTTTTTAGCTCGAGTATCCTTCACGGACTATAACGAGACTAGAAATAATGTTTTGAAACGTTAGCAAAAGGGAGAAACAATGGTCTTCTAACAAATGTAGTCTGACAAGTAGATCTAAACATTCGTGGATTAACATTGAATCAGAGTAGAGACTTAGAGATAGGCTAGTAGACATACAGCCACAGAGTTCTGATTATGTTTGAGATTTTATCCATGTTTTGCAATTTATTTAGTCCAGTGGAGGCCCCCCCCCCACAACACCAATCTGAGGCCCTAAGCGGCTGCCTAGTTTGCCTATGCCTTAGAATGGCCCTTTACAAGTTAATTTAAAAATCGATCCCTAATCAAATAAAATCAGATTGGAACTGATCGAATAGGATCATCATTGAAAAACAATTAACCAGTGAGGGGATCGAACCAAAGACATTCGCGATATTAACGCCAGGCTCTTTCAACGTCGCTGACAGTTTTGGGAATTTCCGGATCTCCAACTATTGAACAGCAACTTTTCCTTAAGCCTCTCCATGAAGAGAATTTAAGTTCATAGTAGGAGTTGAACATTGAAAGGGTCGTCGTGATTCAAAAAACATTGTGAGGAAACGCTGTTGTGTATAACATCTACATGAGAGCAATCCAACAATACAGTATTGCTTTTATATGTATGCATGTGTGTGTGTGCATGTATGTAAATGTAAGCCACTTTAAAAAGTAATGGTCTATATAAAGTAGTGGTGTGAAGTGAAATCTTTATGACAACCCTATACACAGAACTGAACATCCGCCATGAGCTCTACCTGGAGATAAACACTTGACTCAAGAAGCCGTGACATTCGCACCTTGCACCGCCCGCTCACCCAACGATACCCACACTCATATCACATGGGCTTAGTTTAATACGACACAGCTGACGTTATATGCTGCTCATCTAGACACGCCCACTTTGTTTCTTAGAAATAGGTGTCAGTTAAAAGAAAAAAAAAAAGAATATCATTCCAGGATCTAGATGACAGTATTGAAAATGTCTATGCCGGAAAAATACCGTTTACACTTTGCAATGTTAAAAAACATCAGGGGTGACTCAAAGTTCAGGAATTCAGTTTTATCTTTCTACAATTATAAACTGCCTTTCCTTCTTGGCAGAAGATAATTACTTCGTCCAGGGATTTTTACCGTTTCCAAGTCTTAATCTAGTCGTGAATGTTAATTAGATATTTAAACTCTGCTAGGTCATTGGTTTTTCCTGGCTGACTCAGGCAACCCGTTCCAGTTATCTTATAAAATAGAGACGTTCCTTCTTAAGAGAAGATTATTCGTCACAGAAGATATTTACGCTCAATTATTTTCACTTTACTTTGTATGAATGTAGATACCGGTACCGGTATTTGACTTCAATCTTTGCACCTACAGTTGACTTCAGTCCTTGTTGATGTCCAAAAGAGCTGAGCCGAAGGCTCTTCGAGCTCTAAGTTTGAAAAAAAACCTGTTTGGTCGTCCAGCCGAAACAGTAAAAAAAACAAAACCTGTGTAAACGCATAGTTCTGTTTGAGAGCGACCAAAGTCAATGCCTATGTAAAACATTGCTGTTTCCAATGCCTTTAGCCCCGACGCATGATTCGCCGCTCATGGCCGAAGGCCGAGGACACCGGGAGCCTCCGTCATTTTCCTTCACTATACCAAGCTAACCGTGGGGGACTCGCCATTTATGTAACGGTCCTTTGAGGAACGGCGCAGGGATGTGGGACGTGCTCGTGGGGACTTTTTTATAACCCCGCCCGTGCAATGGGTGGACTCTCGTCTACCCGTGGGCATCCCCACGGGAGTTATGTTTCGCCATTCATTTAGCTTAGCTACCCCCTCAAGTAGCCGTTTCCACCCAGGTGCCACGATGAGGCAGAACAGCGTACCTGGGGACTTCAGTCCTTGCACTTACAGTTGACTTCAGTCCTTGCAAATACAGTTGTACAGACATGGAACTTGGCATAGAGCTATTGGTCTAAACTGCCCATAGGTTGCGACGTTACAGGCAAATGTTTAGGCCTGCTATGACGATTAGTCTCGGTCTGACATAATTTTAAGATTGTTCTTGTTGGATTTCAGTCTTTTCGTCATCACTTGAAATCATTCTCATAGCCGAGGCCGGATTTACACTTGATAAGGCCCTAAGCTATTTGACATAAAACCAACATAAGACAATTTATTCATTTGCCTTTTCTTCAGAAACATTTTTGGGAGAGGGGTAGGCAAGTGGGGGGCCTAAGCTATAGTTTGTGTTGCTTAGGATTCCTCAAAGCAACAGTTCAAATAACGTAACTAGGGTGGGAGGAAGGAATCCAAATTATTAAGTTCCTAAGCTCCCACTTGAGGGGGCCCAAATCAGGGCCGGCCCTAACAATTGCGGGGCCCTATGTGAAACGGATTGCGCGGGGACTAGCCTGGGTAACAAGTAAAAATTAAGATTTTGTATTAGAAAAAAAATGCGTCTTTGCATTTTATTCATTTTTACTAAGTACAATATCATAATCAAGTTTTTTTCAGGGGTTTGATTCCTAGCTACTTTCGAACTATAGCCGAATCTATAGCCGAAATTATTTGGTTGGGGTTCTATGTTCTCTTCTTAAAAACACTCTTTGAATAAAGAATCGACCAGTGCATGCAGGACCAGTCCTACAGATTGCGGGGCCCTATGCGTAACAGATTGCGCAGGGCCCTGCGCAATCTGTATAGGGATAAGGATAATAAGTGAAAATTAAGATTTTGTATTATAAAATAAATTTGTCTTTGCATTTAATTCATACTTTACTACGTACAAAATCACTATCAAATTAACTTTCCAGCCAGATAGAAGTTTTCCCACAAAATGCCGATAAACATTCAGATCTGATTTTTAGATGTACTATCGACTAGCAAAATATCGCTTTTTTTTTTTTTTTTTTAAAGAGGTCGAGATAAATTTGCATCTATATGTGTATGCCAGTGACCATTAAAGTAAATTAAGTATTTGAACTTCTTCTTTTGGTTAAAATTCGCCTTATTAATTTTTTAAAATGAAAGCTGGCAATGCGTTTTTTTTTTTAAATCGCGAGTAGGATTGACGTTTTCCATATTGAATGACACACCGAAATGACTATTTTGTCTGTTTTTCAAGAGATTTGCATGACTTTTTTTGTAAATTTTGCAATTGCAGGAGAATTATAGGGACCCTTTAAGAATAAGTTAAAATGGTTTAATTTAATAATTTACAACTAGAGTTAGCACGGGGCCTATGAAAGTGTGGGGCCAACTGCGGCTCTGTCCCAAATGAATGTCCTATTTTTTTTTTACCGTAATGATATTGAATGTCAAAATGCAGGGGCCCCTAAAAAGGTCAAGCCTCCCCCGGCTCCTAAATCTCTAGCTACGCCACTGCAACAGTTCTAAGATCAACAGCAGCAATATAAACAATCACCAGATTAAGTCATTGTTGCCTATTACACAAACTAAGTGACTCAGTTTGGCGCGGACTAGCTCTTTGTTCAATACAAAGTCTTATAGCTAAAACACGAGCCATGGGATTTCAAAACGACAATTTATTGCGACATTTTCAAAAGCAGACGAGAAGAAAGCCAAACCTGGGATACAAAACTAGATCATCAGACAAAAACACAAAATAAAGAATTTAGACATCGAATACAAATAAATGCGTATACTTTTCTTGGAAAAAAAAGGAAATAGAACTACATTACCTAACCCACACTAAGTCGTTAGAGTTTATCGTATCACTGCCCCCTTCCCCACCCCTCTCCCCTTTTCGAAATGAAGTCTCATTAACGTGAACTCCTCAGCCCCCCCCCCCCCCTCCTTACATGTAGGGCCTACCAATGTTAGCGAATAAATTCAACGCATTTGTTTTCTTCTTGTGAGAGAGGGGGGCGAGGAGGTTTTATAATAAGGAAAAGCTAACTCTTAGCGGTTGTAATTAATTGAAATAACTTCACTGTAGGATCCCTAGCATCCTGGTCGGGACACTAATTGTTCTTTATACTTACATGAGAAAAATAAAATGTCGTAATATAAAGAATGAATATAAACAAAGAAAAAAAACGAAACAAAACAAAACATTGGTTATAGAAGGGGGCAAAGTGGTAGAAGATAACTTGAGATTTTATATATAAAATTGGGGGGGGGGGGGAGATGTAATTTTATGTAATGTTACGAAATGGGATTTAAAAAGGACGAGGGATATGTCTTGCTGATGTTTAGCTGCGGGAAATTTCCGATTTCACTCAGTCCCTCTTAATGTCCACTACAGACCATCTTGAGGTAGAGTGGTGGGTAGTGCTGGTTGGGTGTAGGGAAAGGGGGGAGGAAGCTGGTCATATTAAATGGGGGAGACACCGGAAGGAAAAGTACTTTTTACTAATCAAATCCCTTCCCCCCTTGTCGAGGGTGTGTGTGTGCGTGTTTCAAGGGCTCTTCCTGGTACGCTTAGTGTGTTACGTATCAGGATGTAATGGGTCAAAGGTCACACTCTTATGTCAAACCAGGGGGGAGAGAGAGTTTTATTGTTTTATAATCTGATCGTGACAAGGCCAGCGGTCAGCAGTAATTAGACAGGGGGTAGGTCTATTTATTTCCTGGTTTAAAGTAATTATCTCTATCTTCGAGAGGGTCAGTGTCACGATGTAACGACTGGACGTTGGTCGGCAGCTCAGCAATCAGGTCCTCTAGATTTATCTACACATTTATGTAAACATGTACATACTGTAATAAATACTCATTATAGTAACTTCTACGCTATTTTACTTTCCATTGTATGAAAACGAATCTACATCTATAGATCACAGTCCTAGCTGATGATTCATTCATTCATCAATAATTTACCACTTGGGGTGGAGCAAATTGCGTTATATAAATAAACACTTTTCACGCTTGCAACAAGATTTCAGTTTTCCAGTGTCGACCTTTTGTTCATTTTATTCATCCATCCTCATTACTTGTTCATAAAGCCGACAAACACATGTTTAACTCTTTCTCTCCGTTGTTATTTTCCATGTTCAGAAGAATTTATTTTTTTCTCATTTGTATTTCAGTAGCATGTTAGGGTCTAACTTCAATAATGGTTTTCTTTTAATCAGAAAATTTTATAATTGGTATAGATAAATGTATGCCCTTTTTATGTAACACAAATTAAAGTTTACAAACCCAAAAATTAAGTTACTTTAATGGGGTCAAATCAACGATGGCATCGTTGATCAGGAGAGAAAGAGTTAATACCAACAAGAAAAACATTAAATACTTTTTTCCCCCTCCTTTATACAGCTTATAGAACGATTGTGTTTCTCTTAATAACTAATGGATGTTAGATTAAAAAAAACAATGGAACATTTTTACAACGCCCTTTTCTCCTGCCCCTTCCACCCCCTCCCCACAGAGAAAGAATCCTGGTTAAGCGTTGCTTGTTTGTAATGTGTTTGTTATGTTATCACAGCGCCTTGAGCCTACATTTTAATTGTTAACAGCGCTCTATAAATAACATTATTATTATTATTATTATTATTATTATTATTATTTGAACGAAACGAACGTAGAGACCTACTACACTTTATGACAGTCCAATGATAGGCCTTAAGAACTAGACTTAGAATTAATGTTCAGGAAAATTTAGCGCATCGTCTTCTTAGACTAGAATTTAGATATATGGCTTCTTTAGTCTCGAAAGGCAATGGATGCGCCCAGATGAGTCACTGGTTTGGTTCAATCTTGAGACGGGGCAGAATCTGGTGTGGCTATTCAAGCCAATTCTAGAGCGGCCGACTTTGTCACAAATCATACATGTTTTTAGATACAGAATTGAGAAGCCGAAGACTAGTTAGATAATGTTGATGAATGAGAAACTGGGCTTCGCGAGTCAAAAGAGTAGGCGCAGCGAAGCACGAGTACTACACGATGACAGCGACAGAATTTAATAGATTATAATCTGAACGTGGTGAATGTCAATAAACTTTAGATGTTTTTCAAAATAGATTTCATTTATTGACTTGCATTGTAATCAACACTAGCTTCAATTAGCGTGTACAAAAAACATGAGGCAAATGAGATAACACATTAACAATCCTAATTGATTGCGGGGGGCTAAAGTGTGTATGTGTATGCGATAAATGAAAAAAAAAAGTACAAATGGTGTTGTGACCTTGAAGTTGAGTGCTTGGGTGTCCTGCCAAGAAACTTACGTTCGTATATTTGAGTTTAACTCAATGCCAAAACTTTCCATTCTTGTGAGTTTAACTGTTGGACCACTCAATGCCAAAACTTCGTATCCTTGTGCGTTAAACTGTTGGACCACTCAATGCCCAAACCTACGTTCGTATCCTTGTGAGTTTAACTGTTTGACCACTCAATGCCCAAACCTACGTTCTGCCCCATTGAATAAATGCTATACTAAACGTTAAAATGAAAATGTTAATCACGAATCCACACTATAGCAAAAAAAAAATGTTAATTACCCCTTTCCGACTGGCGATCTATAGGGCATATGATGTAAAGGTTATCTGTTTCTATGACACACGGTTAACGAGAATGTCATCTGACCAGCACATCGACCAACCACTTTTACTTTCTCTAAATAATGACACGTAGCCATTATACTTGGGTGGACTTAGGGTCGTTTTTGAAATCCCTCCATTTAAAATTCCAACGAGATTCGAACCCAGGACCAATCGGTTCAGAAGCCTAGCTCTTTACCACTCAGCCAAAACATCCCTGATTCACACTTGTGTAATTACTAATTGTGATTTTAAAAAAATAGTATGATGCTATTTATTTTCTGATTTTGTGTTTTTTGTTATTTTCGCAATAAATAAATTTATTGTCATCAAGCCTGCCTAGCTACCGATCTCTGTTCAATCTAACGAGTCATCGACGACTCCATAATAAAACTTTTAAGTCCCCGCCAACGCCACGCCTTCTTCCACCTGAAATTAATCAAACATAAACATGCAGTTCAAGGGTAGAGAATTTGCAAGTAATATGACAGATGTAGGGAGTTATCTTTTCTTTCTACTCCAGCGATATTGCCAATGTCTTGTGATGTCACTTTTATTCTCACCCCTTCCAAACACAATATCCCTCACACAGACTCTCTCTCTCTCTCTCACACACACACCAACGTACATACACACATTATTTACGCAAGGGGGGAAAAACGAATTAGTTTGCTTTGATGACTGAAAAGATTTGTCCATTCTAGTCGAACGCGTATATTAATAACGGCAATTGGTTTCTCTAAATTACAACTCGCATTGATTCAAGCAGACGACAATCAATGTCTCGTTTCATTCATAAAGAAACAATCTCATTGAGAAGAACGCACTGCTGTCGGTATCAGGGGAATGTGGCGGTAAAAATGTGTGCCAAGTATCATTGAACATGGGTGTCAGATGTGTCAGTGTGACACTTTGTGTCTGGTTAGCGTGTGCCAGTTAGTGTTTGGCAGGTCACTCTGTAACAGTGACCTACATTTCAAATGGACGGAGAGGGGAAAAAAATGTTTTCAGTCAATCAAATCAGCTCGGCATTGAACTATCAGTTATCGATCTGCGGTGTATTTATTGATCGTTTTCGTTTTTGTGTTGTAGCAACGGCAGTTAGTGACAGCGTCTTGGCCTTGAACTCGGACTGACACAAGCCGTTGGTAGTGACAGAGGTCCTAAATTACGTCACACAGAGAAAATGTATTCGTGATTCACAGATGTCAGATCTTAGCAGACTACCTCTGGATCCCCGATTGGCTGGATGGACACCCAGTAACACACTTTGCAATGACGTCATCAAACGTTGTGGTCCAACATCTTCTATTGAAGGGATCAAAAACAGTTTTATAATAAGTTTTTCTTAACCTACACACTTTAATGAAAACTCCAGGTTTTAAAAAACAAAGAGATTTGAGCATGATACTTCCGAGTAGCTCCAAGTCTCGCTAACACTAACAGCTTATTGACAACATTTTAACAAACTAGAGCTACGCCATACAATCATTTATCAATTTAATAACAAAATGTTGAGTTCGAATGTCAACATGACCGCCACGTCTTGAACTCCAGTGTTTCAAAAAAAAAAAAAAAAGAACCGATGTTTAATCTCTTGTATTTTTCTTTCCCCCTGTGATGTCACTCCAGTCTACGCCCCTGTTCATGACTAAACGTATTGATATAGAGCTGCAAGATTCAATTACAATTACTAGGGGAAAAAATAAAGAGCAACTTGGTCGTGTGGTACGCGCTCTGGACTATCGTTCAGTGGTTTCGATAGTTAGCGTTCAAGCCCTGCCCGCTGTCATTTTTCATTATGGAGGGTTGAGCTAGGATGTAATTACTTACACATCTGAAGGAACATCCGAGACATTTAAGACAGTAGACATCTCTTAAACATCTCTTAGACATCGAGAGCGAATGAAACCTCCAATAGGCTACCACTGTTATGTTCTAGCGAGTGTACTTACAGCGGGAACCATACGGGCTGTGATGGTTCCTCGACCGAATATAAAGTGTCCCTTCGTGGGCTCGACCTCCGTCCTCGCCTGTGATGAGGGAACCCATTGCATTGGCTCAAGGGACAAACGGATGTGATTAAATGATCTAGTTGATGTAGCCTTCAGACAGAAGGCAATCCTTCATCCTGGCCACGGGATAAAATCCTTTCCAGGGTCAAAGGTTCATAAAGGGATTTAGCTCGAACTTTTTGGATATCTCGACGAGGTAGCTGACTAAAAGTATAAATCTACTAACTACTCGCTACTCTTCAGCGCGATGCAAATAGATTTAGATGCCAAATCGGTATCGACACTGACAATCTAACTTTGACAACTTTTATTATTGACCAAACAAACCATTCACTATGCCACTATGGTCTCAGCAAAATTAAACATGTCATTAATTTTTTTAAAATAATCATTCTTGTATAATTAGTACCTACTATGCCTGATATATTCGTTTAGCGACATAAGACTATTTATCGCAGTATTTTCGCGACAGTCTGACGGAGTTAATCATAGCTCGGTGAAGGCCGGGCCACCAAAAGTCAATGTGGAGACTTCCTACCGAGGAGACAAGAGTCGTGCCAAATTTAGAAAGTAGGTCACATGCGCGAACTCGGAGTATTCACCGTCATTCGAAGCGTATGTTTAGTAACGCCTCGTTAAAATTCAGACGAAATAAATTGATTTATGAGCTACTTCGATTACTTATCGTTGCTTGGCTGAATCTAGATAGGTCAAAGTGTTATCTTTTTGCGATCCTGGGTTTCTTAAAATGTTAATCATCAGCTGGGGCTGCGTATCCAAGGAAATCATTGCATTACTCATTAATCTTCGGACTCAAACCCTTATCTATCTATCTATCTATCTATCTATCTATCTATCTATCTATCTATCTATCTATCTATCTATCTATCTGTCTGTCTGTCTGTCTGTCTGTCTGTCTGTCTGTCTGTCTGTCTGTCTGTCTGTCTGTCTGTCTGTCTGTCTGTCAACGATCAGTTGGCCTACTTTCCTTTTTTTTTGTTGGGAACCACGAATTCTTAATTTGAGGTATCAGAGATTTTAATGTTTGTTTGTAAAATGTTTTACATGTTTCGGATGCTCCTTCAGAGTTGAAGATTATTACTTCCTAGTCCAAACCTCCCGCAGGACGACGGGGGATGGGAGCGGGCAGGGTTTGAACCCTGGACCATCGATAAATCTGAACGACAGTCCAGCGCGCAAACCGCTTGACCAGGCAGCCATCATCTATCGCAAGCTAGCTTTCTGGTGTATCCGTTGGACAGAATACATTTTTTTTTCAAAGGTATTTACTATATAGTATATACAAATTTTTTTTATAATTATTTTTTTCCCCTTTTAACAAAGCAGAAAATCAAATTTTGTAATCTCTTCCGGTTGTAGCAGTTTAGCGTCCTTGACCTTAAGTTAATTGTGACAATCCTGAATATAATATTTTAAAGAATATGTATATGTCAGTGGTGAACATGCATGACTAGATGAACACATGGGTACGTGTAGGACGTGAGTATATTCTGTTTTGAAGTAAGGTCTGTATTTTAAAAGATAAACTATTGCCAAAGTAACTCTAAGATTAGATGTATCGGTATGTTTTATTAGACAAAATACATTGATCTATGTTCAGATGTCAGACTTAGTGGTTTCATTGTTTAGTGACAGCAGACGTGTTTGATTTTTGCCCCCGGTGTCAATGCTGACGAGGGCAATACGAAAGCCAAAAGTAACAAAGGGCTCCCAGCTCACTCGTGAAGCGGGTCCGGCAGGGGGGGGGGTTACGCAGGTCAGTGTTATTGATAGTCGATCATCGTGAGTGATTGGGTCAACATGTGCGTCTGTTTCTCTGATGCTGTCGGCATCGTATGGCCCAAGCCTTGGACGTGTCCTCTGTGGGATGTCTCAGTGAGCAGCGCCACCTACGCGACGTCTATAAATAGAGCAGGTTTGACGTAAGAGGGTTCTCATTGTAACTTCTGGCTCATGGCAATGGCAAACATGACATCGTGTGTGAGTGTGTGTGTGTTGGCCATTGAACAGGTGTTAAAGGGTGTTTGGCCTTAAATTATAGCTCCCGTCTCCCTTCTGTAATAATAACAATAATAACCCGTGTAAAAACAACGAAACACCAGAATGATAACCTCACCTCAAGAAAACATTAAGAAATTTGAACAGACACAAAGTAGAGTAGTGAGATTCATAACAAACGAATATTCACATTTGACTAGAGTAACACCTCTAGTAAAATCACTAAGCTTAGAAGTCAAGTAGCAATTATACATAAAACACTTAACCATAATCTTCAAATACAAAAACCAAATTAAATAAAATACTCAGTAAGACACAAAGATACAGACACAATACTCATTCCATATGCTTGGACAAATTTGTACAAATGCTCCTTCTTCCCTAGTGCTATTAGAGCATGGAATGGGTTGCCTTAGCTAGCCAGGAAAACCAGTGACTTGGCAGAATTTAAGTCATTGGTTAATATGCATGACTGAATGCATGACGCGTAGGACGTAATCATCTTCTTTTTTGAAGTAACGTCTGTATTACATTAATTAAGATAAGATTCTTTTATAATGTATAAACAAGGCCGGATTTACACTTGATAAAGCCCTAAGCTATTAAAGGTATGTAGCCTTTGTAAAACCTATCTTTCCTCCTTCTTCAGAATAATTGAAATTATACCTGCACAGCCATTTTTGAAGTCCCTCAAGCAAGCTTATATGTTGCCTATATGTAAATCAAACATTGTGTATGAAAAACTGCAATTACCTTAAGCTCACATTGTTACACATTTTATTAATTCACAGTTAGATCTATAGGGCATTTTAAAAGTGGAAGCTTATCTAAAAATATCTAGCACTTGGCCTCCGACCTCAGAGGGTCTGGAGTTTAAGTCCCAGAGAAGACTAAGATTCTGTGCTTTAGGTCCACCTAACTCTGACAGGTACCTTACTCAAATTTGAAAAATTTGGTCGTTGTGCTAGCCACATGAAACCCTCGTTAATCGTCAGCCGCAAAAAGCTAACGTTTACATCATTTGCCCCCATAGATCTCAAGATCTGAAAAGAGGACTTTTACATACTTAACACTATCAACATAGTTACGTAGGTTTAATTTATAAGATATAATGAGGTAAGAAATAAAGGTCAGAGATGGCATGCTGCTTCTAAAGAATTCTACATACATCATGAAACAGATTGAAGCAAGCACTTCTGTTAAGAAAACAATGGGGTTTTTTCAACTAACGTTTGTATGCTGTCCACAGCTTTGTTAATCTTATTAATAATTTGATTTGTTTTCTCCATTATTTAATAAAATAAAAGCTAAAAACAAATAGGCCTAGCCTTTTGTGAGTTTATAATCTTATTCTGTGTGTCAGTGGCGTAGCTAGGGTGTGTGTGTGTGTGGGGTGAATTCGAAAATTTCCCGGACCCCCAAATGTCTGTTTTTACAATAAATATTACGCAGAATGCAGGGGACCCCAGAGGGGTCAAGCTTCCCCGGGACCCCAAATGATGGAAAATTCCTAGCTACGCCCCTACATACTATCTACTATCTAGATGACAGTTGAGTTTCTTAACAATACTATCACAATGCCTCCACCTCCCTTTGTCTTCATTCTGTATTCAGCGTTTACATTTCTAGTTTTATTTTAAAAAAACGGTTATGAACCCCCGAGGCATTTGGATTTCAAGCGTGTCTTAAAAATGTACACCCTAAATTATGCCGAAAATTGTTTATTGAAACAATTTAAAAAGTTAGCTTGAATTTATACGTATACCCAGAGACTATATAATATATATATATATATAATTTTACCAAACAAGAATTGATTAAAATCAAATTCATTGCAATGTTCTCCCCCGCCATTTCCAGTAGCCGGTCCAAATTTAACATCCTTTTTTTTTTTTTTTTGGACTAGGTCGAGACTCTGTCATCACCAATGCAAATTCTTATGGCAAAAGTTGAACGCATTGAATAGTTTGAACATTCAGTTAATAAAACATCGAACGAAATGTGTGTAGCCATGTTTAGCTTGCATCTCTGGTTAAACAGATTTATACACAAAAACACGCTCTAAATCTAGCACTTGTTGTTTCTTTTTTCTTTTAAAATAAATTAGTAAATAAATTGATACTGACATGCTCTGATACTGACTGATACTGGCATGTTTTGTTCTAGTAACATGCTCTGATACTGACATGTTTAGTTATAGTAACATGCTCTGATACTGACATGTTTAGTTATAGTAACATGCTCTGATACTGACATGTTTAGTTATAGTATGGATGGCTGGATGGCTGCCTGGTCGTGCGGTTTGCGCGCTGGACTGTCGTTCGGATTTATGGATGGTCGAGGGTTCAAATCCTGCCCTCTCCCATCCCCCGTCGTCCTGCGGGAGGTTTGGACTAGGAAGTAAACTATCTTTAACTCTGAAGGAACATCCGAAATATGTAAAACATTTTACAAACATGCTCTGATACTGACATGTTATGTGCATGGGCGTAGCTAAGAATTTTCCATTGTTTGGTTGCCAGGGGGGGGGGGCTTGACCTCTTTGGGGGCCCCTGCATTTTGCGTAATATTTAACTTTTAATGTAAAAAAAAAAACACTCATCAGGGAACCCCCCTCAAGTGGGGATTTTCAAATTTCCCCCCTCCTCCCCACCCTAGCTACGCCACTGGATCTGTGCTACTGACATGTGCTGCTTCTGACATGGACTGATACTAACATAGACTGCTGCTGACATGTACTGTTACTGACCTTTTCCGTTTTTAACATGTACTGGTACTGATATATACTGATACTGACACTTGCTGCAACTAACTTTTTGTGCTACTAACATGTACTGATAGTCTGATACAGACTTGTTGTCTAGTAAACACAAATACTTTATATTTTTTTTACTTTTGTATTAATTTAATTTTTATAAATTCTAACCCAACGATGACACTTCATAAATAAGCACTTCTCATCGTAACAGTCCATGACAGAAACATGTTAGTGCAAAGTTTCTCTTTTCACGGTTTAAACTTAAACAAAGGTGTTCCTCAATGTATTTGTCAAGAGATCTACATACAAGGGTCGGCAGGAACAAGGGAAGGTAATCCTCTTCCTGATGCAATGTCATAACGTCATGTCGTAATGTTTTGTATTAATGGGTGTTGGGGGTGTTAAAAACAAAGCAGCAATCAGCGGATTGCTCTGTGTGTGTGTGTTTTATTAGCTCTACATAAAAAGCTTTTCTTCGAGTCCGAAGATTAACTTATGATTAAGGAGAAATGCAGTATTTCACGCAGCCCCAGCCGTGACCTACATATTTTGCCACAGCCAGAGTAGTAATTTTTTTTCTTCCTTCTAAAAACAAGCACAAGTAAGAACCCCCGCACGTTGTTAAAGTCAACTATGTTTCTTACAAACTGAAGTGAACTTTGGGTAGATTTGTCCTAAAGTGGAAGTGAAGCAATACGTTTTTCAATTTCTTTTGTTGACAAGACTCCTTGATTTTATGTGCCCGTGACCAAACTGTATCTATTAAATGCATAGTCTATTGATTTACTACATAGACAGCTTATAACAGCAGACCCCAATTCCCAGCCCCGTACAGACCTTACATAAAAACAACAACCTAAGTTCCACTGGATAAGGGCTTTTTCCATTTATTAAAAAAATGTCGTGTGTGTGTTGGGGGGGTGTCATTAAAAGAAACTGACCTTTCCGGAAGTAGAACTATTTGTTCAACGCGGAGAGATTAGCATCTCGTTGCGGAACGAATGTGTGGTCTGGTCACTCTACCACGAAGTAGTCTGATCTCAGCCGCCATTGATACGCTACGAGATACAGTTTGAAGTGTTTCTCTCCCTCTCCTTTTTAAAAAATTTTACGGCTCGACCACAAGAGTCATTTACAGCCTCTCGGACCGTAATGAAGATAATCACGGAGAAAAAAGAAAGGGGGAGGGGGGGGGGGGCGACCAGCAGGAGATCATGTTAATAGGGTACAGGTGGGTGGAGAAGTGAACACCGACCGCTTTCTACCTTGAAGTCCGTGAGGCCGCATATATCTACACATATAGTTCGGTTTCATTGCGCATGACTTATATTGTGGGGCGCGGAGTTTAGCGAGTACTTATTACTTTAATCAACGGCCCCTTCACGTCTGCCTGTTATTCACAACCCTGAAAGCACACACGACCTTGACATTTTCTATTTCAATAGTTTGCCATAAAGATGATTATACTCCCCCCCCCCCACACACACACAACCGTAAGTCTCTCATCACTCTGGTCGTGTCATTGTGCTCCTATACCAACGGACCAACTGCTGTTTAGAACGCGGGCTTTAAATCAATGACGTCACGGGCGCTTTACGTCACAGCAGCCGACAAGCGTTTGGCATTGACGTATGATATGGCGGCAACTTGTTAGTAATTTTGGCTGGGGGGGGGGGTGAAATAGGTGCAACATTACTTGCTCTCCCCCTCCCATTTTTGTTTTTACTTTATTTCTATACTAATTAATCAAAGTGTTCCATAATTAGTTTTCGTTAATTTCTCAATAAAACTCAAAACTCGTGAGTGAGACAATGACACGTGATCAAGATTCTGATTTCTTCCAGGGAAATGAGTGCCGCAATTGCGTCTTCCATGATGAGTGCGAATGTCGTAATCACGTCTTTTTGGTAACGCGTCCAAGTAACAAGAAATATGGGGAACAATCAAGAGATGTGTACCCACGTACACTGAGACGATAAGCTTTGTTCACATCGACACTAGTCAAAATACCCATTAGTTGTGGGAAAAGAAAAAGCGGTTGGTCGTTGTGCTGGCCACGAGACACCCTCGTTAACCGTGGGCCACAGAAACAGATGGCCTTAACATCGTTTACTCTATATATCGCAAGGTCTGAACTAAATTAAACAAAAACAAAAACACACACACACACACAAGTTTCTTTCTTTTAAATCAAACTACTAAAAACTACAAACTGTTATTAAATCTAGTAGGCTTCTGCACTAGCTGATCTATATATTGCTTACATATATTAAATATTTACTAGTAGAGCAACCCAGGCTTTGTAAAACTATTAACATAAGAAATTGTCTCGATTACTCTAGATGTTAATCATCCTCGGAAATGAGAAGTTAGCCACGTAGATAGAATCACTTCCTTGTTACTAATTAAAAAAAAAAAACAGAACAAAAAGTTTCTTGAGCTCATTGGTTTGGGCGGGAAAAAAAACGCCATGAGTTGTTCCTCGTCTGAGTCAATGAAGTCTGAATCAAACCGTTTAGTGAATAATTGTTTGGTTTCAGTAATCTAGATCTAGTGAGAGTTCAATTAAGAATAGAGTGTTCCGTCAGTAAACATGCCAAATGCAAATTACAGTGACTAACTGATGACAATGTTATTCATTCTCATTGAAACCAAGATAAATCATTAAAAATGTTTCATTAGTTTCATTATAAAGTTTTGTCAACATAGTATAGCTAACACACAGTTACTATAGTAGAGATAGAAACATCAAAATATTCAAGGTCGTCAAATAGGAAGTTAATCAAGACCCTTAATATTATAATATCAGCAAACTAAATGGTAAAACATGACATTTACCAAGATCTTCGAAAATCATCAAGATAATTTAAAAACCATGATGTTTCACAGGATTATCAAAATCATCAAGATTACCCAAAATAAATTCATTAATATTATCAAGATCATAATAACATCAAGATTATTGTGAAACTATCACGTTTGTCAAGATTATTAAAATCATCAAGATCATCAGAATTATTTTGATAGTTTGCATGTACAGTGGCCCCTATGAAGTAAACTAATTTCTCGAGTGTTGCCCAGAGTTCACTATCTACACAACTATTACAAACATCTTAATAAATAAATGTCACTGAGATAGAATGCCTTCGGCGTCCAAGGCCAAGGTCGCTCCGTAGTTGGCAAGGAACCCAGGTGTAGACTTGACTGTTGGTTTGTTTGTTTGAGTCACCATTAGGTAACATCCGTAAACTGTCAGTGAGATGCATGTCTTCTTTGTTTGAGACTTTGGTTTTACAAGAGTGACACCATCTTGCCAAGACGTTTGGAGATTAGTCGAAACAACGCGGCGTTTGATAAATGAAGAGGATTTAACATGCAATATCAAGTTACACATTCCACAAGACACACAACTGTGCAATGTATAGATGTACTAGATTATATATATATATATATATATATATATATATATATATATATATATATATATATATATATATACAGAGAAAGAGAGACAGAGACAGAGAGACAGAAAGATAGTAATAGACAGACGGGCGGACGGACAGACAGGTAGATAGATATATCAAGAGAGAGACGGACAGAAAGACAGACAGACAGAAAGATATATCGAGAGAGAGACGGACAGACAGACAGAAAGATATATATATATATATATATATATATAGAGAGAGAGAGAGAGAGAAACAAATGCCTCCAGCTTTTTCATCCCTCAAATTTTTAAAAATGCGTACTCTACAAAATAACTTCATCAATGAAAAAGCCTAGTGTTAAGACTCTACACTTATAGTCTTTACCTACTATATCCCATGTCATTGTCTACATTTGATTGACCTACTATATCCCATGTCATTGTCTACATTTGATTGACCTACTATATCCCATGTCATTGTCTACATTTGATTGACCTACTATATCCCATGTCATTGTCTACATTTGATTGACCTACTATATCACATGTCATTGTCTACATTTGATTGACCTACTATATCACATGTCATTGTCTACATTTGATTGACCTACTATAACCCATGTCATTGTCTACATATTTGATGGTCTGCAAGCAGACCGGAACGAAAAAAAAAAGTCTGTGTTGAACTTGTGGTCAAAATAAGACATAGTCAAGGTCAAACAAAACCATTAAAAAAAAAAACCTTGTTAGTTCGGCCATAAAAAAAGGTCACCTGACACAAAGATTCCCGGAGATTTCAGGTCGTGATTGTGTGGCTGTTGTCCTTATTAAGTTCTGACACGTTGTCATGGTAACCACATGCACACAGACAAGTTCATGATTCATGGTGCATTATGGTTCATTTGGTTTGCAGCGCTGTAACTCATCATAAATCTTATTCATTAGCTAGGGTTACAACGATATACGAGAACGCTATGTCGACAGCCCAACGACCTACAGGATGTACTATTTTCTCATACTTCCACTTGTGTCGGTGTTGGCGTGAGGAGGTGTACAGCCTTTTCCGACTTGTTGGTCATAAAAGTGTCCGACTGAGTTTGCGGTTTCATTATGCACTAAAGGTAAACGTTTCAAGGGGTCGGATATGGCCCACGCGCTTAGCCTCTCAGCCACCACGAAAAGTATATTATCTACTCACACAAAGGATAAACACAAGTTATAATTTAATCAGAACACCAAATGAACTCGAGTTACAATCCCAGATGGTAAGGTAAGACTTAACATCTCTTGCTCACTCATTCACAGATATGAACTACATGACATGCCGGTGTTTTTTTTTATAGCCTCCTATCCACCACCACCCTTTTTTTTTTCCTTTTACAAAATGCTCTCCCACGATTTCTGCTCATGCCTGTTGTATCTACGTTTAACCCGATTAGCAGTAAGAGCGTTTGTTAGCACTACGGATCAAGAACTAACTAAAATAGGACAGCTGCTATCAGTATGGAAAGACAAGTATAAATATAGACTTTCATCTTGAATGTCCACTCGTCTTTCTGTGTCACTGGTTCAACCTAAGAGACACAGTAAGACAAAGAAGTACTTCGCAGAAGATAGATCTAACAATTTAGGTTACAGTACATAAAGGCTGTTCAACCCTTGACCTTGACGGTGACAAGCATGATCTTTAAACAGAATAATTCTACGCAAATTGTAGCGAATCCAGTTATGCTAATTATCATAGTAAGCGAGGAGGCGTAGCGAAACCGCTAATTATTACCCCCAGATTTCACTCCATTGTACGATCAAGAATTTGTAATTATTATCATTAAAACGTATGATTCAAGTGTTCATTTATTGTTCTGTGTTCCCGACATCGTCAATGCACTAACCACACATTTACAATTCGTGCTAGGAAAAGAAAAAAAAAACGCTAGAAGGGTGGGTGTGTTGGGGAGAGACCGGTTTTGCAATACTTGAAATGCTATTTATGCCAGCTGAGTAAGTGAGTGAGAGCGGGGAAGAAAAAAAACACAACACAGCCCCCCAAACCCTTCTGCCACGCATCCAAGCATTATCATAATATATGCGCAGCCGGGACTACTTTTTTTCGACTGTCTGCTCCTATTGATCGAGTTGGCCCTACATTATGCTAAAAATAACCACCGACATGTGACCCTTGAATGTGTGTACAACTGTAGATGTGTAAAAATGTGGTGACGTGTCGAATACGTTGCAAGAAGATGAAATTTAAAGTTAATTAGTTTTCTGAATGGTAGAAGGGGAGACAATAAGTCTTACAATCGACTGCTGCTCTCATTTATTTCTTTCTACGCTAAATAATCCCCAACCGGCGAAAACGCTTCTACTAACTTTGGCAATATGTTCGCGGGAAAAAAATTAGGTCAAAATGCCGGTAAGCAACAGGCTTACAGTTAACACAGCTCTCTCGTCTCGGCTTGGATTCATTACACTGGCAGTCAAGGACTGGAGTTAATAGTTCGGATAAGATATAATGGTACGAATAATGGACACGTCTTGATGCACTGGGGCAAATGAATTAGATCTAAAACTAAAATAACGTTGTTTTTTTTAAATCGTTGGCTAACCTTTTCAAGGGGAAACAAGTGATAGTGCCAGACTGTGCTGTCGTGTAGATCTCGATTTCTGTGTCTGATGCAACGGGTTTGGGACTTTGAACCTGACTTAATTGCGTGTAACTTACGTAAGAAGTCACCCATCTTGGGGTCCCTAGCCTTCTTCGTTGCAGTGAATATAAATTAAGGTCTGACGTGAATGTCTTCTGGATAATCTTGGTGTCTAATTACATCAGAGATGACCAGAATGGACAGTATTATCTTGCGTCTGTCTTTAAAGCAATGGTCAGAAAAAGAAAACTCGTCGTGTGGCCTACATTCATATTGTCTGGCCAGTTGTACATTAGCATATATGTAACTCATTCGTTTTCCATGTTTAAAGAATCCATTCAGTCTAGACTCTATAATCTCTGTACTCAACCAGCCAAGTCTGTAATATTACAACTGACATAATGATAAGATTCTTGACCTTTGGGGTTTATCCTTGAAATAAATGTTTTATTTAAAATTTGTAGCTAGGGCGAAATAGTGGAATTACTTAAAGCAGGCTGCGAGGCCCAATGGCGTACATGACTGTAACATGAGGCGGGAACTAGAAGTATAGTAGTGGTAATGTAATCTATAGTACCCCCATCTATAATCCTTGGACGACAGCTTGACTGGAAACCCCATTGTCCTGGCCCTTCCCCAGAAAATAAAACTGAAATAAGATTGAAACAATGCGATTAAATAAGAGCTATATTATACTCATGTTTCTTATAATGTAGTTCTGTTAGATTGTACTATTGTTTCGCATTCTGGTTCTCTTTTACCTATTCTATGACAAATAGAGCAATATTAAAAAAAAAAAAAAAAAAAAAAAAAAGACGCGACATACAGAGCTGAGACATGCGTCCACTAATGTATGGTTCAACTTCAAGTCAGTACTCTGTTAAATCTCTAACGTAGATAATTTTTTTTAAACAGCCGCCTCGTTAAGGAAAGGAGGGGGCGGGAGGTAGGGTGAAACACTATTCCTAACACCCTGCTTAAGATACGATGGAAATGCAGGAGATATTATCGACATTGACACAATAGCAGCCCGTAGAATTGGGAAATATAATAGGCGAATGTGCTAATACCACTTTCTCGTTTTGCGATTCGTTTGAAACGAGGCGTGTGTGGGGGTCATGACATGTGGTGCCAGGTACGCAGTTAATATGTACAATTATATGGTTTCTGCAGTAGGATTGTGCTTACTTTATTGTAAAGAATACATCAGGTTTCACTTCGTATACATGAATCACTAGAAAACTGTTAACACAATTCATCATGTTTTAAAATTAATAAATTATTCAATAACTCGCCAGCTAGAAAAAGATGAAGATAAGATTGGCCAAAACGCGATAAGTCTAAGGCATCAAGCACTCATGCTAGTGCCACAACGGAAAATTAATTAATAACACTTTAATATGGGCGAGATAAGTATTTAAAAGTAATAATAACTAGTTTATATTTGCTTTTGATTAGTTTGGAAATGAAAATTTTAACCACTTCAGACATACTTCATAACGGTTGGGGATGGCAAAGGGCAGGATTTGAACTCGGAACCATCGTAACGACAGCTCTAAGCGCAAACCTCACGACCAGGTAGCCATACAGTCGAGACAAAAATTCATACTAAGAAGAACAGTAATAAAAGTTGTTTATAATGAAGTTCATTTTTTTTTTTGTCGAAAGAACAACGAGGTACGAAATGATCTGTACGCGTCTAGAGAGGAGAGAGAGAGTGGAAGGAGAGAGGAGAGACCTTAAGGACCTTAAAAAAAAAAGGTCAGTAGCCCACAGTAAGACAAAACTGCTCAGGTAGACGTCTGAATGCTGCTGATATTCAAAGGAACTCGGAATGTCATGTACCAGCCCAATCTGACCTACATGCACACAATGTGTGTATAATCCTGAAGGAAGAAAGCGGTAAAGGGGGAGAAACAAATAGAACAACTGGATCGGAGATAGACCAGAGGGCAGAACTGAGGGGAGAGGGGGTGAGCATGTTGCTCCACATGCAGTATGTCATCGTGGCGATTTCCCCCCCCCCCCCCCCCCTCGTGAGTAGGATGTGCTGCAGATGCAGGTGTATCTGTTTAAACGGTGTATATGTTTAAACGGCGAGAATAGCTTTGGGTTTGGGAATAGATTTAAATAAACACTCTACCTGGAGATTAATGCGCTGGGAGACGGGGTAACTGAGCAAGTGCAGGCGCCACATTTATAAGATAATAACTTACGCCTGCCAATCTACTTGATCTATAGTCATCCTCCGTTGATAAAAGACTATTGTATTCTCATTGTACTTTCAGGCTCGCTCTTCAAAAAGTATTCTCTTGATCTATCCTTAACAATCTGTCAGCGTGAAATGATGTAGACTGTAGACGAATCGTGAACACTTCCTAATACAAGGGACGAGGTGTGGACGAGGTCGCTAATTAGTTTTAGTGTTATAGTTTTACTTAACACCGGATTGATAAAATAATTTATGTCCGAAATCTGCGGCAACCTTCCTTTTGAAGAATAGAGGCTTTTAGATTAGTGGTCGATCGAAGGAAATAGTTTTCAGCCTCGTAGAGGCATCTTAGTGCAAACATCCAGGAAGAGGGCATGAATTAGCTAAGAAAACAAAACAGGCGCCCAGAAAGTGACCAATGTGGCGATGAAGCAGAGACCTGCGTACCAAAACAGGAGACTTACTTGTCTAGATCAAGCCCAGTCCGAAAAATCGCACCATTCCCCTTTCGTCGTGGCATACTGCTTAGTGACCCGTATCAAAAGTGGCAGTCCTCTCACGGTAATTATAGTGCAAATCATCAAAGTGCTCGACCTTGACGCCTCAATGCCGGGGAAGATAGGGGTGAAGGACGACACTTCAAAATAGTGTGACCTAAACCCAGAATGCTCTGATGTTCTGGCCGTTAGCAGGTACTTCAGACAGAAGGTCTTCTCCATTCTTGAGCGCTGGACGAAAGCCTACCTTGTGGACTGGGTCTCACTGAATCCTGCGACGGCTCTGGCCTTGCAAGGACTTCATCTAAGATATTACGCACTGAAAAATTATTCTTTAAAATATAAATTACCACGTATGATACTAAAAATAGCAGAAATATTTAAATCTAAAATTTTAAATCTAGAAAATTGCATCGCTGGAGCATGTTGTGATCTGTTGGGCTCGTTCTTTTCTTTTGTTTTCTCGCCAATATTGATGTCTGCCTGGTCGTGTGGTATTCGCCCAGGACTAGCGTACAGTGGTCTCGAAGGTCCACGGTTCGAACCCTGCCCGCTGCTATCCCTGGTCGTCTTGCGGGAGATTTGGGCTAGGTTGCAATTATCTTCAAAATTCAGAAGGAACATTGGAACATGTACGACATTTTAGAACATTTTGTAGTAAATAGGTGATAGTAACCTCAACCACAACCTGGGAACATGAACATTATACTGGATGCCACTTCAGAAAGAATGCGAGAGTTCTATATATTCACTTGACCAAAATTCTTTCTCTTATTAAAAACAAACATTCATTGGTTGTTAAGAGAAAAAGAACCTCTGTTCTATAAATAGATATTGTCTTTAAAAAAAAAAGGCATTTAAATTTTTTTATAATGTACCGTATGTGTCTCTTTGTCTCTCGAGTCAAATCAACATCATTTAATATTGCACCTTATGGCCACACTGTAAAACTAAACTAAACACTATATTTTCTATTGTTTTGGACTTGTAAGCTGTTCATGTTTAATTAACTTAAATTATCATAATCTACTGTCCCCTTCCCGTCTGCTTTCCATTGTTCTTTGTTTTCTCTTTTGCGAGCGAGAGCGACCGTGCTATAAATAATTTTACGGGAATATCCATGGATGGACAAATAAACCCAGATTCTCTTTCTACGTGCCACGTTTTGGGACAGGCGGGAATGGGGGTGGGGGGGGGGGGGGGGAGGATAGATGGGGGATGGAAAGGATGCCCAGGAATTAGTTTGCACCTTACAGATTATTTATTTCTAGAGCTGCCCTCTCCTGTTACTAGCACTTGCCCTACCCAATAGACATATCTATTTTTGTTTCTTTTCCCCCTAAAACTCCACATGTCTTGCTCTTTAAGTTCCACACAATAACCTGCAGTGTATTTAGGACGTGAGTACATTTATGTCCGAGTGTGCGTGCGTGTGTGAGGGGACTCATGCTCGTGAGAGAGAAGATTTTACGCGTCACTGCAAGATTATTAACCTTTGGACCTTTGACGTCATTGACGATTTGCGACTGAGGAAATATGTGTCCTTGTGGGTGTGTGTGAGAAAGAGATAAATGTGTGAAAGTGTGGGGGAGAAGATGGAGGGAGGTTCACGTTTTTTGTTTGTGATGTGGGGAGCTAGGATATTTTGACGTTATTAAGTCTCAAACCTATCGTCTATCTTATAGCAAGGAAGATTAAATATGGAATAAGACAAGATAATATTCAGAGATGTTTGTTGCCCCAACCTCATGCGCCCCTTCACCCCAATACCATTTAAAGAAGTATGTAATTAGGGTACTTATTATCTTTAAATACGCCCTATAGGCAAACTAGATCAAGACTATAGCAAAATCCCTTCTAAGTCAGTGGCGTAGCTGGGAATTTGCCATCATTCGGGATCCCGGGGAGGCTTTACCTCTTTGGGGGGGGGGGGGGGAGGGGGAGAAGTCTGCATTTTGCGTAATATTTAATATTTGATGTAAAAACCCGAGGGGATTTTCAATGTCTTCCTCCCCCACCATAGCAACGCCTCTGCCCTTCTTGATTTAAAAATAAATGGACTCATAGAGTCGTTCAATCTACCCACCAATTTTATACATCTCTCCTTTCACAATCAACTTTTCAATGTCTAAGTTATAAATATTCAATTAGGATTCATGTTACGTAATTAATTATTTACACCTCAATAGAAAATAAAAAAAATATTTAAAAAAAAGAAGCCAAACCCTCTTGACACCATCACAAAATGTTGTCAAATTATGTGGCATGCCGAGGTGTACACTCTCTTTGTCTTTCGTTCGATTCCCACTCCTAGCCTGGTGTGTAGTCTGGGTTTTCCCCTTACGAAATGTACCTAACTTGGAAAACAAGTCAAGGTGAAGACAGAAACAGAAAAAAACCCACAAAAAACGTGGGACAGA